>JAJKFL010000031.1:309438-430730 GCA_021186555.1 Reticulitermes speratus | reverse complement strand
GCTTTGTCAGAAAGTGTTCAGTGCTGGTCAATGGATTGGGGTGTTTCCAAAGTCATTACACTGTTGTGGACTCTTTAATTGGATTAAATGCGGTTGCTTTGTCCTGCCCAACTTGTGACTGTCTGCGTTGAAATGCGGAGAAATTAATAATGTAGCATGCATGTGCGCATCTGTAAGCCAGATACAAAAGTTACTACTTTGAGGGTATGTGGCCAAAAGTGCTTGTTTGCAGATGTAAGTTATATTTGTGAAGGTTGGGATTGTGGCTTGCATAACACTGCTGTACCTTGCCTGCAGTGAAAGGATCTTCCAGTGTCAGTATTTTGTAATTTGCTAGCCTCAGTATGTCTTTGGATTAAAAAATGTTTAGTGCCAGTGGGTGGATTTCATTTGTCTTCCTGTGAAATCTCAGAAAATTAATTTTTGAGCTGTTGAATGAGACCTGAAATCTTGCCCTTCATCATCTGCCAACACTGTGAGTGAAAAATTCAGAGTTAAGTTTTGGGAGACAAAGTGGCTAACATTCAGTTCCATGACATGTTGTGCAGCAGGCTGATTTTCACTTCAAAGGCCTTCAGATCTGAAAATTTGTTGCTTAGGAATGCATGTTCCTTGAAGTTGCATGTTGACTTTATTGGGTTAAGTTAGGTCCACAATAAATGTGACATAACTGTTGTACAGTTTTGTCTTTTTCCATCATGATGATAATATCTGTCGAGTTTTCAAACAAAAACTCTGACTTAACGCTGCACAGGTACTCAACCTTCTCATTCTCCTCATTCTCGAATAGAAGACATCATTAGTCGTGTTGGTAATGTGGACTTCTTCGTGAGAATGTTGGAAATGACAGTTGTTCACACCGTTGTTGGCAGATGTAGGCAGTCCACTGTTAAGATCTCAATTGAAAGAATTCTGCAACTCATGCTGAATAATGCACTAAACAGAGATTGGGAGAGCTATGTGTGTAATTTGTTGCTGACTTGTCCTGCTACACCGGCCTGACTGCCATACATATTGCTGACACCATTTGTTGTGAGACTTGTCAATTGTTCCCAGTCCAATTCCAAGGAAGCAAGTGCTTCATTACTTCCATGAAGTCATAGTGTGTTGCAAAGTTGCCAACTAGCAAGCTCTTCAGTAACACGAACAGCACTACGAATGCCACGAGTAAATGTCATCAACTGTGCAGTGTCGGTGACTTCATTATACCTTCGATTGCAAGTATATGACACAAAATTATTTTTCCTGTTTTCATATATGCCTTTTTAAGCTTGGGAGACAAATGTGATCTTGAAACCACTTTTCTTAACTTTAAAAGTATCACAAATTCAGAGTTTCTATGTTGATGTTAGGTGTTTTTGGTTGGTCACAGGTTGTCAGCCCCTGCACTACCATCAATCATACGAAGATACTTCATGTTTGGTGTTACTTGAACTAGGACTTGAAGATATTTAGTGTTGGAATGGTGACAGGAGTCACAAAGAAGTACATTTTTAAAATAATGACATAAAGTTACTGTTGTTCAGCGTGCACGGATCATCCGTTGTATATGTCAGCACTGTATGTTTAGCTTTGTGCTCTGGCATATGACCACTAGTATATCGGTGACAAAGAATTCCTTTTTCCCCCTGCTGGGAATCTGTCACTATTTCTGTTTGATGAGTATCTTCAGAAAGGGGTTGAAGAGGTGCTTAACAGCTTTGCCACTTGAAATATCTTTTAGTTCCAGTTGCAGTGATCAGTAGTACTTAAAACTCCAGGTATAATAAAAGAGTTAAATTTAATGCAAAAGTAAATGTGATGTCATCCATTCCATTGCACAAGTGCACTGAGATATAGGGAAGATGTTCTACAAATATTTGGGTGTAAATCGGCAGTGCCAAGTTTATGAACAATTTTTATGCCCATTTTATTTGATCTAATGTCTGTTAAACTTAAATTTGTTCAGTTACATCTTGTACTCCCTTCAAACATCCCATTTCGGGAGAAGTATTTGTACACAGTAAGTTTTATACAGTGTGTTCCTTTTATTATTGTAAGCACTGCACCTTACTGCGGTGCCCTGGCAGGTACAGGGTCTCTATGTGATAAATCAGCGGTGCTTGGGTGAGATTAGACCCTGTGTGTTGTAACTTCAATGGATACATGTTTACATGGGTTTGTTGGCATTTTTGGTCCATGGTTCCTTACCAGTAGTGAGGCAAGGTGTAGGAGACAAGAATAGCTGTGACAGGATAATACTAAAACGGATCAGATTATAAGGGAGAATTTAGTCACAGGGGATGGAAAGTTGTTAACAGTTGTGCAGTATTTCATTGTAATTTGTGTAATTATAGGTGTATGTACAATAGTCTCTCAGTAAGAGTGGTTCTGTCATATTTCCCCATAGTTCATGTGTTTTGCTCCGGTTACTTGATTTAACCTTATTCCTTACCCATGAGGCTTACATCATGAACTGAAATACAATAGATTATGGCTTGTCAAACTGTGGTCCGCATACCACTACTAGTACGCTAACAATTGTTACTGGTACACAGCCTGAATAAGAAATTGAAATATAAAGAGCAATAAGCTTCATCAAAATTTAATAAAAACATAAGCAATATATATTTGCTAATAAGAGTAATTGCTCGTACCATTATATAATTTGTCCCCGCTGTCAGCTAGTGTTTCTAATTCTCAGCTTTCTTATTTAAATACCAAATAAAAGATTATTGGTGATCCACTGAAATTGATAGATTTGTTTAGTGTACTACACCAGGGAAAAATATTGAGAATCCCTGGTAAAGATTATGTCTATCAGAAGTGGTTGTAGCATCTGACATACAATAGCCCCATAAACAGGCTATAACAGATGGTGTTAGTGATGTGGTTAAAATCAGCATCCAGGCAGTACCATCATGCTTGTTTTAAAGATCGGTATTACAGGAATAATTGCTCTCTCTGTCGTATGTCCTGATAACTAGGAGAGTTGAAGTTACAGAAGCTGGAGACAGTTCCAGAATGAGGAGATTTATAATTTATGATCTTTACCTAATGTTCAGATCAAACTGTGTTTAAGAGAAACCTGCTGTCTCCATCTGCAGGGTTTAAGTGAGTAGGGTGCGAATGAGGTCAGGCAATGTGTGAAAGTTGTATGGAAGGTGGTCGCTAGACCAACGGGAGGGGAAAAGTAGATAATGCTCAACCATCATTGTAAAGATTGAGGCAGCTTCCTTATGTGGAATGTTCATATCCTCTGATATAACAGGGGTGTCATAACTTTGAGACCATGACAAATACCCAGTCATGAAAATATTAAATTTCGCCTAATCTTGTTGAGAGGATTGGATCAGAACTAAGCATTTGTGTATTGATAGCATTAAAAGGAATTTTATAGAAATTACTTATGAATATATGACGTGGGTTGAATTGACTCAGGATACAGTCCAATGTCAGTATTTTATGAACATGATGGTGACCTTTTGGGTTTGTAATAGTAGGAGATGTTTTGATGACTAAGTAACTGTCAGCTTTCAAGGAATACATTTTACAGTGGAGCTGATGAGTTCGTCAGGTAGGTAATGATTCTGACTTTGAAGGGCGACTTGTGATGTTATTTGGATTGCTCTGCAAAATGTCCATCTGTTCCCGAGGAATATATCCCAGATGATATTTTCCGTGGAAGGGGTGTGTTATTAGACCTTTTGGCTGTCCAGCAGCTGCCCCCAGACAGCCCGCTGCAGTACACTGCCACCACTTTGCTCATCCAGAAGTGGACACTAACTTCCAAACTTCTGGCCTCAGTGATTTCCAGCAGGGTACATTTGTTATATACGTTACAGGAAAATAATTATATTTGTTAACTGAATTTGTTAATTAATGTAATCATTCCAAAGCTGTTGGAAAGTGGGCCAAGTGGGTCGGTGTAGTGACATTTGTCACGGTTTATATTTGAGGGTTACCCAGTGTGAATCTGAGCTATATTACTGACTGTGTTAGGACTTCATGTAGATTTCCTCAGGTTCCCCAGGTGGATGTGAGAATGTACCTTAAGTAGGTACACCTGCATCCTTCAAGTTTTGTAAATACTCACCATATCACATGTTTATCTTGTGCTGTATAACTAATGCAGCTGAAAAGCATTAGTTTTCTTCATCGCCACCTCCTGGATTATTTTCCCTTTTACGTGGGTCAGTTGATGGAAAGTCTCCAACATTTTTTTTGTCTTCCCACAACTTTCCTTTTCAGTTTATTCCCAGCTGTTGCCTCTTGTTTTGGTGTCTTATAGCTTGTGGCAGTACCATCTCATTCTGGGTTGTCTCCATATGTTTCCTTCCTTTATAATTCTAATGCCCGTTTCCATATTGTAATAATTATAATAGGAATTATAATAATTACAATAAAAAGGGGAACAGTGCAGTGAATTCTTAAGAGTTGCTGTTTTGTGGACTAACAAAGTTTGTGGTAAAGATGTAGTTACTTGTGACATGTTCAACAGCAAAACATGTATGCTGTTGGAAACAAATTGTGTTAAAGAAGAAGTTGTGAGTTACAATACCAGTTTTTCCCCAGGCTAATACACTCTAATAAAAAAAATAACATAAAACACTCTTGTGTGTAAACGGTTTCATTTCTGTGTGAAGTTTCCTATAGCACTGACTCAGATTGTGTTGAATTGAGTATGTATGATTTTAAAATTGTACTCTTATCACCATGTTTCTAATTTTTAACACATGACATCTCACAGAAAAAATTTGTGTTTATTTCTTTGATCTGTCTTCATGGTTCATTTGTAATCACTGTCACTTGGAAAGCTGCATGTAGATTGTGTGTGGCTACTATACTATTTTGCATTTCATAAAAACATGACTTCAACAAAGTTACATGTTTCAAAGAGCTGTTGCCATGTCAGATTTCATGATGCTGATAAGGCAGTCCTTTCACTTTCACTGGCATCTGTTCGCTCACTCACTGCTGTGGTTTTTGTCCTGTAACAAACTGTATGGCATCACATTTCATGTCATATTGACAGCCGTAAGACCGCATATCTCGTGCAGAGATATAGCTAATCCGGAAAATTTTCATTATAAATTAAGAGAGTACGGTAAACTGCAGTCAACCTTACAGTTCTGATTCTTCCAAGAATGTAAAAATTCCGGTTAAACGTAAAGTTAATATGTCTGCAGAGTCGTGCTCAGTCTGCACAAACAAATTGTACATTTGTATGTTGTGGTGGTAAGAATTCAGTTTACAAGTTACAGGGATATTTTTGAATTGGTTCTCTTGTCTGTGTATGGTTGTTGATTGAACATTAGGATATATTGGCTTTATTCTTTGGAGATGCATAAGAAACATCCGTTCGTGGACTGAAGTTTGTACTAGAAATGTTATTCTTCCTTGAGTGTCTGTTATGTTAAAGAAATGAAGTAAATATGTTGCAAAATAATGCTCCAGTGTTCTGAGGCTTCTTTTATAAGAAAAATGGCCCTAGGATGTGTTCTGCCAGAGAGTTTGCTTGGTAAGCGGGCGTTCGTGCCAAGATGCAGTCAGAGTGATCTGTTGCTGCAGAAGTTACTTAGTTGCACTTACACCCTCACATACCTTAAGCTGTATAAAGTTAGGGAGGTAGCATAAAAGAAGTGTACATAAGCCTCAGTTGTTTCACATTTACTTTCCAAATAATTTTGTAACGTAACAGCTGATGTAAATGGCCACACTGCTAAGAAGTCAGTAGTTGGAGAGTAGTTGCTTGGCCTTGCAGTGTGGCCACAACTGACTTATGTTTACTGAATTAAGCAGTATGTAAGGGAGACCCACAAATAGCTTGGATATCCACTTTCATAATTTGTTTATAAGGTCTGTGTGTTGTGTGTAAGGTCAGCCACACCAACCCTCGTAGGGCTGGGCACTAATGACCCTCACACCCGAAAAAACAACATTGATTCAGAAACTGTATGCCAACTGGATATCTTTTTCTGTATTTCATACAAACTTATATGCCAGTATCTACAAACTTTGTTTTTGTGTTCATCAAATGTGCACAACTTGCGAAGTTGGCTGTGACCTTTAGATATGTTTTTTGGGTAAAGTCTGAATTGTTGGCGTTACAAGCAACACTGCCTCATTTTCTGTCTGGAGTAGTCATATCTGTATTGATTTTCTCCACCTTGAAGGCGTCTTGTGTGGCTAAAGTACAACAGCTGGTACATTATTTTATGGCTTGCTTAACCAAAGTTTTGCGTGCTTGATGACTTTCATGCTGCATGCTATTCAGCACAAGGGGCTTACTTCACAGAAAATTTAGGTTTGATCAAATAAGCACTTTGCCTTTTACGTTGGTCATCAGTTCAAAGGAAGATAGAGCACTTATTTTTGTCATAAGATGTTTGTTGCAACTCACGTTGTTAGGTCCCCCCCCCCTTCACTGTATCATGATCATGAATGATTCTAAGCGCTTATCTCCCACATTGCACTGGAATGAGTTTTTGCCAACAACATTAAACACGTAGAAGCTAGACTTCTTACCAGTAGGCGTCACGGCGAATACTTACTGTAACTGCAAGTGCAGTGTAATGTAATGTTTGGCAAAACATCGCAGACACCAATTTTTGTGTAGTACCTAACAATATGGAGTGCTCGTGCCCATATATGGAGGTGTTAGGAATTGCAGACTTGATGCGAGTTGAATTTTTAATGACTGCACTTCAGAATAGCTCTAATTAAGGTACTGATTTACCTGTAAACTGGGCACAGTTGTTATCCCCTACATTTTTAATGTGTTTCAATATTTTGCTAGCTTGCAATCCGTGCAGGAAATTTTGATGGGAAAAAAAAAGTTTTTTCTGTTTGATGACCTGGATCAAAAAACCCTTTTTGTATGGACAGTGAGAATTTGTATTCTGAATGAAATGCGCCAGTATTGATGTTAACACAGTAGATGTAATTCTGTTTGCAGGATAAGATTTTGGCATTTAAGGTGGGTCTACAATTTTCCAAAACTGTAGGTGACATGAAGAGCAAATTCCATACTGAGGACCACAAGTATTAGGTGCCAAGATATGAAATTT
Source organism: Reticulitermes speratus (assembly GCA_021186555.1). Lineage (NCBI taxonomy): Eukaryota > Metazoa > Arthropoda > Insecta > Blattodea > Rhinotermitidae > Reticulitermes > Reticulitermes speratus. The sequence continues at coordinate 423,681 of JAJKFL010000031.1, read as the reverse complement.
AGTTGACTGTGCAGTTTGTCATCCGAATTTGTGCATCCCTTGATTTAAGATATTCTTATTACTGTTACGTCCATAGCAAATGACTCAAAATGAAGGATTGTTGGGAAATAAAATTAAAGGTCATATTGCAGGGAAGGTAATATTTAAATTTGTCGGCCAAGGTCTTAATCTTGTTTTAATGTCAGGCATGCAGTAGGTACACACATGGAACCATCAGCCATGGGGATAATAATCTTTTCAGCATTTTTTTGTAAATTAGGGCAGTGATGCTTCCCCTAAATATCAGGATATGTGTTTACTGGAGTATTACTCTCATGTATTTAAACTGATTGCAGACTGATGTGTCTATAGATGTAGGTCACAGTGGCACATACCATCGTGTTCCATCCTGAGCAGTTAATCACCAAAATTTAAAATGCAGCTAACATCTGCTCTACAGCCAAAACACTGTTGTGTAAGAAATTGTGGGTGTGGTTCTGGACCATACCTGAAAGATGGCTGACCAGTACACTGGTCTTTAAGGTATTGTCATCTTTCATTGTGTTGGGTGATGGTACATATTTGGGTTTCACATCGCTGCTTGTGGGATGGCTGTCTGTCGACTAACGAAAGAAAAGCAAGCTGCAATTTGCAATCTACCCTGCCACTCTGACATCCACTGCTGTTGTATAAACATACATTTCCATCCTCAGCACTCACACTACTCTGGAGTACTCGGACTGTGCTTTCATCATGACAGTGAAGCCACTTTTCATTGTAACTTTGAAACTAAGTACCACAGATGCACTGATCTCAACAGACACGTTGGCCAAGTTATACCAACCCTGGAGTCTGCCATTCAGTTACAGATGACACTGCTTTATTAACACAGGGCAATGATCCATTGCATTACACTGACTTTAGTCTGGCTCCAGTTCTCTCTCATTCCAATTGGGTTAGGAATTGTGTAGCTGTCAGTTGCGTGTAAACTGCCACTTAGCTGCCCTTACAATGGTTGTGCCTTCATGCTCTGCTCAGTACGTTCAACGCCAAACTAAAACCAAAAGATAAGAATGTACTCTTTGAGATTGATAAAGTAAATCATTGTATGAGAAGTACACTGAATTGTTTAATTTTTAATTCCATACAATACTTGAGGATTAGTGCTATATTCAAAGTTACATTTCTAGGAAAGCAGTATGTATAGTTGTTTATTCTGTATACCCATCTCCATCAGTTTCTTAATATTTATTGTCCACGAATAGGGATTGTCAGTGTCGATGTTACATGGTTGTGTGCCTTACTTCAGTTGGGGATAACAGTTTACTGTCTGCTAATACTTTCAGTATCCTAGTTCTACAGGGCTGGCAGTCATTATTTTAATTCAGGTAACAGTAGTATTAATGAAAAGATGCAAGAGTTGGCCAGCTTGAATGCACATGTGCCACAAATCTGTTGGGATGTGATGCCAGTAAAGTGAAAATAAGTACATGGTAACCTTTTGACTAATCTTCACACATCACCCCATTATATATAAATCAGTGAATACCAGCTGTTAATTGTAAAACCAGTGATAAGTACAGAGTTTCTGTTTTTAGTTCTGATGCTGCCATTATTGTACTTTAATTGCGGTGTGCATGTGTAAGTAAGCTGCAAAGTTGTAACCATGGGGAATTGCTACTTTTAGTGTATAGAAGCGCTTGTTTTGTGTGTGGAGCTTGACGTAGAGTCTGTAGAATGAGTATTGGCGAGAATTTGTTGTAGGTTGTCAGTACTTTACAACACTGTAACAATGCAAGAGACTACAATGAATATATTTTTAACATTTTATGATATTAATTTAAGAAGTGACCATTTATTCTATTTATCAACATAATAAAAAAAATGTTACAATCAGTGTTATTTCATATGGTTAAGCAGCTGCCATCTGTTAATTCATTCAACACCAGATACAGCACGACTCTCACTTTGCACCCAAGAAAGTCTGGGAACAAATTCCCAATTAATTTCATATTTAACATAGTTCTGCTCCCACAACCTGCTATCCTCATATACTCTGGTGATGCAAATGTGGCCATAGGCATTAAATAATATCTGATATATTGCCTGTCCAAGGTGTTTAAGGAATGTGGATAATGTGCATTGAGATTGCTACATGACAAACAGCAGGTATTGGTGACTATTATCTGTTCAAAAACATTTATTGTAGATGCACTACAGGAATGCCTTTTGTACTGTTCTAATGGCCACTGTGTTTGGGACTTGTGTTTTTTTGGCTCCTGTACATTCAAACATGCACTGACCTCGTAACTCAGGCTTCTTTAAGGTAGCTTGTTGCTTCCTCACCCCAGCAAGGTTCAGTGTATCAGTGCTAGACTGTATACATGGATGGTCTGGAATTTTGGAATCAGAGTATACTGAGGCAGTAATGTGGCTGTTAAGTCACCATAAGACAAACATAAGATTACAGTACAGATATTGTCTTAACATTTTATTTTACTAGTTAATTATGGGTAAAATGGCAGTAAAAAGTGTTAGTGGGAAGAAAGGTGTGATCTTATGAGAGCTCACTTTATTTTACTAGTGAATTATGGGGAAAACGGCAGTAAAAATGTTAGTGGAAAGAAAGGTGTGATCTTATGAGAGCTGTTACTTTGGCATTTTTGAACTTTGTGTTTATCAGGTTTGGAATTCGGAAACACCGTACCGGCTTCCAACATAACACGACTGAGGTACAAACATCCGGCTCCAGTATAGCAGGAGGATGCTGCTAGCCGTAGCAGCACGGTCAATAAGTCAGGTACTTATTACTGTGTAGTAACTACTGTAGTGCCATGTTAGATATGATTGTCTGCCAATATGATTATACTCTTGTTCATTCCACTGTAATCCATCTGCTAGCATCATGAAATATATGCATACTGTAACAATTTAAGCACATTTATTATATTATTGCCTGTAGGTTTTCACTTTATGATGATTTGTTACAAAGTGAATCAAGCAGGTGGGGCAGACAGTCAGAAATATGGACAAACATAAAGCCTTCTTTCTTTTCATTTTGGAAAGATAGAATCATGCATGTAGCCCTTGTTTTGTGCCCTAGTTGTGTTCCTGAAACGGGCATAATCGAAAATGGTATTCCAGTAAGAAGTAATGGACTAGGTAGAGGTTAGGTGCAGTTATACCACTGACAGCATGTTCATATGCTGTATACGTCCATGTATTTATTATATTATTGTGTTACTGATATTAATATAGATGTGCACAATTAATGTTAATTTTTAACCTACATAAATTGGAAAGGAATTGTAAACAACTTGCGTACACTTGTCACGGACAGTACGTGTTCCATATTGTCACTGTTACAAGCGTTGTGTCACCGGTAATGAAATTCACTCTGACAGGCTTTACTGTGCAGTCACTTTATTACCCACAGATCACACATATTGCTACCATTAAGGTTATGGCTGTGTTTATTCACTGTCATGTCAGCTTTTTTGCTCCTGATTGTGTGTTTCATCATGATATTGTAGGTAGAACAAAAAGATATTTTATGTGGGACATCCTGTTGTGATGGAGATACACAGGGGGATAATAACTGTCAATCACAACTAAGCTCTTTTTGTATATTGTGTGGTTTCTAATGCAACATGTTTCGTCTAAAAAGGAAGCCGTCATCAGACAAATAAGGCACTAAAGAATTATTATGTAAGTTGCATATTATTATTATATATGATCCGTGTGTATGGTTATCTTTTACAAATATAAACTCAAACCAGTTAGTGTAAAAAATTATGTTATTTGCAGTACATGTATTTTGTAAGAAGGAAAATATTATTGTGCAACTTACATAACGGTCTGTTTAGTGTTAATTTGTCTGATGATGGCTTCCTGTTGATCCAAAACATGTTGCATTAAAACCATGCAGTATACAGAAAAAAGCTTAGTTGTGATTGAAGGTTATTATCCATCTGAGAACCAAAAAAACTTAAATAAATGCAAATAAACCACATTTGGTCGAAGAAATGGCAAGCGCATGGTGACTGACGTAGTATGGAGTGAACGCGCAGCCTACCAGTTTTGTTCTGTGCCGTGAGATTCATGCTCTTCCGCAGTGTTCAAGTCCACATCCAGACAAAAGGCGTTAAACCAAAAATGAGAGAGCACAAACTAAGAAGTGGTGTAAATTGGCAAGGGGTCTTAAAGCAGAGAGGCGTAAAACGAGTGCTAGGTGCACGTAAATATAAGAATTAAATTCGGCATTTTTCCAAGCTGCTCTGCAGCCATAAAATATGATAAAGTTCTTTTGAAGTTGGATGAAAAGTTATTAAGAAGGCAGTCCTTTTGATTACAAATCCATGTGTATGATTTTACATTGAGCACCATCTTTTTTGTCCAGATTTTCACAAACTTCGTGATAGTGTACGCAAGTAGTACACAAGTGTACACTTCCAGTATAAAATGTGATCAAAATGATCCAGTGGTTCTTGAGTTAACCAGATGACACAAAAAGGTCCAGCTTTAGTTACTGTCTCAAAAGCAGTAGGCTGCATGGCAAAAGTTTATTCTTTGACAGATTTTTATGCTGTGATCAAAATGTGAAGTCCTGAGGTGTGCACAGAAATACATCTAAGTTTCAGACCACAGCAAGAATTGCTATTGATTAGTTGGTGTAATAGTATTAAAATGAAGGTAGTCTTATATCTGAGTAATGTAATCCTGGCTATGTTTTTTGTAATTCCGAAAGAGAGTCAGTTGTGTTTATTTTGAAATACTTTCTCTTTTTTCTTTCAGCTGCTGTAGTGGTGTGCAGTGAAGGTATCTAAATGTATGTGCACTATACAGCTCATACACACAATACCAGTAAAGTAATTATTCTCTCATAACGCTGAATGAGACATCGATACTCACAGATGTGGTGTTCGAGAACATTCTTGTGCAGCGGAGGGTATTGAAGTGTGCCAGGTGAAAAGTGACAAAACTGTGTTTGTGCAGTAACTGAACCGTTTATGTGAAACATGATATGAACTTGCGGCCGTCGGAAGAATGTGCGTGAAGTTGTTTGATGGCCAGAAGGTTGGTATTGCCAGTGGTGCGTGCTGTGAAGGCGGACACACGAGCCAGGCCACGGATGAAGTTAAACAGCTGTGCCCATCCACAGAAGCAGAGAATTGGGAGGTGGTATGTGTGTACTCTTTTATTTCCATGGTTTCTTTATTTCTTGTGACTCCTGGGCATTTCCCAGGTGCAGGGTGGTCGCATTTCATGTGAGGGATGAGTTCCTGAAGAACCCTCATAATTGAAGGCAAATTTTCCCATGGGAATAAATGCGAAAAAGATGTATGTTCTTGGAGCTTATAAATCTACAACCATTGTATCATATTTTTGCTTTTAAACTCATTTTTAAGCATTGTTTAACAGACAAGAAAAGTTAATTTAATGACAGTTTTATTAATTATTGTAGTACACTCCCTGAAAAAAAACTGGAAAAAATCATATGCTGATGACAGTGTAAGAAGAAGAAAAGCGTGCACCTGTCCACCCCGTGAAGTTGAAGGTTGGTCTGACAGTTGTTTTTTAATTTTTTTGATTTGCTGTACTTCAAATGTTGTGCATTAACTGAGACTATTAATATTTTTTGTACTGCACTATTTGAAGTTCACATAAAATGCGACCACACTGTATTTAAAGTGTTTAAAGTTTACATTTGTGTTTTGTAAGCAATGAATCATTATGTGTTTTTGTAAGCAATGGTTCATTGTGTTTTCTGCTCACTGAGTCATAATGCTTCAGGGTGGACTCTTTTCAAACTGCAGCCCTTACGAATTGGGGCAACACAGTCGTCACAAACAGTTTGTTTTACTGTGCTTTTTGTGCACAGAAGAAACCCCGCTTTGTTGTACAGGAATATTCTGTTAATCTGGCAGGCACAGGACCAAATGCGTACCGGATTATTGGATAATTATCAGACGGTACTTGTACTGACGTAAATTGTTACAGGTAATGTTTGTTACTGCTCCAGTACTTCGGCTGCACAACTAATCAGACATTATTAGATTTGGATATGTCCTGCTGTATCAGCGTCATGAACGATAGCAATCGGTGCTTCTGTTCGTACTGTTAGATAGTTCACTGTCCGGTGTATGAAGCCATAACCTGTCTTTGATTTTTGCCACTTTCAAGCCTGCTAGTTATTTGAAGCTTCTGTGGGATTGTTAAACTACATGCATCCTGTTGCCAGCAGTACCTTGTTTATAGACATCTTTGGATCTTTTGAAGTCATTAGTATAGCGCAAGCAAAGAGTAACACATGCTGCATATAACACAACGAAAATGGAACTAATGTTGATACTGCAGATTGCACCAAGCGAGTGGTGTGATCTGCTAGTTGCTTGTGATGTCACTGGAGTGTGGGACAAAACTAACTCTTGAAAGCTTGTACAGAAATTTGTGCTAGCGACATAGCATAGAGATAACCAAAGTTAAAGTCACAGAATCAGTATGCGTACTGGAAGGTGTGGTTGGCAAGCCTTGTGGTCTTAGGACTGGATTATGACGAGTTCTGGTTTATCATATGTCAGATTAAAGAAATGTTGCTGTACTGTAACTTGCATAGTAATGTCATGATTCACACACTCAAATGCTTTGGCAAGATCACAGAACAACTCACTGAATTCCATTCTTGAGAGCACAGGATTTTATCTGTGAAGCTGTGTAAGGCTTTGTCGATGAACCTTTTCTAAACTGAAATTATTCTCCTTGAAGGGTACTCTTTGAGTCAAAAGATTCATATACTATTTTGTTGGATATTTTGGAGAAATCTGTCAGTGGTGAAACTTGCCTGTAATTGGAAACACAACAGTTACCAACCTTTTTAAATACAGGTTTAAGTTCTGAATATTCAAGTCGATCTGGGAAAGTTCCTTCCTTAATTGAGTGCAAATATATGTCAGAGGACTACTAATGAAGTTGCGATGGATATGAATAGCGTTGTTAAAATTCAGTTGTATTGGTAGTAATTGTGTTAATGATGTTTCTAACCTTATTTACTGTTGTTGGCACAAGGTTTAAATTCGGAAAATTACTATTGATTTCTTCTGACATATTTTATTGTCTCTTCCTTTATCATAGACGTGAGTAGCATTTGAACGTTCTGCAGTAGTTAAAAGTAAATTTTGGATGGGTTTGCTATATGTTCAGCATTGTTTATACCTTTATCGTTTGTCTACATTGATGGACTCTGTTCAACTTCGGTATGTTTACCTGTCTCTGTTTTAACTGTTATCTTTCACATTTCTTTATGTGCCATACATGGATTACAGGACGTGAAATCATCACCAGGTAGGGTAATCTTGCCCCTTCTGAATTTCCTTTTCTTCTGTTTACATAGTCTACTAGTCAGCCTATTCAAGTTTTCAAATTCCTGCTTCTTAATTCTAGTTCATCAGTTGACCCACATTTTATACACCAAATTTCTAGTTCTTATGCCTGTCTGACATTCGAGCTTCTACCATTCCAGATTTTATATATTCCCAGCCCTCTTGTACACCCTGTATAGGCTGACTTTGCTCTTGAAGGGTATCTTTCTTATGTAAAGGTTGCTGTCTTGTGGACTGTGCTGTGTGGCTGTCTGTACACCGGACAGTGCTGCCAGTAACAATTTAAAGCAGCGGTTCCCAAACTTTTTCGGTCCACCGCCCCCTTGGTTCCATATACACACCCACATCGCCCCCCTACCTTTTTTAAAATCATATTGCGCTTTTGTTTCCACTTTATTTTATATTTAAAAAATCGTTTAAATAAAATTATAAGAGTTAAATTTAATGTTTTGTGTTAATTAATAAATTACAATTTATTATATTTTTATGGTTAACAATAATTCATCTAGCATTAGTTTATTAAAAAAATAATATATGCTTGAATAAGGTTCATAAATTAAAATACTATGAAATTTAGTTAAATTTTTTATTTTTAACACATTTTATTTGAATTTTATTATAAAAATAAATGCAATACTTCTCTACTAGCGCCCCCCTGTGATAATAACAGCGCTCCCTTCCACCTGTCGTACCTATTAGCGCCCACCTTGGTAATCCCACCGCCCCCCAGGGGGCGGTACCGCCCACTTTGGGAACCACTGATTTAAAGCGTGAAAGGAAAGAATGATAATGAATTGGAAACGATGTACAAGGAAGCGTGGTGACGTAATGGAGGTACTGCCCACATTTAACTGGAGTGACTGAGGAAAACTTCTTTGCCTTCAATAATTTATTTTCATAAATGTACTTTATTATAGAGCAGCTTCTGCGTGTTGAATGAGAGGCAGAAGTGACGTATGTAACACGTATCGATTTGTATTGCAGAGTTAGAATTACTGTACCAGCTTCTGAGTTTGGTTTCTCCCTTCGCCGTCAGTTCGTGTCGTGTACGTTCCCCGTTTACACGTATCGCTACGACCCCTCGGGACAATGAATACGTGCATCGTAACTTACAACAAACTGAACTGCGACTGTGGCCTGTGTCAGACGTTGTGACGAGATGAACAGTATGCGATTCATTACCGCCTTCCTTAACTTAATTTAATGTAATTTAATTTATTCGTGGCACTGTTCTTACATTGCGGTGTGACGTCATCCCCATTTAACGCCACTGTATACTCAGGACTGTTCTTGCATTGCGGTGTGACGTCATCCACATTTAACATCGCCACTATATCCTCAGCCATCTTCCGCCCTTCCAGTGACTAACCGTATGTTTCTGCACTAAAGTTGCTACCGTTACCACTACGGTCCTGCTGATTTTAGTTTATCTTCGTGCCTAGTCGCTTCCAGATTCGTTCACACTGACCTTAGTGCACGTTTATCATTCGTGACTGCGTCACTAGAATGATTTCCTTAGTCACGCAGGTTAACACGCAAGTTGCAAGTTCACCCGGTGTGTGTAGCACTGCAGACTGCACAGACACTGTAATGGGCGCCTCGTTCTCCGCATTTACCATGAGTCGTACATTAGTGGCCTGTTTGTACTTGTGATTGGGGGGGGGGGGGCGTGTGAGTATGGTCACTGTTTGTACTTGTGATTGGGGGGGGGGCGTGTGCGTATGGTCGGTGTTTCCATGCTGCGAACAACCCATAAAGTGTCCGAATGAACGTTCTGTTTCACTCAATGAATATTCAGAATTTCTGGGACTGCAGACTTAGACTTTCCGATTGTCCCCATTATTCCTCTGTCGGTAACTTGGCCACTACTGTGGCAGTTTGTACTCTGAAGGTGATGAGATCTGCGAACTGCGATTTACCACTGCCAGTGTGGTTATTTCCCGAATCGTCGTCGTGAAAATCTCCCGCATCATTGCTAAGGTAATAGTCACGTGATGTAGGCTTAGTTCCGCCTTCCATGTATCGAGAAAATCTGTCACGATGAGACCACGGGCGTTCGTGGGCAAATTGCACCTGAGAAAACTTTGAGTATAGTTACGTAGTGTCAATGAGATGAACTGCTCTCCTCTGTACTCGCAGTTAGTGTGGCTGATAGGCTGCAGAATGCTAGGCGATCAGCCTGTCTCCACGAGCAGCGTCCTCCTTACACCCTGTACATCCCCTTATACTTGGGTACTCTGTGAACCAAAGAAGAACGAAAGGTTTTGTGTAAAATAAATATAAAAATATAGGCAGTCCTTGATTAGCTTTGGGGGTTTCCTGCAAATCGCGATGGAGGAGAACGAAGCAACATTCGACGGAGCGACTGAGCCACCGATTCTGGCGCCTAATTCCAACAGCTGCCAGCAGAAACAACGTTGCCGAATACGGATAAAGTTCACGAATGATTGGTCATCAAAATTTGTCTGCGTAACAGCGTAACTGTTGTTCATGGCAAAGACTGCCAGTACCATATGTTCTTGTCTTGCACATATATTGCTGCATGTAATATTGGTGGATAATTGTGCAATTATTATTGCCTTAAAATGAATGCGAAACCCATGTAATCATTATAATCAGGGAGCAGGTATAGCGTAATTAGTGTGGAGAATGGGGTACAGCTTCACGTTCCAAGGCTCGAATTCCAAAACGTCCAGACCATGCCGGGAGCCAGGGCCAGCTGCCGATTTCCTTTTGGCCAGCATGACCCTGCCATAGGATCCCTGGCCGAGAATTTAATTAACTGTTACTGATCCAGACAAGACTTCTTGTCATTTCCAACGCTCTCTTCCATTTCTTCTCTTTGCAGACTTATAACACAACATCTGCATAACTTTAAACTGAAGAAATATATACAATTATTCTATATATATATATATAACATATATTATTCACTGTATTATTAAGAACAAGGATGTTTATCAATATATATACTTGTTAAAATTATAATAAACATGTACTATGTACACTAATCTCAAAAATAATTTTACACAAATCCTGGCTTGTGAAAATTATGATAAGTGAATAATACAAACGATTCCTGATAGCCTCTGCGACGCAGACCGATTCAAACGATTCCTGATAGCCTCTGCGACACAGACGATTCAAACGATTCCTGATAGCCTCTGTGACGCAGACCGATTCAAACTATTCCTGATAACTTCTGTGACACCTGATTAGCAGTATGGACAGTGAGAGCCTGACCACCACTTCAAGTGTAACTCATATACTCTAAGGCACTGAACTCCCATGCCAGCAGGATCCAGTGCATATTTATCTGAAAAACGATGGATAGAGGTTTTACTGTACTCACATTTTTCATAAACTATGTGATAAAATTTAAATACCAACCCGGCCATTTAAAGGTTACTACAAAGTAAAATTACTCAAAAAAATATAAAATAATCACATTTAAAATCCATCCATCCTACAACACTACAGCCCATAGTCAAGCCTTGGCCTCCCATAATATCACACTCAAAATAGGTCATAATTACCTCTGGAGCCGTGTAGGGTAAAGTCCCACAGTAATATGTTCCTGCATTCCAGGAAAAATTCCAAGTTTGGCGGTCCTGACGTCAGCTAATTTACAATGGCCATCCTTGTCCAAGATAATGTTCTCTGGCTTTATGTCTCTGCAAATCAAAGAAATATACCACATGCAAATTAGTAGGGTAGTTTTCAGCACCGCACTGCACTTCAGACCACAGATTACTACTACCAGATATGAAACTGCAATACTATTGGTCAGAAACGTGGAGCTGAGCCTATTGTCCTGCCATCTATGCGCTGTCGGGAAGTACCACAAGGTGTTAGTAGCAATCGGTAGCAATAACCCAGTCGGTAAGAAGGTTGACTACTATCCGGCCTTTAATAAACCCCCCCACCCCGGCGTGAAACACAGATATTTTTCACTTGACATGGTTTACCAGCAGCATGAAATAATGTCCAGCACAATATGACATATCATACATATTTCATTCATATGTATTTCTTATCCCTTCACTGAAGTCTACTCAGCTAGAAAATACGTTAATGTTCACAAGGTAGAGGACAGTTGAGGGTTTAAAATTGTCAATTAAAAATATGATTTGATCATAGATGTCTGTATTTAACTTTGTAAGTAGTTCACAACTTACATTAACACAGTATATCTGTAATCATGTAAGGGAGATTTTCCCTGACAGTCTTACAATTTCAATAGTAAACCGACTGTTCAAGAAAAGATGACAGAAGTACATGACAAATTACTGAACCATTTCACTATTTTTTTTCCCAAAGTACATCAGAATGCAATGTACAATGAAATGGTCCAATTATATGCAAACTAAAAATATGTCTTCAAAGTAAGAGCCAGTATATTAACATCTGTGAATCCAAAAGTGCATATTGGAAAATTACAATGGTCACTCCAAAAGTAATGCCCCAAATTTCTTTAAAACTCAAAATTTATTCTGGAACTTGGAAGAACTACAACATGGATATATCCAATTCCAGGGCCTTTGCCTTTCATTATATATATGTATATACAGTAGATTCTGTTTAATTGGGACACAATGGGACCAGACCACTTTGGCCCAATTAAGCAGCTGCCCCAATTATGCAAAGTTTCATATAAATAGTTAAAAATATATAAAAAGACAAACTAACATTTCACATTTCACTAACAAATTCAGCACAGACATCTAGTGCAGACAATGGACTGCCTTCATTGCCTTCCTGCATGAATTATCGTCGTAACTGATCAATAAATTTCCTGGCATCCTGTGTAGTCACTTGTTCAAGTTCAGATGTGTCATCTTCGTCACTTTCCTCGCCTTCTCATTCCTCGTCTTGGTGTTTTGATTGAATGCTTTCAACATTTTCATCCTCACAATCTTCATTTTCATTGTAACATTCAACATTATTGTCGATACCTTCAAATTCTTCATACCTCCTAACTTTTTTCACTTCTCAAATGGCTTCACATTCACTTTTGGCTGTTTCAGGCATCTCCAAGCCTGAATGCTTCAAACCGAAGTGAGAAAAACAGTTCTGAATTGTCTTACTGCCTATTTCTCGCCAACTATCAGCAACAAACTGTCCTGTCTGTAGGTTTTTTAAACACTCTGAACGCCGCACAATTGTAAAGAATCAGAAGAACTTTTCATGATTTCCGCTGTAACTCCACATCCCACCTCATCAACCATTTCTTAGAACCCAACAATTTTACATGCTTGTAGCACAGAGAACCATCCGGCGTGGCACGATAAAACAGGCCTGTTTCATCAGCACTGTAGATATCACCTGCACAAAATTTCTGAAGTAATTCGGGTACTTTCTTCGATTTCCACGGTTTCTCCTGTCCCAATTAAACGGCATGGTGTCCCAAATAAGTAAAGAAAACCCTGGCAATTTTCTCAAGTAGGTTTTGTTCTTTAAGATTTGGCCCATATAAACGGCTGCCCCGATGAACCGGTGGCCCAATTAAACGGAATCTACTGTATATGTACAAATGCCATTCCTCTAATAATATATACTTCATCACAACCTATTCACAGCCTTATTTACATATTTACCACCTTCACACAAGGAAAGGTAGGTTCTTGAATATTATACATTGATGAAACATACAATGTAATGTCTAACGTCTACACTTATGATATTTATATTTACAGTATTTAACAATGCTTTTTCAGAAACTAAGTTACTCTTGTCCCAGGTCTCTCAAAGGTTCTGGGAAAAGTAATAGCAAACCAGCTAATAACCTTTTTAGACAAACACAATATACTTAATAAATCTCAGTTTGGATTGAGGAAAAATAAATCTATAAATGATGCAATTGTCACAAATATTGAAGACATAATTGAAAAACTGAATAACACAACACAACAATAAAAGGTGCACACGTAGAAACGAATCAAATGAAAGATTACTTGTCAAGCTGCCTTACAGTTAGATATGGAGTACCTCAGGGCTGTGTTCTTGGTCCATTCCTTTTCATCTCATATATAAATGATATTCCACTTCTAACACATCAATATTGAATGTAGGACAAGATATAAATGAACGAAAAAAATAACTTGCTGTAGAATTAGCCGTAACCTACTTATAAATAATAGACTATCTGAAATACTCTACATAAATGGGAGAAGAATGTTATATTATCATGTAGAAATAGTCTTAGTTATCTAAATATATTAACAGTGCATTCGTTATACATTCAAAAGACAATCTTATATGTAAAATAAAAGTGTAACTGCGCTGTAAATAAACACGTACATACATGTAATACAAGAAACAGTCTTTATTATTATATGCTATAAACCAACAAATTTGCACTAACATATATGAAAATGTTAAACCCTACATATGTTTCGGCTCTGTCTGAGCCATCTTCAGGGGTTACTCTTCGTAGCGTCCACTATTTACACACTCACTATATTGTTTGAAACACGTGTTTGGGGTTTCTTGGCAATCTTAGATCTATACATTGTCGCACTATACACTACGATGAAATTGTGGTATGGCTTGTTGTACGTTGCCGGAAGCTGCTGCTGTTCTGCGTCGGAATCGATGAAATGTGATCCTGTGTGGGATATGTCTGTAGTCTGCGGAGTTTATTTCAGTCCTTGTTGTTTTGTGTTTCAAGTGTTCATAGGTTAGTACTTTCGTCCGCCATCTTGTCACTGCCGTCTTGATGCTGCAGCGTGCCGGAATCTACTATGAATTGTATTTTTCATGTCTTGCGTTACGGGGTGTTTCTACGCTTGTGGTCTGTTGTGGGTTTCGAAGTATTCCCATCCAAGGCACGTCTAGAGTTGGTCCAGGTTTTGTGGGATAAAGTTGCAGTTCTTATGGTACTTGAAGTCTAATCGTTTTTGTTAGCCATCCGGGATGTCTTTCTGTGTTGTAATTTTGGATGTTGTTTGCATATTAATTCGTTTCGTAGTATATTCTTAGTACTTTCAGTGGTTGGAATATAGTCTTTAGTTGATAGGTTCGTTGTTGGTTTAGTTGTTGCCCTTGTGTTCCGGTTCCTTAGGTTTATTTTGGGTGATGAGCGTGAAAAGTCGGTTTTTCTCTCCTGCGTGTTCAGGTATCAAGATGCCTTCTCCATGGGATTTATGTATGTAGAAATGTTCCAGGGTGTTCATTTTTTTACTTTTTGTAAGAAAGGGGTTTCTTACTAGAGAGAGAGAGCACATAGAGTGTTCTCGAAGAAACCCTTTCTACTGGTATCGTGACCTGAGCGTGCTTGAAACTTCAGGGATTTGGTGACCAACCGTCACCCTTCGGTAGCGTAACAACTGGTTAGTGTACACAGACACCAACCCGGATGTAGCGCCCGGGCAGTCCATACTCCCAGGACGTCTACACGTGGTGAGCCCCACAGTCCACCGCTGCGTCTGGCTTCACCCACTCTCATATACTCTATAATAGCGCTGCCACCAGAAAGTTTCTGTATTTTAAAGCAGATTACTTCCAGCTGCTTCAACCTTCATAAAGTGGGGCGTCTAGCTCAGTCGATCCCGGCTGAGTCACCCCCACAGGCGTGCCTAGCCCAGCTAGCATCACCTAACTACTTGCTATAACCATACCAACGGTCAACTAATCCTCTGACCTTAACTAATACTGCTACCGATTATCACTTGGGATCTTCCTGTCTCTTAAGGAACTAATTACACTTGGGATGTGATTATACTTGGAATGTTCTTCTTCATCACCATTATTAAAACCATTAAACCACTCTCAATTTATAATCAAAGTAAATAATAAAATTTATTTAACCCAACTAAATCCTAATTAACATCCATCACAATAAATTTTAAATCCCTTTAATAATTTCTCTGTAAATCAACAATCAAAATTTTCCTTCATTCTGTAAACAAAGTTAAACATTTCTATACGATCTAATCCATTTTAATTTCCCTTACACAATTTCTAATGCTAATAAATGTATTACCCGTTCAGTTTGGCCCACTCACACTTGCAACAACTTCACACAATTTTCCTAACTAAATAATTGTGTTTGTAATACTTCATAATAAAATTCATCAATTTCAAAACTTCATTCCAAGTACCAACTCGCAAATTACAACATATAACCCATCCAAAAAACTTATTCTTTTGCCAACCTACCTTGTGTTACAAGTTGATCCATGTTCCATCTGGATACATCAAGATCAATTACCCGTTCATATTTCCAAATATTGGCAATATATATTGGTGCATAAGTATAGCATTTTCCACTGCCATCTTATTACGTAACCACAAGATAAGGTGCTGCACTACCATTTCACTTTATATTAACTTACTTTCTGTAGTTAGAATCTACATTTTTACTACCAACACTTTTACCAAATACACAGTGTTGGAGTTTAAAACACTTCATAATTTCTACATAATTTCAACAAGTTTAATTTAAAATTACGCCGCCAAACTGCTTCAAACACCAACCAAAACGTCGAGCCAAAAGATCCCGAAACATTGTTCTCACCTATATTTAATAACTTCCAAACCACACCCTGTTTCATCACCAACATGGCTACCTCACTACATCTCCTACCGTCTCATCCAATCAAATTAATGCATTTACGTCTAGTCCCTATCGTAAGTAGCCAATGGGAATCTACATTTCCTAATAAGGAATATGCTGACTGTGGTTCCCATATCCTCCAGCATGCAAGCCCAAAGTGCTGAGGTTACCATTCTCACAAAGCCAAGTGTGTGTGGACTAACTGTTACAAGTTAAATTAAACTCTATACCTCTAAATGTATAAACTTTTCCACTTAGTATTCTTACTGTATCACAAATAAAATGTTACCCAATTCATACATGCTAACAGCATTCCTACAAACAAAATTACGTCAACTCTCATACATGCATAAATTCACTTCAATCTCATTCACTCACTTTAATTACCAAAGTTCCAAATTCTAAATGGTTCTATCTACCTAATCCTAAAACAATAAACTAATCGATCCTTCTCATATACCAATCAGAGCCTGCTTTAATACAAGTCCTGCGTTCCCAACCTGCTAACTATAATTCTACCACCTGTTACATCCGCTTCCTACTCTAGTTTAAATTCGGCACCTATTTCTTCCTAAGCAATTTCAACAAACTTCTAACTATTCAACCCATCATTAATGTTAACAAATTTCCATTACTAACAAAAGAAATGTAAATTCTTAAAAACTGACCCGTGGCTGGATCCTGGCCTTGAGTAAGATTTTAAAAATAAAACATATCCAATAATCTATCAAAAAACATCACTCCAGTTTTCTAATTCATTACAGTATATAGCATTTAATGGCATTTCAGTAGCAGTCTTCAAATATGCATATAATACAGTTCTACCGCTTGTGCACTACACCTCCTACCGTCTTACCCTCTTTAATTTTCCGGATTATGGGGCTATGGTATCCGAAGACCGCCCATTTCTTGCCTTTGGACGTTGGGGGTGCGGTATTGTCAGTTTGGTTTTCGGTTTTGGCGGTAATGTTTTTGTAGAGTTTGTCGACTAGTCTTTATTATATCTATCTGTCTATTATGACTATCGTAAGTATGTGCACAATTTAATACTCTGTAACAGTAAACCATCAGTAGCAGGCTGTATCTTGTACAACAAAGTGCCCAAATATATAAAAGAAACAGAAAACAACAACCAGTTTCAAAAGAAATTGAAGGAGTTACTTATTAAGGGGCGCTACCATTCAATATAAAACTATCTAAATGATGCATCCTCAAAAATTGGCTACTGATACAAGCAAAGGTACATAACGTTGTATATACAAAAGATTATACTATAACACAGCTGTACTTTGATAATGTATAATACAGATTCACATGTCCTATACACTATATACTAAACACTATATACAGACGCCAGCTGAAGTGGGTAACCTGAACATAGCAATAGTCAGTAAATAGTAATGCCAGTTAATTTTTACATATAAATGTAAATGTATGAACAATAATGTGTGAGGTTCCTACAATATTCTCAGTTGCAATGTACTTCTGCCAACATGACAAGCTGTATAGAGGAGTTTTGAGACATATGTAGGTAAATGTAAATTATGGCTTTATCACTGCTGGTCTACATAGGCTTCTCATTGGCATTGAGGTCTTTACGAACAAATATACACACACGTCCTTTCTGTAGCTCTTTGCGACAGAAACTAGATCTTAATATGTACCCTGGCAATGTGAGATGTAGCAGGTCCTGTTCACCCATGTGATGTTCACATACGTACTATATTAAATGAGATCTGCTTACGTTACGATATTGCATGTGACATACCGTATCGGATTCGTTGGGAATCTGAAGAATTTCAAGCCGTCCTTATGCGTCGAACTGCACCCGACGGCGTGGCACCTGTTCCAAGTGCTCTTTTTACTGAAAGGAACAGAATACAACGCGATACAGTACGTACATCTCAAAATTACACGGCCCATCATGTAGGATTAAGCTAAGCTTTCGTAAATTCAAATCTTACCTTTCTACAGACGCAGGAGAATACATAACTGCCTTCAAAAAATGATGTAATACACGCTGTTCACGATATCTGCACACGATGCGACAAACGAGTTCAAATGATGGCGATTCGTTGTGATTGGTCCAGAAGTTCACGTGGCTTCCGACTTCGTGCGACATCTGTTATGATTAATAGGAGATAATGTAGTTGTCGTTCTTGACAAGTTTGAACTTGACGACGGTAAGATGTCGCGATTGCATGCTTCCAATACCCCTACTTCAGTCTCACGCCCCTGCTTCAGACTATCAGATGACTACAATCCGCTGTCACCACAAGTTTCAGGACAGCGGTCCCTCGGTAATCCAGAAAATTTTGGGGCCAACTAGAACCCTCCTCTTTTCCCCAGTGATACAGCCATTGTCCTGATCACCGGGGGTACAACTGGGACGATCCGTATAAACTATGCATATAAACAAACCGAATTAGTGAAGAAACAATAACACAACCACAACAAACAATGAAAATTTATTTTAAAAATGGGCTGTACGGTCTCCCTGATCTGGTCACACTTCGTCTTCGCTGTAACCTTTTCTGTTACTTTCTTCACATGCGGTATTTCTCTGTACAACTGGGACGATCCGTATAAACTATGCATATAAACAAAACTGAATTAGTGAAGAAACAATAACAACACACAAACATTGAAAATTTATTTTAAAAACGGACTGTAAGTTCTTCCGGAAGGGTCACGCTTCTGATTTCTGTAACCTTTTCTGTTACTTTCTTGATGGGCGGTATTTCTCTGTAAGGAACAAGACTATGTAAGCTCTGTAAAAGATACACCACATTCACAAAGCAGAAAATTGTATAGCCTGATATCTGATGTGGTGTAGAATCTCTAAATATCTACATTTATATATACACATAGCCTACTGAAAATTGTTACTGGTAAGAAATATTAAAGTCGATATTTTTATGTCCGGTGAAACGTATCGTGGAAGGCATGATAACGTGTGTCGTCAAATCTGACCTGTCCGTAACTACAAAACTCCTTGTAGCAGAATTATCATTACTTGTATTTTGTGTTGTCTGAACATAAGGAGGTAATTACTGTGGAGACGAATTATAAATGGATTTAGATCTCGCAGGAACAGTAGTAATGTTGTATATCTTGCTTCCAAGTTTATCATTCCGTTTTGTTACTTATACAATAAAAGAATAAAGAGCAGTCAACACAACAGCAACAAGACATAAGAGTACAGTCGAGTTTCCATGCTACCTCCTGTCTACTACGTCAGAACACCACAGAAAATGATGAATGTTTTATAAGTATTTTGTAACTAATACTTCAACAAACATACCTGAAACAGTAACATGTATTAAAAAATTGTAATAATTGAGATCTATATTAACGACAGTAATGCAATTGTGTATAAAACTAATGTGTCTTTAAAGTATGTTAGTATGAAGGTGACCCTTTGTTGTTGAAACATGTCGCACAAATGGCTACCAGAGGCAATATAGGCGTGTTGACGGCTCTCTATTATTTATTTTGTCATATTGTATGTTGGTCATAATGCCCTTTTGTAGTTACCGTTTAGCTAAAAGAGAATATTTTCCTACGAAACGTCGGTACGTAAGTAAAACTTTACACGACGTTACATTCCAGAGGACAGCGATTTTTACTATTCAAACAATTATGGTTATGGCAGAAATCAACGACACAGAGCATCAAGTTTAAAATTACAGTAGCCAATTTGACACGTCTGTTTTACTGCTATGGAATTATGAGTTAGTGTAAAAGTATACTTGCTTTTTGTTTCTTCCTTTAATGCACATAATCGATATCAACAATACAATCAGACACAGGAAGATATAAAACATCCAATCCCATTCTGTTGTACAGTCTGGGAGACTGGGCACTGGCGTCTCTGCTTTCCATTGTGAATCAACTGATAGTTTATTCTAAACTGGAACAAGAGAAATTACAGTGTATCTTGGTTATTCACAACGAACGAGTGTGCCTATTTCTGTACTTAAAACTATCAGCAATGGACAGACCTCAGTAAGCCTATTGTCATCTTGAACATAGTAACAGCCCTACAAATTTATTAGTACCACAAAAGGAGCAAATTTCCGCACTTAAGGTTTGCCATTATTTTCCCCAGCCACTGATTAGAAGAAAATCATAAACGTATTATTTCTGCATTCCGTAAATTTGAAGTGATGTGTATACCAACCTCATGATCAAAGGCTGAGTTCGTGCTACATATTAATATCAACTCTCAGTTTGCGAAATTTAGTCTTTGCTCCATTAGTGGAGCGAAAACCTCAATCGTGTGGGTAAAAAATCCTCAAGTGTAACAATGTGAAATTGAAAGCATGTAATAATTTAAGATCTATTTTATGTCCCAACAGTAAAAATAGAAAAGCTGCTAGAACAATGTTCCAATTATATGTCACGTAATAATTCGTTACAATAAAAAAAAACTTATAAATGGCTACAGGCGAGAGAACAAAACTAACAACAGCTGTTAAACTATAAACTATGATTGAACGTATACAACAATGTCTTATTTCTTATCGAACGTGATAGAAAACACTGCAGATTATGTAGTAAGTGCTGAAAAGTACATCAAATAACAATAAAAACGTCCTTACTTTGTGACACATTACAGCTCTTAGCGAACGTCATAAAAGTTTATTTCAAATAAACAAACTCTCCCGAAACAAAATTTCCTGTGCAGGTTCAGTGCTGCCAATACCTCACAGCAGTAACTAAATAAATTATAACAGACTCCAGCGCCATCTGGATCTCTGCCCCAACCTGTTCTGTTATTGTATCATATTTCATTTTTTGGCGAACTTATTACTTCAATACGGATGATGTAAACAACATCTGTTTCATATAAATTTAAAAAATCTTGCGGTCCCTCGGTAATCCAGAAAATTTTGGGGCCAACTAGAACCCTCCTCTTTTCCCCAGTGATACAGCCATTGTCCTGATCACCGGGGGTACAACTGGGACGATCCGTATAAACTATGCATATAAACAAACTGAATTAGTGAAGAAACAATAACACAACACAACAAACAATGAAAATTTATTTTAAAAAAGGGCTGTACGGTCTCCCTGATCGGGTCACGCTTAGTCTTGCTGCCACCTTTGGTGTTTTATTCTTCATAGGCGGTATTTGCACAAATGCAACTGAACCAGAAATGGGTGGCCAATTTCACGCATGAGTACTTCCTTCTCGGAGATACTGCTGTATGCACATGCATCACGGCAGACATCTTTATGTACAGCCTTTGTGGCAAATAGTTCTTGCCGGGAGCCAGGGCCAGCTGCCGATTTGCTTTTGGCCAGTGTGACCCTGCCGTAGGATCCCTGGCCGAGAATTTTAATTATCTGATTCAGACTGATTCTAGTGATGTCTGTTGTTTCTTCTCTTTGCTGACCTAAAACACAACAATGTGCATAAGTTTAAACTGAAGAAATTTCTCTATACATACACTCTTCACTGTATTACTAAGAAGAAGGACAAATTTACAACGTACAGAATCAGTAAAATTATAAGAAACTTATGTACTACATACAGTAGTGTAAAAAATAATTATATACAAATCCTAGCTTGTTAAAATTGAAGACAACAAACAGCTGCAATGTAACCTGTTACAAGAACAGAATTACGAACATCATCGTAATACAAGTTCTTACCTTGTTTAGGTTCAGAACGGTCACCATGAGGCTGCACATCGTTTGGTGATTTCTTGGCCCGTAACAAAAGTAAGAGCCATGAATACAAATTGCATACAACCATTCAATGACGGTCCACACAGAACAAACATACACCACACAGTCTTTACATTACAAAATGTAATTTCAGTTGCCCAGACACTTGAGATGATTCATGAGAAAGCATGTCCTTGTTTGTGGGAATGTTCAATTATTTTCAGCAATGGAGAAACTGAGCAGATATTTAAAAGAATGAATAATCCAAAGATGTGAATAAATCCAGCCCTTCCTTCCCTCTTTCAAGAAAAGAGGGCCTGCAAGATCAACTCCAGTAACTCCAAATACTGAAACATCTCTTACCCTGTCTTCTGGCAAGGTCCCAGGGACAACCTGTATTCCCTTCTGTTCATGTCTTTTACACCTGACACATCTTGACAGCACCTTGCGGACTGTTCTTCTTCCTTTCATGAAAATCCGTTCAGTGGGAGCCGAGTTGTTCCATGTGGACGGACAGACAGACACATGACGAAGCTAATAGTCGCTTTTCGCAATTGTACGAACGCGCTAAATACTGTATAAGGTGTTATAATACAACGTGTGAGACAATGTACACTCTTTCATTTTGCTCATTTGTTTTATGCAAGCCTGACGATGATCCGGTTATAGGATCGAAACATGTAGCTGCCTAACGTTTGGACATACAGTTGAAGTTAGTGTTGACACCTTAAGTTGTACCGGATTGTACAGCTGATGGAGTCTTTCTCGGTAAATTTCCAGGGCTGACCAACAGTAGTATGTGAGCTCTGGTATGATTATAATTCTGAAGGTCGTGCTCGCCGTTTCGGCATGTGCGTCGTAGTTGGTCACGACCCCATTGCTGGCCACACAGCTGACGTCTTTTTCCGGCGAAACTTCAATCTCGCAGGCAGTTCGTGAAACCTGTAACATTCATCACACTGTGTGTTAGTGCAGTCTTCAAATATGCATATAATACAGTTATACCGCCTGTGCACTACACCTCCTACCATCTCACCCTCTGCAATTTAATCACCCTAAAATATTCGTCGCAGAGTACGAATTATGAATGATATCGTAATGAACTGTTCTTTTAATTCTCTTTGTTTCTTCACATATTTTGCTTCTTTATCCTTCCGTCTTATTAGTACATCCATTCCGCCAGTTTAAAGCCGAACAAATATCGCAGGCCCAGACGCACATCTCTTTTCCCCGTATCACAAACTGCTTGCTACCAGCAAACGTTATTCTAATAAACACCAAATTCCGTCTGCTCATTCGGCCTCTAAGGCATACTTCAACAATTTACCAAGTTAAAAAGGCTTAAGCAGTTGCCGAAGTAAACCCTCATGTACAATAAATATCTTTCCCGTAAAATATGTGTTTAATAATTGAGGGGTTCATTCCAAAAACAACCCTTGTCAAAAAACACGATTTTTCAGGAGATCAAAAAAACTTTCCAGCACGCTGAGATTTGTTGATAATTCAAATATCTCATCACAATATATATCTGAACAATATATGAGATTAAACAATAACAACAACAGAGTTTTTTCAAACCCCAGTTGGCATCAGTAACCTTTCAAAGTACTGTACTCACTGACAATGGTCGTTTTTGGTGGAAACGGGAATAGAAAAAGCAAAGAAAATATTAAATGCACATCAGAATGTAAGCTATTAACATGTTTATTTAACACTTTAAGGTAAAAACAAAAATTATTTCAAAATTCAGGCAATAAAGTCGTCATGAAATTGATTTAAAACAGCTGCTCACTAAATGTAATCAAAAAATGAAACTCCATAAAAATGTTAAAAAAGTCGTTGTTTTAGATGACATATTCAAGCCATTATTTCGTCACTGTTCTTCTTCCCCACTACTATTATCAGAGTCAATCACTTCAGGTCCTGATCTGTCTTCTGCACTTTCAATCGTCCCAATCAAGTTTTCGTAAAAGACTCGGCTCTCTTCTTTTTCCAAGAAAGAGTATAGTGACCTAAGGTCCTGAGCTTTTGCTGGATTTATCTGAATCCCTTCATTATATAAGGGTGTAAGTGTCATCTCTTCTTGTATCCTCTTTTTATTGCGAATGTCGACTTTACGCCAAGCACCTGAGTAGCTGTCCCTAACAGAAACACGTGGATCCGTTGCTTCTATTTTGTACATCCTGAGTTCTTTGAGTTTAACCTGTTTTTTTGCTGAGGGTCTAAAGTAAGGCTCCACTGCTTGCTTCATGTTAAATATTATATTTTTGTCAACCTTGACAATGTCGAAAGGTGTTGGGTTAACTCGAGATGATAAAATGATTCTGTCCCATTGGTCTGCTACCTCTATCACTTCGTTTTGCTTTTGTGTTGATATTAGCGAAAAGTCTGGTCATTCGGTAAAAATGAATGTCCCCTTACAGGGAAACGATATGTCACTCTATCAAATAACTTCAGACAGTGGACCAACATGTACAAAAAGTACATCATAACAAAATTTTTGTTTTGACCAGAACATCCTTCTGAAATCAAAACCAGTTTTCTTTGAAGATCTTCTTTCCTTGTCAAATAATTAAATAGGAAAGAGGTCACTTCATTTTGGCCCTTTTTGGAATTTCTCTCATGATATGTGAACATGGTCACTCCCTTGTTCGCAAGATCGTGAACTCCAAACACACAATACCAAAGTTGCCGAGCGTAAAAAATGTTGTTTGTTGTAAGCTGGGGTACTGGGAGATTTAGCATGTAATCAAATGATATTACTGTGGGCAATCCATCTTTTGCTTGGCCTTTTTGCCAAAAGCACTCTGATATGTATCCAGCAGTGAATATATATTTATTAGCAACGTGTATTGTGTAGAAGTGTGGACTAATTAAACTGCAGACAACAAACAGCTGTAATGTAACCTGTTAAGCCGTGTATCGATTGCGCACGGTTTGCGCTCGCAGCTGTTCGTGCGCGGCAAACTCGTTCGTTTGTGTGTGGGTAACCGTGTTCGTGCTTACCCAGCATCGAGCGCGGCAGCCGCGCGCGGCTTTTGATCGACGCTGTTCCTCCGTTCTCGCGAGATCACCATGAATACTGCACGTGCAGCGGCTGCCTTTATGTTGATGTTCAACATTATCGAAGAAAAGAAGAAACCGAAGCGAAAAGTGCGTTGGTGGATGAAGGAATTGTATCGTCGGCGAATGCAATGTGGAAATAGACTTATGCGAGATATGACATTTGAAGTAGTGGAAGATACAGTTAAAAATGTTACGCGAATGTCATCGGATTTCGAACAAATAACCTTATTTATCGAGCCAAGCGTGAAAAAAATGGACACCCAATTTCGAACTCCTGAACTGGCATTTTCATTTCGTCACCTATGTCCTTCCATGCGTCCACGCGTATACTTTTGTTATGGTAATTAGCACTTTTTTAATTCCACAATACCTGTTTAGATTTATAAAGCTGTATGAGAGCTAGACACTTTCCATTCTCCATTTTGCCGCGAAAGAAACACCGGAACGCTACACGACCGTCTCAACTGAAGGAGCAAAGCACACTGAAATCTCTTTGCCGCGGGGCAAAAAACCGCTCCGATTTGGCTCGCCGCGCGCAGCGACATGGTTTCGACTTTGCGAGGCAAAGCAACGAACATTGCCTCGCGCGGCAGCCGCGCGCAGTCGATACTCAGCTTTACAAGAACCACTCTGATATTTAGAGGCAGTCACAATGTTATTTTCTATTACAAAAGATTCGAAAGATCACATCGGTTTGAGATGAACACTTCGTTTGTGTAGCGTAATCCGTTAGTGGAGTTTTTAAGTCAATACTTTCAATTTAACCGAATCGTTCATTCCACTGTCACAATTAGGTGTAACAGGCCCTCTAGACGCCACATCTACTCGAGGCCCTGTAGTGCGATAGAAACATTACCTTCTCGCGAGTCGAGCCCGGTTCCACGGTGATGGCATGATTGAGAAAATGAAGCGCGAACGAATCCCACATGAAATAAACTAGGTCGAGGTTGGACCGCGGGCCGCATGTTTCGATGCTGTCGACGCAGTTTACTCCTATCAATTTTTGCACGTCACCCCTGCGCACCTTATACACGAGGTCCTGACAGGGGAAGTGTTCTAACACCAGGTCGAAATGAAACTGGCCGATCGAAAATTTGACCCCACAATCTGCACTTCTAGCACGAAGTATGGTGTCAGCAATTTCGGAATTTTTCTCGAGGGGGTATGCCACGTATATGCTGACGCTGACGTCGTTACAATTAGATAAGACGCCCGACAAGTACGTGGCGTACACTCCCACCACAGCGCAACAGATGCCAGCAGCGTGTAAAATCCTCATTAATTCTTCTGTGAAGCGCCTGTCGGGCCGGTCGACCTGAAGTAAGTAAGTGTAAAATATGTGGTTGCTATTCTCACACCTTCATTATTAAGTTTGCAAAACGTAATGTCTTTTCTCGTAATTCTACAGTTGAAACGTTTTAATAATATCCTCGCATCTGCGGCTCTCTGTCGTAACTTTTTTCTATGAGATTCCGAATCACAGTCTGTTTGCATTTCTAAGTTAAGTTCTAGCTGTCAAGTAACCACTCAGCCCATCTGTGCAAACAGCTAACTGGCAAGAGTCTCAAAGTGACATTAACACAGTGAAATGACTTACCAAGAGGAACGACTTTACGTCAAGTCGCCTCAGCAGTACGTTGTCCGTCTGTATCTGCTGTAAGAACTTGCGCAGTTTCTTCTTCTGTTTGCGCAGTTTGTTCAATGTGTCGGCAGCTGCTCCCTGTGAGACACACAAAAAAGTTTCTAGAGCTCTGATCGCCTGGAGAGGTGTAAACGGGTTTGGCGGGCACAGTGGTTGCCACGCCCGCCCATAAGTTACAAGTGCACGCACAGTACGAGCTACTGTTACTGCATTTACTGTAACTGTAATGCAGTTTGTTACAACGTGTTGTCACTGCGTGGTGTGGTTGAAATATGTAGTTTTGAGAGTACGGACTTTTAGTAGGAACCTGTTTCTTCCATCCTGAGGATATTATACCGTTCTACCTTGAAGATGGAAGCAGCAATTCTTTTCGAAGTGTTGGTGCCTGTACACCAGCGTTGTTTGCGTCAGACGACAGCAGGCCGTGGCAGTCTGCATGTCACAACACTCACCGTCGAGTTGGCGACGTTTGAGGAGGCCTTTCTTGACGATCGGCGTGTAGATCTCCTCCACGACGACCCTTAAGTCCCTGCCGAAGGACACCTCCGTGTCCAGTATAGGTACGTGTAATACTTTTGTTCTACTTGGCCGAGAACACGTGACGCGGTGGACACAATTTTAATATTATTTTCTTCGTCTTGTTGCAAAAGCACAGCCCCGATGGCCCTGCAACTTGCATCTGTGTTAATTATGTACGGCAGGTTGTCGTTTGGTTGCACCAGATGGATAGTCTTAGCGAATTTATTTCTCAGTTTTTCAAAAGCATGTTGCATCTCTGCATCCCATTTCCATCTACTTCCCTTGCGCAATAATACCAACAATGGCGCAGTGTAGTCTGCATAATTCACAATAAAACGGTGATGGTAATTACACGTCCCTAAAAATTTTCTGAGCTCTTTTGGATTTCGAGGCGCAGGATAACTTAAAATTGCCTCTATGCGTTGTGGGTCAGGCTTCAACTCTCGTTCACTTAATACGTGTCCCAGGAACTTAATTTCCTGCTTGCAAAAGCTGCATTTGTTAAGGTTGATCGAAAATCCAGCTGTGGTTAATTTGTTGAAAACAATCCAAGTGCTTTAAATGTTCGTCATATGTCTTCGAGTAGATAATAATGTCGTCGACATAGTGTAAAACATGTCTTCCAGAATCTGCCCCTAATACCACTTGTAATGCTCGAATAAAGCCGGCTAAAGCATTTCGGTACCCGTACGGCACTCTTGTAAATTGATACATTTGTCCTTCAAACTGAAATGCTGTCCATTCCGTAGAAGCCTTCTCCAGCGTGATCTGCAAGAATGCACAGTTTAGGTCGACCGAAGAAATGAAGCTTGCTCCATGGAATCGCTGTAACATCTCTTGAATAGGTTGTACTTTTACCTTGTCCGGAACCATATATTTATTAACTTCACTGGCATCGATACAAATACGTACCGATTTACCTTCTCTTTGAACCAATGTGTAATTGTTAACACACGGCGAATAAGAAATTTCCAAAACTCCATTTCTAATCATTTCCTGAATTTGTTCTCTAACCTCTTTGCGTAATGCGAATGGTATCGCACGGCTGCAGCGTGATTTGGGTACTCCACCTTGCATTTGGAACTTGTACTACTCAAATACCTTGCATTTACCGGGTATTTTGGTAAAGTGGGTCTTATATTTATGCAACACGCCAAGTAATCTTTGTTTCTCTACCTCTGTCAAATTGTCCTCAATCTTTAGCTTCTTAAGATTTATGTCTAACTCAGCGCTGCCCTTGCCGGAATTGTTTGTGTGTAATTCTGCCTCCTTTACCGTGCTTGATCCTCCGTTACAGCCATAATTACCATCTATTCCATTCGTTGTAACATTAAAATTTCGGACTTCATTGTCACGATTGATTGTAGCAATACTCTGCTCCTCATTGCCCTTAGCAATGGACATCGCTTTATCAACATACACATTTCGGCTACCTTCACCGTTATTTAAGCTTCTGTGAGCTTCATTGCCTGCATCCTCGCATGGCATAACACGAACTTCGTTACACTACTTGTTTTGACATTACTCAGGTCAGAATAGCTGGACTGTTTAGGTTCCCCTTTACTAGGCTGTAAAAATGGTGGGATGAGGGAAGCTTCATCTTGGGTTTGTGTCAGCTGTATGTACCGAAGGGTGGTCACTTCCTTGGCTAGGTCAATGACTCTGGCTTCAGGGCGGCCAATTCGCGCATCGAAGCTATTCTCTTCCTTCACAAAGGTTATATCAGTAGCACCTTCTTCATTATCCGCATTCAAAATAAGTTTACTCCTAGGGAAGTCAATAATCACTTGATTATCGCTACAAAAATCCATCCCTAATAACATGTTAGTTACAAGTTGCGAAGATATGAGGAAAATCTGATCTACTCGTACTCCATCAAGTTTTAACTCAATCATAGCTTGTTTCTTAACGCGTTTTGATTTACCAGTAAATGCACTCTGTAAAATCACATGTTGGGTTGGTAACTCGAGGCTTTCCATACCCTTAGATTTTAGGTCGGTGTACAACTCTTCTGAAATTATCGAACATTGACATCCGGTGTCTATCAATGCCGTGCCGGTTTGATTACCAGTCACAACTTTTATTCGAGGACATGTTTCCAGGTTATGTTCATTAACAAAATATAAACAAATCACGTCTTGTTCTGTGGGCTGATCTATTAAACCGGACATTTGCAAGCTTTCTTCAACCCCTACAACTTCTAACTTCTGTTTAATAATGTCCCCGGCATTAATCACATTATCCGTTTCGGCAACACTTGGGTATTGGGCGAGGCAAGATTCTGAGGACTAGGGAACACCCGGTGCCCATCACAGGGTCCCACATTTAGTTTTCCTGATTGTGGTTAGTACCCACAGATCTTTCTGCGTGTATGGCTGCTGCTTCTGACTCTCGTCTCGCACCTCTGTCCCTCGGTTGAAACTCTGGTATCTGGGGATTTAATTCGCGTGTCTGCTGTGCGTTTCTTCAATCCGTTTGATAGTTGTGTCCGCGATATGACGTGCGCTGCCTGTACGGAGATCCACCGTTACCTTGCTGGTATCCGTATCGCACATGCCTAATCTCTCGCGGTGTCTGGCGGTAGCTATTACCTCCTACTCGGTCTCCGCCTCTCTGCTGCCTCCTCTCGAATTCTCTTGAATTATTCTCCTGTTTTGATTTCTTGTAGGCCTCTCGCGAAATTTCCAGTGACTGCATTCTCCCTAAGAACGCTAGTGCTTCTTGAGATGATTTCAAGTTCGCAGCTAGCATAGCACGTTGAATTTCCATTGAGAAATGGGAAGTTAGTGCTGTTACTAAGTCATATTCTGTCAAAGGTGGCTGTAAGTTTGCCGCAAGACTGGCATAACGGACGTAGTGTTCGGTCATAGACTCCCCTCCGTTCCTGTCATACCTCCCTTGGTAGATTTCACAACGAACCCTGGACTGTTCTAGCTCATTCCAAAATAATTTAGAGAACTGGGCCTTGAAACTCTCATATGAATCTATTTTGTGGTATTCTGAACTAACCCAATTCTGAGCAAAAGGTTCCTTAATTGCGCGTAATACAAGAGGCAATTTTAAATTTTCTGGGACTTTCTTGATTTCAAAGTACATGTCCAAATCTCGCAGAAAAGTGACGACAGATTGTTTATTACTGTCTAAAAAGGATTGTAAACTTAGTTCTCTTAAAGAGTCCTGGTTGATAGGCAGATCAGAAGTTGTATTTACAACAGCAGTGTTGTTCACATGAGACAGTTCAGCATTGGTAACATCATCATAGGTAGACACATTATTACAACAATTCACCTCATTCTCGCTCCCTCGATCAGTAAAACTATTACTGCCCACACTGGCTGTTGGAGTAATGGTGCCTTGACTTGGCTTAGTTATCTTCGCTACATGGTTTTGTTTCATATTTCCACTCTTAACTGACAGAGTTTCACTAGTCTGCTTAGAAGCTAACCCTGTCTTCAAAATTTCTATTTCCTGGTTTACTTTCTGAAACTTTACCAACGTGTTTTCTTTCTCTGCCAGTATCTGATTGCTACATTCTGCAATCTTATCAGACACTGTCCTTACCTCATCCGTTACCTTACTACTAATCTGCTCTCTCAACAAACCCATATCTTGCCTAACGGCCACTGCCTCATTCTCTGTTTGTGTAATATGTCCGGCTAAATCTGCTCCTAGACTGCGAGTTCTCGTATTCATTTCCTGAGAAACCCTATCTATCTGTTTTTGAGTCATACTCATGTGTTCATTCATCTTATCATTCAGTTTCTCACCTACAGTTTCCATACTGTGATTAAGACTAATAACCTCAAGGTCTGTATCTCTACGCAACTGGTTTATGACTTCAGTTAAACTCAAAACTTCTGACTTTAATTTACAAGTTAATTCCTCCTTAAGCTTAGCGTTTTCCTTTCTAAATTGTTTTGTTAACATATCTGACAAATTTCTGTTTGCAATTTCAATTTTGTTCGACATTTCTTCAGTTACTGCCTTTATGCTATCAGATAATTTAGTGTTTTCCGATTCAATCCTAGAATTTAAATTATCAAACCCGTTCATTACTTTATTCATGAACTCTTGAAATTGTTTTGCTGATCTTACAACGTTTTCACTTAAATTATGAGGATCCTTAACACACCCATCAATGTCGTTATTCCTTTCCTCATTTACTTCAACAATAGTTCCATCTACTTCAGTTTCTTGGCTTGCAATATTTGCTTCTGTTTCCACTAAACAAGTTTCTGGGATATTATCATCGACGTCTCCTACTACAGAAATGCGCCTATTACGCAATTGCATCTCCATCATGACGGAAATCTTGGACACTCATACACTGATATACACACTGTATAATTATCAAGTACCTCCACCTACCATTTGTCGCGAAGTTGTTGTTACTACGATGCAATTATGTACAATACCGTTGTAGTGAAAGTTGCCTGGTGCGCTGTTGTCATCTGATGGCTGCCCGCTGTCGGTCTTCAGTCTCGTGTGATGCTGGTTGACGCTCGTAAATTATATCTTCTGTAGTCCGCTGTTCGTGCCTAGTGTAGATCTGCCTCTTTTTCTCCCCCGGCCGCCGTCGTCTAGTATTTCGCTGAACCTAAGTCTTCTCGCTGGCCACGCTTCACGACATCACTTTCTGGCTTAGATTTGCCTCAATGTTGCTTTACGATTGAGTAGCTTTGTCAATGTTGCACGTTGTCCAGTTACTTATTTTGTTTTACGTTACACTGCGGCAGACTTACTTCTTTCGTGCCCCACGTTCGGGCGCCACGCTTCCGCTGTTTCCGTTCAGAGCAAGAGCTTGACTAGCTCAGTGTCGGCAGAGGCACGAGGTCTTATCGTCGTAGGGAATATTACGTGGAGGCAACACAGCGTCCGCACTCAGTTCACCCGTCGTTAATAATTAAACTATTAATAACTGTGCATACATCTTTATTGATAGTCTCATCACTTTACAGTCTATTACAAATAGTTTTCTTGCTAAGTGTTTGATTAAGGACGGCACTTAAACAACTCGCCCTCAGTCTCCACTACTCGGTACTGTGTGTCTACCTTCCCGCTTCTCGCACAGCTTTTTCTACACACGCCGAATTGTCTTTCAAAACTCTAAGCCTGATTGGCTAAACCCAACAGCCCGCTGGTCCGCTCCCTCTCGGTCGCAGACCCCCAAGCTCGCAACCACAAGAATCTCCTGGGGTGGGTTTCTGGTAATTTTCCCTTGCGCAGTCCGGGATCTTACGAAGGAACACCGCGACCCGGCCCTACCGTCCATGAAGTGGTAGTCGCCTCTGTTGCTTTCTAATTTTACTTTCCTCCCCTAATTTGTACTTCTTCTTCTTCTTCTTCTTCTTCTTATGGCGTTATAACCCTGTGTGGGTCTTAGCCTGTTCGATGAATTTTTTCCATTCTGTCCTATCATTCACAATTCTTCTCCAGCCTCTCACTCCCATCGTCCTCATATCCTCCTACATCGTCTATCCATCGTTTCCGTGGTCTCCCTCTCATCCTCCTTCCCATCGGTTTCCATTCCATCACTCTTCTAGTTACCCTATTTCCTTCCATTCTTGCAACATGTCCGAGCCAGGCTAACCTTCTGCTTTTTATTAGCCTAACAATATCTGCTCCCTGTATAAGATAATATAGTTCATGATTCATTCTAATTCTCCAGGAGCCATCACTATTCTGTATTGGGCCAAAAATTTTCCGTAATATTTTACGTTCAAATATTCTAAGTTGTTGCTTGTCAAAGCTAGTTAATGTCCAGGTTTCACAGCCATATGTAACTATTGGTCTTATCAGGACTTTATAAATTCTTAGTTTAAGTTGTCTCCCTATTATTCGAGACTTCATTAAATTCTGATAGGCATAATAACATCTATTTCCACTCACAATACGGGCTTTTATTTCATTAGTTACTGAGTTTATTGTGTTAATCTGTGAACCCAGATAACTAAAATTCTGCACTTGTTGAAAATTATAATCTCCTATTCTCAATTTATTTGTGATATTTCTTGCTGTCCTTGTGACTTCCATATATTTTGTTTTAGCTTCGTTTATTTTTAGCCCTCTTAATTGTGTTTCTTCTATCAATTTTAATACTGTTTCTTCCAATGCAGCTTTATTTCTACTGATTATAGCTATATCGTCTGCATACGCACTTACTTGTATTAATTTTATGCCTATATGTCCTGAGATCTCAAGTTTCCGAATAGATGCTTCCAACGTCAGGTTCAAAAGCATTGTTGAGAGAGCGTCTCCTTGTCTAACTCCCATGTTGAAAATTAAATGGTTTAGTTAGCTCACCATCTACTCGTACTACTGCCTTGGAGTCTTTCAACGTTGCTCTGATGAGTCTGACATATTTAGACGGTATCCCTAGTAGGAGAATATCCTGTAACATTTGTTCCCTATTGAGACTATCGAATGCTTGTCTGAAATCTACATATAGATTATGTAAATCAATATTATATTCATAGGCTTTCTCTTGAATCTGTCTCAATACAAATATCTAGTCTATCGTTGATCTATCTGTTCTAAAGCCACACTGATACCCCCCTAACATCTCTTCTATGTATACAACCAATCTATTATATAAAATACTTGAGAAGATTTTATATATTACATTCAGAAGCGTAATTCCTCTATAATTGGTACACTCCATTTTATTTCCTTTCTTATGTACACGTTGTATTACTCCTAGGGTCCATTCTTCTGGGATCTTTTCTTCTTTCCATATTAGCAATATCAGATTATATATTCTCTCCCATAACTTAACTCCCCTTTTTTGAGTAGTTCAGCTGTGATCCCATCACTTCCAGGTGCTTTACAATCCCATCACTTCAGGTGCTTTACAATCCCATCACTTCCAGGTGCTTTACAATCCCATCACTTCCAGTGCTTTACAATCCCATCACTTCCAGGTGCTTTACAATCCCATCACTTCCAGGTGCTTTACAATCCCATCACTTCCAGGTGCTTTACAATCCCATCACTTCCAGGTGCTTTACAATCCCATCACTTCCAGGTGCTTTACAATCCCATCACTTCCAGGTGCTTTACAATCCCATCACTTCCAGGTGCTTTACAATTTTTCAAACATTTGATTACTTTTTGTACTTCTTCAAGCGTAGGCTCTTCAATATAATTATCCACAGTATAATATATCGGTTGTTCTGCTTCAATTATATTTCCGGTCAAAATACCACTAAAATACTCTTTCCATCTATTAACAATATCATCCTTCTCTGTCAATAAATTTCCTTGACTGTCTTTACATGCTATCGCTTTTGGTCTGTATGCTTGTGTTACTTCTTTAAGCTTCTTATGAAATTGTCTACTTTCATTTTTTCGATGATGTTCTATTATACTGTCGATCTTTCTTCCTAACGCTTCTCTTTTCTTCTTTCTGCATGTTCTGGTGGCCAGTACCCGTTTTTCATTGTAAAGATCTCTATTAGCTCTCGTATTTCGTTGTAAACATTTCATTCTAGCTTGCTTCTTCTGTTCTACAACATATCTACATTCGTCATCATACCAATCTTCATTTCTTAATCTTCTTGTCTCTCCAACTGTTGTATGTGCTGAATTTATAATAGCATTCTTTATGCAATTCCATTCATCTTCAATATTGGGCCCTTTTTCTATCTTTTGTAGTTGTGAGTTTAAATTATGTTGGTACTCCTGTACTATTCTATTATCTTCTAGTTTGTCTACATTCCATCTCTTAGTTCTTTCCATTTTCCTTTTCATAACCATAGATATTTTTGGTTTCATTCTAATCCCCACTAAATAATGGTCCGAATCAGAATTTGCCCCTCGGAATGTGCGCACATTTTCCACATCTGTCGCCCATCTCTTAGATACTAATACATGATCTATTTGATTAAAATTATTTGTTCCAGGAATTTTCCAGGTACCCTTATGAATATCTTTCCTTGGGAAATATGTGCTCATGACCCTTAAGTTATTTGCAGCTGCAAATTGCGCTACCATTAGGCCATTATTATTGGTTTCTTCATGTAGACTATTCCTTCCTAATAATTTGACATAAACTTCTTCTTTTCCAAGCTTTGCATTATAATCGCCAAGTACTATTATCATGTCATGTTTCGGAATTTTATCACATACGGACTGCAATTCATCATAGAACCTGTCTACTACCATTTCGTCTGTCCCCTCAATTGGTGCATATACATTAACAAGGGTTATATTGTGAAATTTCCCTTTTACTCTCAATGTACATATTCTTTCACTTACTGGTGCAAAAGCCAGCACAGCCTTCCGCATTTGCCTGGTAACAATGAATCCTACTCCACATTCTCCTTGCCTATCATCTTTCCCAACATAATATATGGAGAATTTTGCCTTATTAATTACTCCTTGGCTTTTCCATCTGATTTCTTGTAGAGCAACAATTTCCATTCTATAGTTCATAATTTCATGAGCTATGCCATTCAGCGCTCCTACTTGTAACAGAGTGCGTACATTCCACGTTCCAATATTTGGTGCCATATTCTTATCCTTATTCGTTGCTAGTGTTCGTCTTCGTGAGGACAGTCCGGTTTCATTCATCGAATTATTCTCAACTTTATATCTTTTTTTACAAGGCAGGGTTGTTGGCCCTGCGCTCAACCCCCAACCTGGAGGACCAGGGACTCTTCTGTCTGGGTTTCCATACCATAGCCGGGGAGACCCAGTTTTAAGGCGCTGGGAACTCGCCCTCACCCCCCCCCCCCTCCTTGAGGGTCGGATTTGATGGTTGTGCTGAAAATTTATCAGCTTGAGCGCTTTTCTAGATTTATAGAGGAAGTCAGCCCGGCACTGGCATTCTCCTAGAAGCTCACCAACCATCCATTCACCCTCCTCCTTTATCCGGGCTTGGGACCGGCACTGTGATGTATCAAGATGCATCCCAGAGGCGGAGTTCCCCTAATTTGTACGCCAAAATAAATAGGGACATCTCGTAATCGACATGTTCGGGATTTGAACTCGAACTGCCGGTTACAACCTATTGTAACACTTCGAAGTTCTTCATTTAGCACGTACCGTGTACTTACCGTATTTACCTTCTCATAAGCTGCATTTATTCTGCAAACATCACATGTACTGTCGGTTGGGAAATGCTGCTGTAATTAGTTGTGTGTAAGGAGGTCTGGGCTTTTGGGGTTAGAATTTAGATAAATCAGGTTCAGACGATTTCGATTTAACAGTTCGATTTATTACAACATGAAATGATAACTATATTACAATACTGAAATATATGTAAAAATATTTAAGTAATTTATGTACAATTAAAATATTTGATATATAAAATAAGAATATAAGGAAGAAATAACGTAATTACATTGAACGTAATGCAAAATGAAATTAATGTAAAAAAGGATGATAAACAACAATACATCATTACATTAAGGAATCAACAATTCAATTTATTACAACACTGAATTAAAATATAATACTAAAGTATATTCAAACAAATTGTGTGTGCTTTTTAGAACAAAGATAGTCATTGCTTTCAAAATAATTAATTTCCAAGAAAGAGTAATTTATGACGTTCGCAATATCATAGCTTCTTCTTTGATGGACTCTTACGAATGGGGCATCTCAGTTACCTGTGACAGTCTTTTTTTTTTAATTACCGTCTGACGGCGCTAGAATCACTGAACAATGTCCGGCTGTCAGTTTACGGAGAGAGGCAAACAGCACGATGGAATTAGCGGGCTTGAGTGTTTACTGCGCGGTACGAACTGGGACTTTAAAATAAGACACATTACTTTTCGTCCTTACAGCGTTCATGTATCTGCCGCGCCTTAAAATACACAGTTATGATTATCTCGCAAATTGGAGTACCGGCAATCAACAAAGAACTATATTCTAGTACCTTTAAGTTGAAATCAACCGTAACGCAAATTTGTTGATGTTTGTTAGTCTGTACGTATATAACGTACCTTAAAATGAGTCACGTCCTTGTTACCACATGTAGCCATATGGTATGGACGACAAGTCGGGCAAAAGCCGGCGCTTCTTAAACACCGACTTGTACTGTTTGGTCTCTGCTTCAGAAACCACAATACCTACATGTTTCCTCTTGATCTTCCGAGGATTGTGCACATACAATGGTTCACCTTTTTCCAGAATCATGCGCCTGATGGAAGTAAAGTTCACTACCTTACAATTTTCATAATTTAAGGTAATGCCCTTTACTTTACACTGGTACGATCGTATGTCACGGCCAGGTGTGAGGACTGAATATGCATAATTCTTTGGGCCACCAGATACAAATTCCTCAATGTACGAACCAGGACCATACTCCTCCAGTTCGTCAGTCAGATCCCCCAAACAAAACCCGGTTTTGACCTTGGGCTGTTCACCTACTTTATGAACGAAGATGACAGAGTCAGTGTCACAATAGAGGACAGACTCGCCCAATTCTTCCAGGAAATTATACAGTTTTAGACGAGCCAATGCTGTTACGTAAGCTGCAATAGCCACATTAACATTTCTACCTGGGGTCACGTTCTCCTCTGCGTACTTCTAGGAGACCCATACCACTTCATTGTTCGGGAATATGAGGTTAGTCACCTCAATACCCGGACTCGTTATGAGCTCGTAGAACTGTTCCGTGGAAGAAACAAGTACGGTCTGGGTCATGTTTTCGTTTTGCGCCCATTTACCCCACATTGAATTTAGCTGAAGTTTAGCCAAAGTTCTCTGCCCTGCATTCTTCGAAATTGATGCCCTGTCAAGATCAATTCCTTCTGAGCGCCGGTAGTTCTCAATGTATTCCGTCTTCTGCTCCTCGCTGACCACATCAGATGGATAACCAGACGCTTCCTGCTTCAACTTCAGAAACATGTTCACGTATCCGGCGAAGAGTCCGCCCTCCGTTCCTCTCAGCTGGGTCACGCCGTACTCCCAAAACTCATACACATCAATCACAACATACCCCTTCTCAACTGCCTTCCGTACCTCGTCGACGACCCACGTGCCGACCAAACACCGATCGTCATCTTAATGTCGGCAGTCCTTTTGCAGCGTCTTGTCAGCACAGGCGGAACACAGAGAGAACATCAGTCTGGAATTGGTCCTATACGGAAGGACAGGATGGTACAACTTCCTGGGAGGAAGAACCTTACATTTCATTATCCCCTCCCTCGCCAAGCAGTCGGCGGGACAGTCATCACCCACGTACACTGTCGGGTGGCCTACAGGAAATTTCCCATACTTGCAAATGTACGGGTAAAGACTGATCACGTCTACGTAACGTATCTCTTCCTCGCCCTGCTTGACCTTATACCACATCTTAATGGCCTCGGTTCTTCCCCCGTACAGAGCATCACGTATTTTCATGGGTAAATTTCTAACTAAGGGATGTGAGTTCAGCTCATTTTCTAATTCCAAATTCTCCTGTAACATTTTTCTGAACTCACAACCCCAGATCGAGACGACTCTATACCCAGCATCTTCAATCCTCTTCAATCTGGCCATGGTCTCCTCGTATGTGGTATGCAACGTGTCCTGAGTGTTGCCGATAGGTTTATGTCTGTTGGGAAGACAGAGGCAGCCATGCCAAAAACAACCCAAGTACTCAAAAACTTCATTGGATTGTGCGCAATACCCATCCACTTTTACTTAGGTACCCCAGCCAAACGTACTTCCCGCCCGTTACCCGCGTGAACAATTTCCTTATCGCGACCAATAAACGCTAACCACTTCAAACCCTCCGTCGACTGCTTATCCCGCAATCGATAACCGGCTCGGGGTATGATTCCTACTGTGTCTGCTTTCAAGAAGAGTGTCCTAAAAACCCTGTTACAAATGGAGGATATCGTGATGGCTTGCCTGAACGGGTCCATCTTAACCAATTTCAAAAACAAACTCCTAAACGAACAGGAAGCCATACGCAAAACATTAACGTCATCGATGCAGTATGAGACCAACTCCTGCTTGTTATCAAAAACGTTAAATTTCACTGTCTCATACCATTCCAAAAATTGGACCCTCTCTTCCTTTGACATGAAATCCACCCCATAATACCTAGGTTCGGGAACGGGACCTACATAATTTAAATTTTGATCAGTATTAAAAAAATGAGGGTAGTAACCCTTCTTACATCTAAGATCGAAAGCCCTTGACATTGCCCTCAGCCCCATGGGTACGAAATTAAGGGAATCCCTAAATTCTAAATGCTCAACTGACATGGATAGGATTTTAGTCCCATCCATGATCAGTTTCGGCGTCCATTTCAATTCAAGAAAGCGTCGCAGCAGGAACTGGTTATCATATCCCCGAGAGTTGTGTGCTATAACAAATATCTTGTCCAGAAACGGCCTGTCGATTCGTAGATAATCGACAAATTTTCCTATAACATCAGGACCCCAAAACACGTGCTCTCTCTTCCCACACTGGACACAATCCACACTAACATCAGCAACAGACTCACACTTAGGACACGTCTGATGGCAACATACCAGATTCGGCACATGTTCAAAGCACCCATTCTCCCTTTCGAGATCCTGAGTGCTTTCAACATCAAAAAAGACAAACATGAAACGATCTGATAACTTGGCCTGTTTCAGAGGACTCATGTAACATAGATGTCCTGTAGGTTGATGTCTATTGCACACGGAGCAAAACGGTTTGAAACATTCATGAGTCTTGCTCCCTGACACAATAGCACAACAACTCCTACATGCACGCTTCCACTGGCAGACCAACTTATTTTGTACCTTCAGGGTCACGTGATTCTGAAAACAGGTGTCACTCGCAAAAGTACGATTGCATGCGTCACAATACCTCTCAGTGCCCTTACTGCATGGGGGCGAGACAGTGCACATAGAACATGAATACTTACACTTGTGCGTCTTGTCGTACATTGTATCACAAGCCTCGCAAATGAACTTCTTACCCATAGCGGCCTTGATGTTAGTAATGACATTGTAGTGACCCGTTTCCTCGTCAAAAAGTAGGTACAATTTCTTCTCCGAAACGGAATTTCCAGTAAAGATGACTCTATCTGGACTGAGTCCGTCGTAAACTATAATTTTGAAGCCTGAAAGAAACTCCTGAAACTGCCTAAGTTCCTCAATCCCCCCACCCTCAGACAAATCCACCCCTGAGGACCTAAGCAGTTCTTTTACTGGTCTCTCCAATCGGTTACCATTCCTATAGGCCTTGTACTCCGGGTCGTCATTCGCCTGTGCCATCGCAATGACCAGTGCGTGCGCTAAGCACTGTGAAGTGCCCCGCACCACTACTACACTGCGCTTCACGGCACTCATCACGTCTAAAGATCGCCCCTTCGTCCCCACCCTCCCCTTATCGAAGGGCATCCGCACGTGATCCAAACAGACCTCCAATCTGTCTGCAAAACCAAACACCGCGTTGCTCTGAATTACCTTGCCTAAGGCTTCCCAAATTAAGTGATAGTTAAATTCATCACACGGCCGGAAACTTATACTAACTACTCTATCACACACATTCTCAATATTCCTCATTCGCATACCCACAAGATCACGCCCAGGAATTCCATTCAGAACAAACTTCACCAATTCATCCACACATTTATCCACATAACTATAAGGGTCTTCCTCTTCACCCTGACAATTAAACTTTATTAAGAGACGCCGCCCGGTGGCATTAAACTTCTCATAAAAATTCTCAATATCACCCAAAATACAGAAGGGTAGTTTATCTGCATTACTTATGTCACGCGAGATAGCCTCCGACCCACTTGTTTCTTCCATTACCGAAGTAACTTCAGAAGAAGTAGAGGCTATCTGCCTGTCCATAAGCAATTTATCAGCCATTAAATATAGCAATTCCTATGATTTTTCACTTACTTTTTGAAATTCTTGTAGTCAGTGGAACGATGTTGTTATTTTATTAACTGCTTGTAGTCAATAGCACGATGTTCTTATTTCACTTTGAAATTCTTGTAGTCAGAAGCACGATGTTCTTATTTATTAACTGCTTGTAGTCAGTCTTATTTCATTAATTGGTTCCTTTTTTTATCAACAAAATATTAATTAACTCGTAAAATATAAATTAACTGATTCCTTCTTTCTTTCGTCAACAAAATACACTAGCACGCACACTGAATCACAGCTTCAGCTTCCCTTGGTCCTCTCCCGTAACAGCAAAGTAATCTGTCTTAAATCGCCGCTTCAAATATACATAAAACGCTCGGACCTCACAGAGAACACGTTCTATACAGTGGTTGATGCCATGCATTCACTAAGCGACAAATATCCCCCAACATGACGCTCAAAATACAGTCTGCGTGACTACTTCGTAAACCAAAACATAGAT
Source organism: Reticulitermes speratus (assembly GCA_021186555.1). Taxonomy (NCBI): domain Eukaryota; kingdom Metazoa; phylum Arthropoda; class Insecta; order Blattodea; family Rhinotermitidae; genus Reticulitermes; species Reticulitermes speratus. Next base: position 382,553 of record JAJKFL010000031.1, on the reverse strand, counting down.
GCAGTAAAATATTAATATCCACCTTCAACAATAAAAGACGGACGGAGCATGCACCAAACATACAGAAAACATGACGTGCGTACACGATTTTGGTTCCAAACGTGAACGAAGTAAGTACACTACTTCGTAAACCAAAATGTAGATGCAGAAAAATATTAATATGCACCTTCAACAATAAAAAGACGGACGGAACTTGCAGCAAATATATAAAGTGCGTACAGGACTTTCGTCCCAAACGTGAGCGAAGTACACTACTTCGTAAACCAAAACACAGATGCACAAAAATATTAATATCCAACTTCAACAATTAAAAGACGGACGGAGCATCCACCAAATATAGAGAAAATGTGAGGTGCATACAGGATTTTTATTTCTTGCTTGCTGCTCAGACTTTTAGCGAAATAACCTACTTGATAAACCAAAACACACATGCAGGACAATATTAAAATGGTCTTCAGAAATAAAAGACGAACGCAGCATGTAACACTTATGGTAGAAAAACATTTTTTATGCATACATGATATTGGCGGACAGACGTCAGAGAAGTACGCTACTTCGTAAACCAAAACGTACATGCACACAGATATTGAAATCGATATTCAAACAAACAAATAAATAAAAAGACGGACAGAGCATGCAGCTAGTATAGGAACATTTGACAGGTGCATACTCGAGTATTGATGGTGACAGGTTGTCGAAATAGGCTACTTTAAACCAAAACGTAGATGCAGAAAAATAATAAAATGAATATTAAGCCGACTAGAGCTTAACCACCACCCTCACCCCTACACCCTCAATTGCGAACACCTAATATATACTACTACTAATACTGCTACATGTTCATCCCATAATACTACCGTTCAAAGGTACTATGGTCCTTAAAACCAAAGGAAATGAAAATAAAATCGAACAAGAAAGCGCGGACCTAAAAGTGAACAGCATCCTATACTACTAGGAAACACCCTAAACATATTCCCTCAACTGTCACACCCACAAAAATCAATCCCTCGCCCCTACCAAAGGAAAAATTAATGTCTGAACTCCTTCATTTCATAAAGCAACCTCAGAAGAATCTGCTGGGCTAGGTATCCAGCACGAATGGGGGGAATGATAGGGGGGTAGATGCAGACAGGATTCGTGTTTGGAATACGCGACTGAAGGAGAAAACTTGGAATAACAACACGTAGACGGAACGAAATTATTGAAATGAAGTACCAGGAGAAAGAGATGGACTGGCCATGTAGAACGTATGTGAAAGTGACAAGTTTCATGCAGCAATTTGGTAGGGAGACCTTCAAGAACATGAAAACTACGATCACTAGTCGCACACGCAACGATAATACTGATATACAACCTCAAGAATTACGAGATATTTGATGCATACAGAACTAACATGCACAAAAGTATTACTATGTACCTTCGACAATAAAAAGAGGGACGGAGCATGCACCAAGTGTACGTAAAATGTGAGGTGCGTACAGCACTGTCTTCGCAAACCTCAGCGAATTACACTACTTCGTAAACCAAAACATAGATGCAGAAAAATATTAATATCAACCTTCAACAATAAAAAGAGGGACGGAGCATGCAGCAAGTATACGGAAAATGTGAGATACACACAGCACTTTCGTTGCAAACGTGAGCGAATTAGACTACTTCGTAAACCAAAACATAGATGCTTTTGGTAAGATTACGGAGCGTCGGTGATATATATGAATAAAACATAAGCATTTAGCAATGTGTAGTACACCATGAATTCCTCGCAGCCCAGGTACCCACGCAAGCTCGGTAGTCCTGCAGGTAGCAACCCATGCTTAAGAGCTCTCTCAAAACACGTCCGCTGTAAACAACCCTCCAAACTAGACGATTTTTTTTGTTAATAATTGTATGAGACTATTATCAAATATTAGATAAGTGTAATGTAAGCAGTTAGTTATAGTATTTTATGACTAAAAGTCCAAAGTAGGTTTTCCCAGATATGTCAGAGCTGTAGTCGATTTAGTCTGTACACCAGCTCGTTCCTAAAATATAAGAAAGTGACGCTCACTCTAAACAAGCACCCCAAACCTTGCCACATTTGTTCTGAACCTAATGTGCCCCGAACTGTAGCGGAAACAGATAAACTGAACGAAAGCCACGATATGTTATTCAGTACAGCTACGTGTGTTACGGGACTGGGACTGAGGAAGCCAGTTTCGATTTAGATAAAGCGCCAGCGACTTTCTCTTCCGCAAATTATCAATTCCCAACGCTCGGTCCTACCCAATGTCCTACTGAATGCATACTGGTCGGGGGTTCAAATAGCTGACGCATAAAACTGACAATTCGACTCTGTCTTGTGCCGAGGTTATGAATGCATGGATGTATACCTCCACCCCCAAAATTGTCTGGAGATTCTAACTAATGTTTTAAGGAAATTTACAAAAAGACAGTCTTCGAAATCGAATATAAATGTGGAACGATCTAACATTTTTAACTGCATGTCAATCCACTCAAGTGTAGAAGAGAAAGGTATAACAAATAGAGCTATCATTAGACTTGTTAAAACTCCAAAATATATTGAGGTATCTCTGCTCTGGAATTATGTTCCAGAACACAACGTTTTCTACAATCACCACGTTTAAAGAAACTAACTGATTTTGAAATAAAATGACAACGCACAAAATTTGTGTTTCTATTGCAAAAAATGTGGTTGCTATTCTCACACCTTCATTATTAAGTTTGCAAAACGTAATGTCACTTCTCGTAATTCTACAGTTGAAACATTTTAATATTATCCTCGCATGTGCAGCTCTCTGTCGTAACTTTTTTCTGTGAGATTCCGAATCACAGTCTGTTTGCATTTCTAAGTTAAGTTGTAACTGTGAAGTAACCACTCAGCACATCTGTGCAAACAGCTAACTGGCAAGAGTCTCAAAGTGACATTAACACAGTGAAATGACTTACCAAGAGAAACGACTTTACGTCAAGTCGCCTCAGCCTTATGTTTTCCACCTGCAACTGCTGTAAGAACTTGCGCAGTTTCTTCTTCTGTTTGCGCAGTTTGTTCAATGTGTCGGCAGCTGCTCCCTGTGAGACAAAAAAAAAGTTTATAGAGCTCTGATCGCCTGGAGAGGTGTAAACGGGTGGGGCGGGCACAGTGGTTGCCACGCCCGCCCATAAGTTACAAGTGCACGTACAGTACGAGCTACTGTTACTGCATTTACTGTAACTGCGTAGTGTGGTTGAAATATGTAGTTTTGAGAGTACGGACGTTTAGTAGGAACCTGTTGCTTCCATCCTGAGGATATTATACCGTTCTACCTTGAAGATGGAAGCAGCAATTCCCTTCGAAGTGTTGGTGCCTGTACACCAGCGTTGTTTGCGTCAGACGACAGCAGGCCGTGGCAGTCTGCATGTCACAACACTCACTGTTGCAACAACGTGACAGTGGGCAAGACATTGCGTATAGAAGCTGACAGTGAGTGACGGGCCAGGATTATCAGTGAAAGGCGAATTGGAAAGAATTAGGATGTACTGCCAGAGCGTGACATTCTTCCTTTACTCCAGACTCAATTTTGTTGCGACTTTAAATATTCCTTTGGGATTAAAATCCTTATAATATTTAGCACCATGCATGTGGTATAATGATTTGAATCACCCTATAGAACAGTAGAAAGGCCAAGTCACCTCTCTGTTCTTTGAACACATCCCCTGCACTAAGTGCAGTCTGCATGTCCCTCTACATCTATTTCGAACCACTTACCTGTCGTGTGCAGTAACTGTGGAAGGCCGGAAACATCGTCGATGCTTCTAGGAAGTGTTCACCGATGCTAACCGACAGCAGGTCGGTGTCTCCGAGTTTGAGGAGACCTTTCTTGACGATCGGCATGTAGATCTCCTCCACAACAACCCTTAAGTTTTGAAAAACGTAAAATTTTCTAATGTTAGGTCTTCTGACTCTAAGTCCCTGCCGAAGGACACCTCCGTGTCCAGTGTCTCGATGATGCAGGCCTTCCTGGCGGCAGTTCTCTTGTCGCTCGCCGGGGGCGCAACAATCGCAGGACATCGGTGATCTGCGGAACAGCAAGAGTATCGACAGTCAGTTTACAAAATTTCATCGTCCTGTGTTCCCCCCCCCTCCCCCTATTCTGAAGGTAAAATTACTAAATATTTTCGTCTGTAAACAGTATTTATACAGCAGTCATGTGTTCAATCTCAGGCAGTTCACGTGCATTCGAAGCATGCATTTATTTTGTTATATGGTAATATTTTAAATACTTTGTGAATCATAACGAGGCGTAGGTTACGCCGGCATAGCAGTTCGTCGGATGTAGAAATGTCCACAGAGTAAAATCTTATCTTAAGTAAATTGGTAGGGATTTCGTCATATCCGTAAGCATTTTTAACATTTTTAAGCATTTTATAGAACGCAAATAAATTCAATTCAATTCGTCATATCCATGTGTATTTTTAGCCTTCGGGGTTTAATAATGTTCTATGTTTCCTGTGTTGTAGATTTGAGTTTTATGTTCGGAAAGTAGTAGTTAAAGCACTTTATTATAGGCTTTGCATTATGTCACATCGATCGGCTTACGGCCCGTAAGGACCTTCTGATTGGTTTGCTGTTGGTCTGCAGCGATACTGGTTGTGAGGTACGTCTAGCTGTGTCGTCCCGAGGCTCGAACTCATTCGCTCGTGGATCCAAACGTCGTCTTTCGAAATCGCGAGAACGGCCGTCTTGTGTGTGTCTCCTTTTCCCGCTGTTTGAGTTTCTTGCTCTATAGTCACGTGGCCAACCTTGCATTCGTCCGTTTCTGTTAGACTGGCCTCCACCACAATAATTTATCTGACGCACCGTAACTTCTGCTTGTCGCCTTACATCATTTTGTTCTGTCGCTTGGCCATTTCGTGGTCCTTGGTTGTACTCCCGCTTGTCCAGTGGTGACCTGTCCTTCCTGAAGTTCCCTGTTTGCACCGCTGTCGTCAATTCCTGCATTGCGATCGGTGACTGCGAGGTTTTACTCGCCTTCAGCAGTATTTTCTGTGTAACAACTGTCCGCACTGTCACACTACCTTCGTTGACACGTGTGTTGCCGGTGTGTCATGCAGTGGGCTGTAATGTCCCGTGGCGCCATTATCGGCATTTCCCGTTCAGTTTCGGTTGTTGTGATGATGCGTCTGGTCCGTCGTTTCGGCGCCGTAGTGAGTTGAAATAGCGAGCTGCGTTCTGTTTCCACTAAATCGTCCGAACGTGACGAGGTATGAGTGAAGGAGGTGTATAAGATAGGCTGGAAATTGGAAGGATATCAGTTTGGAGAGTAATCCGTGGATCCATACAGTGTCATATGCTTTTTCCAGGTCTAATGTGATAAGCCCAGTGTGCTTCCGTAGGTTGTACCCATCGGTGATAAAGTCCGCCAGTCTGGCGACTTGTGCGGTGGTGGAGTGGTGTCTGCGGAATCCGAATTGTTCGAAGGGTATAACTACTGCAGTGTCTGTTAAGTCATAATCGTGTAAGAAAGTTAAGGCAACTTTATTTTTCTACATATACATATACATATACATGTTGGAATATAAATATTCTTTTAAATTTGGTATATTAAAAAGACAACCATTATCTTCTACATTTGCTCAGAACCAATATATTACAACTTATGTATCCGTCGTCAACTTATATTGGCATTTATCCCTATGTGTTAAGTGTTCAATAATTACTTGGTTGTACTGTAATCCTTCGTGTTGTGCAACAACAAATATATATCGCCGAAAATTATCAGTCATATAGTCTGAATGCTGCAATTATCACTAAACCAGATGGTATCTATCTACGTAGTGGATCGCTTTGTCTCTACCCACAATCTTCGTCCTGTCTTAATAATCAATTACATCCAGGTATTTGCCACAGCTTTTTGTTCTGCTGCTGTGATTATACACTTTTTTTCTTGCTCGTCTGAGAAAGTCTATGTAATCCTGCCTTGTTAGTGGCGTGTGTTCCGTAATGTAACTTATAATGTGTCCCAGAAACCACACTACCGCATTTTGTCTTTGAGGTGGATAAATGTCGAAATCAGGCAAGGTGATCCATTCTTCTGGTACTCTGCTTGGGTGTATTCTAAGAAATGTGGCGATACTCAATCGTGTCCACTGCCATATGTCTATTGTAAAAGTGCACACTGTAAACCGATGTTGTATCGTGTGTGTCTGTCCGCAATGCGTGCAATGTCCTGTGTCGTGGAGTTTGATATTGTTCATTCTACTATTAGTAGGCACTATATCGTGCACTATCGTGTACCATAATGCACGGACTGAGTGCGGTAGGAACTTTTTGTTTATATTTTGCCATATTTTCGTCCAGTTCCGGTCTGGGTGTTTTGTTTGTATTCTCATCTTTTGTGACGTGGCTGTAGGGTATTGCACTTTGAGTGACCTTTCATATATTTCTCTCTTTACCATAGTGTCTACTGGTTTGTTTGTTGCTAGATTTATATATGCCATTTCTTGTAGAAATGGTTGGAGGTATTCAAGTGCTTCCGGTAATTGTACCCAATTGGGGGGGTTGTGATACTGTATGAGGTGTGTATGCTGTGTCAGCCATTGTGCTGTAAGACTGCCTGTTGCTGTTTTGGATTCGCCTGACAAACAACGCATGACATCTAGCTTTTACATCTGTCATTTGTAAGCCTCCTATTATTTCAGGTTGACATAATGTTGAGTTTGGCACTCGAAAAATTGAACCTTTCCATACATAGTATGTTACTGTTGCCATTAGTTGTCGCGCATACTGTTCCGTAATGGGGAGGATTTGCGACGTATACCAGATTTTAGAAAGATGTCCCACGTTGTTGATCCATGTTCTCTGTTGTATATTTAAGTCACGTGTACATGTGTCTCGACTATTCCTTGTAGTTTATATACTTTCTCTTTCCATGTATAATCAATGGTGTGAGCAATGGTTGCGCCATAATAGATCCCTAGTATCTTTGTGGTTGGTACGTATCTTATATTGTTTATGTTTTGCGTTTGATTCCAGTTCCCAATAGGCAAGCCACTGCATTTGTTCCAATTCACCTTTGCTCCCGATGCTTTGTGAAACATTTGAAGGATATTATTGAGTGTACTTATGTCGCTTATGATCACACTGACGTCATCGGCGTACGCCACGCAAGTAATTTTTTTCTTTTCGGTGCCTATCTTCAATCCTCGTAACCGCGTATGGAGTAGTTTCAGAAAGGGGTCTAAAATAATGGGATATAGCAACGAGCTTATCGGGCAACCCTGTCGTATTGAGCATTTGATAGCTATATCACCAGTATAATATCCATTGATATTTACACGAGAAGTCGCATTCTCGTACAAGGACATTATTGCTTTGATCATTTTCGCTCCATATTTGTATCTGGCTAAAATGCAATTTCAAGTACTCATGCGCAACGTTGTCGAAGGCGCGTTCAAAATCTATCGTCAATAAGCAAAATCCATTTTGTGTATTTTGACCCACTGCTATGGGTCTCTAATGCCGGACGCTGCGTCTAATATGTTACGTCCTGGGACGGCACTATATTGGGTATCACTATGATGTCTCGCATTGTCATTTTTATGCGATTGGCTAATATTCTAGCGTAAATTTTATAGTCGGTGTTTAGTAATGTTAATGGCCTGTAGTCCGACACCGTTTTTGGTCTATTGTTTTTAGGCAAACATACTATTACGCCCCGTGTGATTTCTTTAGGTATTTTTCCCGTTTCAAAGAAGGAATTGTATACTGGAAGTATGTCGTTTGTCATGATGTCCTTACTCCATTTGTAAAACTCTGCTGTTATTCCATCTTCGCCCGGCGATTTATTTTTCGGAGCTGATTTGATTGCGTTTATGAGTTCCTCTTTTGTTATGGGTCCATCCATATATTCCATGTCCGTCTGCACAATGGTGTGTACCATTGTTGAGCACATGTTGTCTATGGTTTCCCTATTGACTTTGATAGGTAAAAATCTATGTTGTATCTCTCTATAAAACGTGTTCCTTATTCCATTTATATTGTTGTGTATTATACCGTCTGTGTCTTGTATTTCTTTGATCAGTTGCTTCTGTCTACGTTGATTGCGTTTGATGATGTGGTATAGTGTGATCTGTTCGTCAGGTAATACCATATTATCTCTTAATTCAGTTTGGATTTGTCTTAGTTTCTTCCCATTGATTTGCACTATTTTCGCTTTGTAGTATTTGATTCGTAGGTTTAATTGTTTGTAGTCTTAGAATTGCTTAATAGGTCGTACAAACAAGTATAATAGAAGTTTTCTTGTTGTTTAAATTCGTGTGCTCTCTCCTTTCCTAACGCTTGGAAGAATCTACGTATTCGTGGTTTTGCGCATGCCACCCACCAGTGTTCTGAGTCTCTATACCATCTTTTTTTATTTGTCCACGTTGTCCATTGGGCTTTAAATCGATTGTAAGCGTCATCATATCCTAGTAGTTGTGTGTTTAACTTCCATGTATTCATTCCTCTTAATGGTGTGTGCTTTTGTTCCTTGATGTTTACTTGCACCGCGTTGTGATCTGTAGATGGCAGCAGTAGTCTGTACCGTAGATCTTCCATCAGGAACGTTTCTTTCGCTAGCTCGTATGCCAGTGTTTTATTTCGAACAGCCCTTTGGTAGATGCGATAGCTCTCTCTTTAATGTAGATTCGGTAGGACTCCTTTGTAGTCTGCAGTGTTACTCCCAGGTACTTAAATGCATTAGTGACTATCAATGGTTCCTGTTTGAAGTAGACTGTGTCTTCCGCAGTCTTCCTTCCTCCTCTCCTGAATACCATCTGGGCCTGTTATTCACAAACAACCGTGTTGTAGCTTACACGCCATATTTATTGTAAGAACTCAAAAAGGTACAGACATAACACTAAGAAAAGGTAGTAGTCCAAAGAGTTTGAATGGAAAGATATTTAATTCCCAACATCCTCCCCACCCTGGTCAACCTCCAGAGGGATGACCAGTTGAACTGGGCGGGAAATCGTGGACCCCTCCGACGTTCGAAGAATGACAGTTCGGATCCTGCCATCCCTTCCTTCTCGAAGGTCTTCTATACGCGCCTTCTTCCACATATGGCGTGGGCGCTTATCCTCCTGAAGAAGGACGACATCCCCTAGTCTGAGGCTCGATGAACCTCTCTGCGGCTGGCGGACTTCATGGAAACTCTTCAGCTGAGTGAGGTATTCCCTCTTCCATCTTCTCCAGAAGTCTTCCGTTGCCTTTTGTTGTCGTCTGAATTCCTTCGCTAAATCCTCCTAGCTGCCGGTTCTCTCTCTAGACCTGTTGTCTCCATTATACTCCACACTCAGATTTCCATTATCGTGTCAAGATGAGAAGCTGTAATATGATACATCAAGATGACAGAGGGTAGAGCACAGACAAAATGACAGGAAAAGCAAATAAGATACTTAATTCACAGATCTTTATTTCCTTGTCCTCTTCTTGTTATCTCCTTCTATGACAGTGTCTGTGCACCCAAACAGAATGATCTCATCACTCTGAACTGATGTGCATGTTATCACCTTGTAAGATTGTTTAGCTAGCTGATGATTGTGCATTTTATTCGATGTTTCTTCACGCATTCATTGACACTCAGTTGTTCTTGATGGCTTCTCTTGCTGAACACTTTGGTATTCCAAGAGCCGGCTCTGGGCCAAGTAATGGCTTAGCTGCACCTTGCCTTGCAAGTTCATCTGCTTTTTCATTACCATGGATGCCACTGTGCCCAGGCACCCACATGAGGGTTACCTCATTGCGTTCTGCCAGTTCAGATAGAGCATTCATGCATTCTACAACTAGTCTCGACGTTACTTTTGGGCTGTTGAGTGCCTTAAGTGCCGCCTGGCTGTCTGAGAAAATAAGGATCCGCTTATTACGATTAGCCCTACTTATATTCACACATGCACATTGAAGAATGGCATGTATTTCGGTTTGAAAAACTGGCAAATTTACCCAGAGAGAAACAGGCCTTTCTCTGGTCTTATGCCTTGAATCCCAGATCCTGTCCCTGAGCCATACCTTGATCCGTCTGTAAACCAGATTAGGGCGTCTCTGGGAAGCCTTGGATCTTTATTCCTCCAAAACTCGTGGTCAATATTGACCATGTAGTTTTTGGTGTAGTAGTATACTGGTGTAATGTGGTCTGACCGCATTTCAAGTACAGGGTCACCCACCTTCCTCCAGATATTCAGCAACCCTGCTTCCGTTTTGGGAATATTTGGTTGCTCAATTATATTCAGTCTATAGAGTGCCATCCTCGCCTCCGCATAATCAATAGATCTAGCGGAGTCAGATTCAGAAGCACCTCCATTGCTGCAGTAGGGGTCGATTTCATAGCCCCTGTAATAGCTAGGCAGGCCATTCTTTGAATCCTGCCTAATTGGTTTTTGGTACTCTTGCTTAACCTTTGGCCACCAGACCAAGGCAGCATAGAGAATAGATGGTCTGATTACCCTAGTGTAGAGCCAATGCAACATACTAGGTCAAGTCCCCATCTCTTACCATACATTCGTCTGACAACCGTAAAGGTGGTCATTGATTTCCTAATTACTTTCTGTAGATGTTGGTTCCAGTTAAGTTTTCGAATCTAGAATCACTCCCAAGTACTTAACCTCCCCCAACATCACAAGTTCTTTACCTAGAAGTGTGATCGGTCTTGAATCCCTCACTATCCTTCTATTGGTAAAAGAAACTATGGTTGCTTTGTGAGGGTTTATATTCAGGCCCTCTTTGACAACCCAATTTACCACTGTATCCAGGGCACTTTGCATGAGTTCCCTGACAGTGTGTTCAAATTTACCTTGCACTATGATGACGATATCGTCAGCATATCCGAAGGTTCTGAATCCTAGGTCATTGGTTATTACCAGAAGCCTATCTACTACTAGATTCCACAAAAGGGGGACAAAACTCCCCCTGTGGACACCACCCTTCTACTTGGGCAGTAAGATTGCTGCCCATGAGGGAAGTATGTACCAGTCTGCCTTCAAGCATGGACCTGATCCATCTACAACATGTTTCCTCAAGTCCACGTTCCTGGCAGCTGTAGTAATTGCATTAAAAGAGGTATTGTCGAATGCCCCCCAATGTCCAAGAAGGCACCCAGCGCAACCTCCTTATTTGTCAAAGATCTTTCCAGTCTGCTTACCACCTGGAGAAGTACAGTTTCTGTGGACACATCTGCCCTATAGGCATACTGGTATTGGTGAAGTGGTTTTTCAACCAAAACACCATCCCTGATGTGTGCATAGATTACTTTCTCAAGTATTTTGAGTATGAAAGACATGAGGCTGATAGGTCTCAGGGACTTTGCCTGGGTCAAAGGTTTCCCAGGTTTTGGAATAAACACCACCCTGATATGCCTCCAGCTCATCGGGATATATCCTAAGGCCAGACTAGCTCTTAGTAATTTTAATAATTTTCCCCCTAGCAGTTCAAAACCCTGCTGTAGCATGATGGGCATAATTCCATCCATACCTGGGGATTTATATGGTTGAAATGAGTGAACAGCCCATTTCAATTTTCCAAAGCTTACGACCCTTCTGGAGAATGCCCAGTCACTCCTGGATGCCTTCCATTCAGGAGACTCCAGTTCAATACCGTCCCATCCACCTGAAGGTTCATTAAGTATTTTTGAACCAGGGAAATGAACCCTGAGTAATTCCTCCAGAGTCTCGTTCTCTGTGTTAGTATATTCTCCTTTTCTAACGGGAGAGAACTAATTACACTTTGCCCATCCTTCGAGAGAATCTTCTGGAGTCTTGCACATTCAGGAGCCTTTTCTATCTCCTCGCAGTGCCTCCTCCAGGATTCTCTCTTGGCCTGTCTAAGTGTCTTATTATAGTCAGTCAAGCTGTTCTTATAGTCAGTCCAATTCCCTGACTTTTTCGCAGCATTAAATAATCTGCGAACTTTCCTCCTTCTGTCCGCAAGGTCCTTGTTCCACCAAGATATATTCCTGCTGTTCTGCCTTGCCACAGAAGGACAGTTATCATGCTATGCCATGTTAATAGCATCCTGAAATTGCTTTGCAGCAATCTCCAGGTCAATGTAATTGGTAATCCTATCCTTCACTCCACACAGGTGGCTTTCCAGGTCAGTTCTAAAGGACTCCCAGTCAGTCCTGCGTGGATTGCGATAGAATTCAACTGAACGGTTGATTCCCGTAATGTTAAATCGTATGTATCTGTGGTCCGAACAACTTACCTCCTCAGATACAAACCAATCTTTAACAAAATTGCCAGCATAGAAGGTGGCAATTCTTCTTCTTCTTATGGCGTTATAACCCTGTGTGGGTCTTAGCCTGTTCGATGAATTTTTTCCATTCTGTCCTATCATTCACAATTGTTCTCCAGCCTCTCACTCCCATCGTCCTCATATCCTCTTCTACATCGTCTATCCATCGTTTCCGTGGTCTTCCTCTCATCCTCCTTCCATCGGTTTCAATTCCATCACTCTTCTAGTTACCCTGTTTCCTTCCATTCTTGCAACATGTCCGAGCCAGGCTAACCTTCTGCTTTTATTAGCCTAACAATATCTGCTCCCTGTATAAGATAATATAGTTCATGATTCATTCTAATTCTCCAGGAGCCATCACTATTCTGTATTGGGCCAAAAATTTTCCGTAATATTTTACGTTCAAATATTCTAAGTTGTTGCTTGTCAAAGCTAGTTAATGTCCAGGTTTCACAGCCATATGTAACTATTGGTCTTATCAGGACTTTATAAATTCTTAGTTTAAGTTGTCTCCCTATTATTCTAGACTTCATTAAATTCTGATAGGCATAATAACATCTATTTCCACTCACAATACGGGCTTTTATTTCATTAGTTACTGAGTTTATTGTGTTAATCTGTGAACCCAGATAACTAAAATTCTGCACTTGTTCAAAATTATAATCTCCTATTCTCAATTTATTTATGATATTTCTTGCTGTCCTTGTGACTTCCATATATTTTGTTTTTGCTTCGTTTATTTTTAGCCCTCTTAATTGTGTTTCTTCTATCAATTTTAATACTGTTTCTTCCAATGCAGCTTTATTTCTACTGATTATAGCTATATCATCTGCATACGCACTTACTTGTATTAATTTTATGCCTATATGTCCTGAGATCTCAAGTTTCCGAATAGATGCTTCCAACGTCAGGTTGAAAAGCATTGTTGAGAGAGCGTCTCCTTGTCTAACTCCCATATTAATATTAAATGGTTTAGTTAGCTCACCATCTACTCGTACTACTGCCTTGGAGTCTTTCAACGTTGCTCTGATGAGTCTGACATATTTAGACGGTATCCCTAGTAGGAGAATATCCTGTAACATTTGTTCCCTATTGAGACTATCGAATGCTTGTCTGAAATCTACATATAGATTATGTAAATCAATATTATATTCATAGGCTTTCTCTTGAATCTGTCTCAATACAAATATCTAGTCTATCGTTGATCTATCTGTTCTAAAGCCACACTGATACTCCCCTAACGTCTCTTCTATGTATGCAACCAATCTATTATATAAAATACTTGACAAGATTTTATATATTACATTCAGAAGCGTAATTTCTCTATAATTGGTACACTCCATTTTATTTCCTTTCTTATGTATAGGTTGTATTACTGCTAGGGTCCATTCTTCTGGGATCTTTTCTTCTTTCCATATTAGCAATATCAGATTATATATTCTCTCCCATAACTTAACTTCCCCTTTTTTGAGTAGTTCGGCTGTGATCCCATCACTTCCAGGTGCTTTACAATCCCATCACTTCCAGGTGCTTTACAATCCCATCACTTCCAGGTGCTTTACAATCCCATCACTTCCAGGTGCTTTACAATTTTTCAAACATTTGATTACTTTTTGTACTTCTTCAAGCGTAGGCTCTTCAATATAATTATCCGCAGTATAATATATCGGTTGTTCTGCTTCAATTATATTTCCGGTCAAAATACTACTAAAATACTCTTTCCATCCATTAACAATATCATCCTTCTCTGTCAATAAATTTCCTTGACTGTCTTTACATGCTATCGCTTTTGGTCTGTATTCTTGTGTTACTTCTTTAAGCTTCTTATGAAATTTTCTACTTTCATTTTTTCGATGATGTTCTATTATACTGTCGATCTTTTTCCTAACGCTTCTCTTTTCTTCTTTCTGCATGTTCTGGTGGCCATTACCCGTTTTTCATTGTAAAGATCTCTATTAGCTCTCGTATTTCGTTGTAAACATTTAATTCTAGCTTGCTTCTTCTGTTCTACAACATATCTACATTCGTCATCATACCAATCTTCATTTCTTAATCCTCTTGTCTCTCCAACTGTTGTACGTGCTGAATTTATAATAGCATTCTTTATGCAATTCCATTCATCTTCAATATTGGGCCCTTTTTCTATCTTTTGTAGTTGTGAGTTTAAATTATGTTGGTACTCCTGTACTATTCTATTATCTTCTAGTTTGTCTACATTCCATCTCTTAGTTCTTTCCATTTTCCTTTTCATAACCATAGATATTTTTGGTTTCATTCTAATCCCCACTAAATAATGGTCCGAATCAGAATTTGCCCCTCGGAATGTGCGCACATTTTCCACATCTGTCGCCCATCTCTTAGATACTAATACATGATCTATTTGATTAAAATTATTTGTTCCAGGAATTTTCCAGGTACCCTTATGAATATCTTTCCTTGGGAAATATGTGCTCATGACCCTTAAATTATTTGCAGCTGCAAATTGCGCTACCCTTAGGCCATTATTATTGGTTTCTTCATGTAGACTATTCCTTCCAAATAATTTGACATAAACTTCTTCTTTTCCAAGCTTTGCATTATAATCGCCAAGTACTATTATCATGTCATGTTTCGGAATTTTATCACATACGGACTGCAATTCATCATAGAACCTGTCTACTACCATTTCGTCTGTCCCCTGAATTGGTGCATATACATTAACAAGGGTTATATTGTGAAATTTCCCTTTTACTCTCAATGTACATATTTTTTCACTTACTGGTGTAAAAGCCAGCGCAGCCTTCCGCATTTGCCTGGTAACAATGAATCCTACTCCACATTCTCCTTGCCTATCATCTTTCCCAACATAATATATGGAGAATTTTGCCTTATTAATTACTCCTTGGCTTTTCCATCTGATTTCTTGTAGAGCAACAATTTCCATTCTATAGTTCATAATTCATGAGCTATGCCATTCAGCGCTCCTACTTGTAACAGAGTGCGTACATTCCACGTTCCAATATTTGGTGCCATATTCTTATCCTTATTCGTTGCTAGTGTTCGTCTTCGTGAGGACAGTCCGGTTTCATTCATCGAATTATTCTCAACTTTATTCTTTTTTTACAAGGCAGGGTTGTTGGCCCTGCGCTCAACCCCCAACCTGGAGGACCAGGGACTCTTCTGTCTGGGTTTCCATACCATAGCCGGGGAGACCCAGTTTTAAGGCGCTGGGAACTCGCCCTCACCCCCCCCCCCCCTCCTTGAGGGTAGGATTTGATGGTTGTGCTGAAAATTTATCAGCTTGAGCGCTTTTCTAGATTTATAGAGGCAGTCAGCCCAGCACTGGCATTCTCCTAGAAGCTCACCAACCATCCATTGACCCTCCTCCTTTATCCGGGCTTGGGACCGGCACTGTGATGTATCAAGATGCATCCCAGAGGCGGAGTTCCCCTAATTTGTACGCCAAAATAAATAGGGACATCTCGTAATCGACATGTTCGGGATTTGAACTCGAACTGCCGGTTACAACCTATTGTAACACTTCGAAGTTCTTCATTTAGCACGTACCGTGTACTTACCGTATTTACCTTCTCATAAGCTGCATTTATTCTGCAAACATCACATGTACTGTCGGTTGGGAAATGCTGCTGTAATTAGTTGTGTGTAAGGAGGTCTGGGCTTTTGGGGTTAGAAGTTAGGTAAATCAGGTTCAGACGATTTCGGTTTAACAGTTCGATTTATTACAACATGAAATGATAACTATATTACAATACTGAAATATATGTAAAAATATTTAAGTAATTTATGTACAATTAAAATATTTGATATATAAAATAAGAATATAAGGAAGAAATAACGTAATTACATTGAACGTAATGCAAAATGAAATTAATGTAAAAAAGGATGATAAACAACAATACATCATTACATTAAGGAATCAACAATTCAATTTATTACAACACTGAATTAAAATATAATACTAAAGTATATTCAAACAAATTGTGTGTGCTTTTTAGAACAAAGATAGTCATTGCTTTCAAAATAATTAATTTCCAAGAAAGAATAATTTATGACGTTCGCAATATCATAGCTTCTTCTTTGATGGACTCTTACGAATGGGGCATCTCAGTTACCTGTGACAGTCTTTTTTTTTTTAATTACCGTCTGACGGCGCTAGAATCACTGAACAATGTCCGGCTGTCAGTTTACGGAGAGAGGCAAACAGCACGATGGAATTAGCGGGCTTGAGTGTTTACTGCGCGGTACGAACTGGGACTTTAAAATAAGACACATTACTTTTCGTCCTTACAGCGTTCATGTATCTGCCGCGCCTTAAAATACACAGTTATGATTATCTCGCAAATTGGAGTACCGGCAATCAACAAAGAACTATATTCTAGTACCTTTAAGTTGAAATCAACCGTAACGCAAATTTGTTGATGTTTGTTAGTCTGTACGTATATAACGTACCTTAAAATGAGTCACGTCCTTGTTACCACATGTAGCCATATGGTATGGACGACAAGTCGGGCAAAAGCCGGCGCTTCTTAAACACCGACTTGTACTGTTTGGTCTCTGCTTCAGAAACCACAATACCTACATGTTTCCTCTTGATCTTCCGAGGATTGTGCACATACAACGGTTCACCTTTTTCCAGAATCATGCGCCTGATGGAAGTAAAGTTCACTACCTTACAATTTTCATAATTTAAGGTAATGCCCTTTACTTTACACTGGTACGATCGTATGTCACGGCCAGGTGTGAGGACTGAATATGCATAATTCTTTGGGCCACCAGATACAAATTCCTCAAGGTACGAACCAGGACCATACTCCTCCAGTTGGTCAGTCAGATCCCCCAAACAAAACCCGGTTTTGACCTTGGGCTGTTCACCTACTTTATGAACGAAGATGACAGAGTCAGTGTCACAATAGAGGACAGACTCGCCCAATTCTTCCAGGAAATTATACAGTTTTAGACGAGCCAATGCTGTTACGTAAGCTGCAATAGCCACATTAACATTTCTACCTGGGGTCACGTTCTCCTCTGCGTACTTCAGGAGACCCATACCACTTCATTGTTCGGGAATATGAGGTTAGTCACCTCAATACCCGGACTCGTTATGAGCTCGTAGAACTGTTCCGTGGAAGAAACAAGTACGGTCTGGGTCATGTTTTCGTTTTGCGCCCATTTACCCCACATTGAATTTAGCTGAAGTTTAGCCAAAGTTCTCTGCCCTGCATTCTTCGAAATTGATGCCCTGTCAAGATCAATTCCTTCTGAGCGCCGGTAGTTCTCAATGTATTCCGTCTTCTGCTCCTCGCTGACCAATCAGATGGATAACCAGACGCTTCCTGCTTCAACTTCAGAAACATGTTCACGTATCCGGCGAAGAGTCCGCCCTCCGTTCCTCTCAGCTGGGTCACGCCGTACTCCCAAAACTCATGCACATCAATCACAACATACCCCTTCTCAACTGCCTTCCGTACCTCGTCGACGACACACGTGCCGACGAAACACCGATCGTCATCTGAATGTCGGCAGTCCTTTGCAGCGTCTTGTCAGCACAGGCGGAACACAGAGAGAACATCAGTCTGGAATTGGTCCTATACGGAAGGACAGGATGGTACAACTTCCTGGGAGGAAGAACCTTACATTTCATTATCCCCTCCCTCGCCAAGCAGTCGGCGGGACAGTCATCACCCACGTACACTGTCGGGTGGCCTACAGGAAATTTCCCATACTTGCAAATGTACGGGTAAAGACTGATCACGTCTACGTAACGTATCTCTTCCTCGCCCTGCTTGACCTTATACCACATCTTAATGGCCTCGGTTCTTCCCCCGTACAGAGCATCACGTATTTTCATGGGTAAATTTCTAACTAAGGGGTGTGAGTTCAGCTCATTTTCTAATTCCAAATTCTCCTGTAAAATTTTTCTGAACTCACAACCCCAGATCGAGACGACTCTATACCCAGCATCTTCAATCCTCTTCAATCTGGCCATGGTCTCCTCGTATCTGGTATGCAACGTGTCCTGAGTGTTGCCGATAGGTTTATGTCTGTTGGGAAGACAGAGGCAGCCATGCCAAAAACAACCCAAGTACTCAAAAACTTCATTGGATTGTGCGCAATACCCATCCACTTTTACATTAGGTACCCCAGCCAAACGTACTTCCCGCCCGTTACCCGCGTGAACAATTTCCTTATCGCGACCAATAAACGCTAACCACTTCAAACCCTCCGTCGACTGCTTATCCCCCAATCGATAACCGGCTCGGGGTATGATTCCTACTGTGTCTGCTTTCAAGAAGAGTGTCCTAAAAACCCTGTTACAAATGGAGGATATCGTGATGGCTTGCCTGAACGGGTCCATCTTAACCAATTTCAAAAACAAACTCCTAAACGAACAGGAAGCCATACGCAAAACATTAACGTCATCGATGCAGTATGAGACCAACTCCTGCTTGTTATCAAAAACGTTAAATTTCACTGTCTCATACCATTCCAAAAATTGGACCCTCTCTTCCTTTGACATGAAATCCACCCCATAATACCTAGGTTCGGGAACGGGACCTACATAATTTAAATTTTGATCAGTATTAAAAAAATGAGGGTAGTAACCCTTCTTACATCTAAGATCGAAAGCCCTTGACATTGCCCTCAGCCCCATGGGTACGAAATTAAGGGAATCCCTAAATTCTAAATGCTCAACTGACATGGATAGGATTTTAGTCCCATCCATGATCAGTTTCGGCGTCCATTTCAATTCAAGAAAGCGTCGCAGCAGGAACTGGTTATCATATCCCCGAGAGTTGTGTGCTATAACAAATATCTTGTCCAGAAACGGCCTGTCGATTCGTAGATAATCGACAAATTTTTTCCTATAACATCAGCAACAGACTCACACTTAAAACACGTCTGATGGCAACATACCAGATTCGGCACATGTTCAAAGCACCCATTCTCCCTTTCGAGATCCTGAGTGCTTTCAACATCAAAAAAGACAAACATGAAACGATCTGATAACTTGGCCTGTTTCAGAGGACTCATGTAACATAGATGTCCTGTAGGTTGATGTCTATTGCACACGGAGCAAAACGGTTTGAAACATTCATGAGTCTTGCTCCCTGACACAATAGCACAACAACTCCTACATGCACGCTTCCACTGGCAGACCAACTTATTTTGTACCTTCAGGGTCACGTGATTCTGAAAACAGGTGTCACTCGCAAAAGTACGATTGCATGCGTCACAATACCTCTCAGTGCCCTTACTGCAGGGAGGCGAGACAGTGCACATGAGAACATGAATACTTACACTTGTGGTCTTGTCGTACATTGTATCACAAGCCCGCATAGCGGCCTTGATGTTTGTGATGACATTGTAGTGACCCGTTTCCTCGTCAAAAAGTAGGTACAATTTCTTCTCTGAAACGGAATTTCCAGTAAAAATGACTCTATCAGGACTGAGTACGTCGTAAACTACAATTTTGAAGCCTGAAAGAAACTCCTGAAACTGCCTAAGTTCCTCAATCCCCCCACCCTCAGACAAATCCACCCCTGAGGACCTAAGCAGTTCTTTTACTGGTCTCTCCAATCTGTTACCATTCCTATAGGCCTTGTACTCCGGGTCTCCATTCGCCTGTGCCATGGCAATGACCAGTGCGTGCGCTAAGCACTGCGAAGTGCCCCGCACCACTACTATACTGCGCTTCACAGCACTCATTACATCTACAGAACGCCCCTTCGTCCCCACCCTCCCCTTACCTAAGGGCAACCTGACGTGTCCCAAAACAGACCTCCAACCTGTCTGTCAAACCAAACACGCGTTGCTCTGAACTATCTTACTTAGAGCTTCCCAAACTAAATGATAGTTAAATTGATCACACGGCCGAAACTTATACTAACTACTTTATCGCACACATTCTCAATATTTCTGATTCGCATACCCACAAGATCCCCCCAGGAATTTCACTCACAACAAACTTCACCAATTCATCCACACATTCATCCAGATACCTATAAGGGTCTTCGTCTTCACCCTGACACTTAAACCTTATTAACAGACGCCGCCCGGTGACATTAAACTTCTCATAACAATTCTCATATCAGCCAAAATACAGAAGGTAGTTTATCTGCATTACTTATGTCACGCGAGATAGCCTCCGACCCATTGTTTCTTCCATTACCGAAGTAACTTCAGAAGAAGTAGAGGCTATCTGCCTGTCCATAAGCAATTTATCAGCCATTAAATATAGCAATTCCTATGATTTTTCACTTACTTTTTGAAATTCTTGTAGTCAGTGGAACGATGTTGTTATTTTATTAACTGCTTGTAGTCAATAGCACGATGTTCTTATTTCACTTTGAAATTCTTGTAGTCAGAAGCACGATGTTCTTATTTATTAACTGCTTGTAGTCAGTCTTATTTCATTAATTGGTTCCTTTTTTATCAACAGAATATTAATTAACTCGTAAAATATAAATTAACTGATTCCTTCTTTCTTTCGTCAACAAAATACACTAGCACGCACACTGAATCACAGCTTCAGCTTCCCTTGGTCCTCTCCCGTAACAGCAAAGTAATCTGTCTTAAATCGCCGCTTCAAATATACATAAAACGCTCGGACCTCTCAGAGAACACGTTCTATACAGTGGTTGATGCCATGCATTCACTAAGCGACAAATATCCCCCAACATGACGCTCAAAATACAGTCTGCGTGACTACTTCGTAAACCAAAACATAGATGCAGTAAAATATTAATATCCACCTTCAACAATAAAAGACGGACGGAGCATGCACCAAACATACAGAAAACATGACGTGCGTACACGACTTTGGTTCCAAACGTGAACGAAGTAAGTACACTACTTCGTAAACCAAAATGTAGATGCAGAAAAATATTAATATGCACCTTCAACAATAAAAAGACGGACGGAACTTGCAGCAAATATATAAAGTGCGTACAGGACTTTCGTCCCAAACGTGAGCGAAGTACACTACTTCGTAAACCAAAACACAGATGCACAAAAATATTAATATCCATCTTCAACAATTAAAAGACGGACGGAGCATCCACCAAATATAGAGAAAATGTGAGGTGCATACAGGATTTTTATTTCTTGCTTGCTGCTCAGACTTTTAGCGAAATAACCTACTTGATAAACCAAAACACACATGCAGGACAATATTAAAATGGGTCTTCAGAAATAAAAAGACGAACGCAGCATGTAACACTTATGGTAGAAAGAACATTTTTTATGCATACATGATATTGGCGGACAGACGTCAGAGAAGTACGCTACTTCGTAAACCAAAACGTACATGCACACAGATATTGAAATCGATATTCAAACAAACATAAATAAAAAGACGAACAGAGCATGCAGCTAGTATAGGAACATTTGACAGGTGCATACTCGAGTATTGATGGTGACAGGTTGTCGAAATAGGCTACTTTATAGACCAAAACGTAGATGCAGAAAAATAATAAAATGAATATTAAGCCGACTAGAGCTTAACCACCACCCTCACCCCTACACCCTCAATTGCGAACACCTAATAATACTACTACTACTAATACTGCTACATGTTCATCCCATAATACTACCGTTCAAAGGTACTTATGGTCCTTAAAACCAAAGGAAATGAAAATAAAAATCAGACAAGAAAGCGCGGACCTAAAAGTGAACAGCATCCTATACTACTAGAAACAACCCTCAACATGTTCATCATCGTCCTACAAAAATCAATCCCTCGCCCATACCAAAGGAAAAATTAATGTCTGAACTCCTTCATTTCATAAAGCAACCTCAGAAGAATCTGCTGGGCTAGGTATCCAGCACGAATGGGGGGAGGGGGGAATGATAGGGGGGGTAAATGCAGACAGGATTCGTGTTTGGAATACGCGACTGAAGGAGAAAACTTGGAATAACAACACGTAGACGGAACGAAATTATTGAAATGGAATACCAGGAGAAAGAGATGGACTGGCCATGTAGAACGTATGTGAAAGTGACAAGTTTCATGCAGCAATTTGGTAGGGAGACCTTCAAGAACATGAAAACTACGATCACTAGTCGCACACGCAACGATAATACTGATATACAACCTCAAGAATTACGAGATATTTGATGCATACAGAACTAACATGCACAAAAGTATTACTATGTACCTTCGACAATAAAAAGAGGGACGGAGCATGCACCAAGTGTACGTAAAATGTGAGGTGCGTACAGCACTGTCTTCGCAAACCTCAGCGAATTACACTACTTCGTAAACCAAAACATAGATGCAGAAAAATATAATATCAACCTTCAACAATAAAAAGAGGGACGGAGCATGCAGCAAGTATACGGAAAATGTGAGATACACACAGCACTTCCGTTGCAAACGTGAGCGAATTAGACTACTTCGTAAACCAAAACATAGATGCTTTTGGTAAGATTACGGAGCGTCGGTGATATATATGAATAAAACATAAGCATTTAGCAATGTGTAGTACACCATGAATTCCTCGCAGCCCAGGTACCCTCGCAAGCTCGGTAGTCCTGCAGGTAGCAACCCATGCTTAAGAGCTCTCTCAAAACACGTCCGCTGTAAACAACCCTCCAAACTAGACGATTTTTTTTGTTAATAATTGTATGAGACTATTATCAAATATTAGATAAGTGTAATGTAAGCAGTTAGTTATAGTATTTTATGACTAAAAGTCCAAAGTAGGTTTTCCCAGATATGTCAGAGCTGTAGTCGATTTAGTCTTCTGTACACCAGCTCGTTCCTAAAATATAAGAAAGTGACGCTCACTCAAAACAAGCACCCCAAACCTTTCCACATTTGTTCTGAACCTAATGTGCCCCGAACTGTAGCGGAAACAGATAAACTGACGAAAGCCACGATATGTTATTCAGTACAGCCACGTGTGTTACGGGACTGGTGACTGAGGAAGCCAGTTTCGATTTAGATAAAGCGCCAGCGACGTTCTCTTCCGCAGAATATCAATTTCCAACGCTCGGTCCTACCCAGTTTCCTACTGAATGCATACTGGTCGGGGGTTCAAATAGCTGACGCATGAAACTGACAATTCGACTCTGTCTTGTGCCGAGGTTATGAATGCATGGATGTATACCTCCACCCCCAAAATAGTCTGGAGATTCTAACTAATGTTTTAAGGAAATTTACAAAAAGACAGTCTTCGAAATCGAATATAAATGTGGCACGATCTAACATTTTTCACTGCATGTCAATCCAGTCAAGTGTAGAAGAGAAAGGTATAACAAATAGAGCTATCATTAGACTTGTAAAACTCCAAAATATATTGAGGTACCTCTGTTCTGGAATTATGTTCCAGAACACAACGTTTTCTACAATCACCACGTTTAAAGAAACTGATTTTGAAATAAAATGACAACGCACAAAATTTGTGTTTCTATTGCAAAATATGTGGTTGCTATTCTCACGCCTTCATTATTAAGTTTGCAAAACGTAATGTCACTTCTCGTAATTCTACAGTTGAAACGTTTTAATATTATCCTCGCATCTGCAGCTCTCTGTCGTAACTTTTTTCTATGAGATTCCGAATCACAGTCTGTTTGCATTTCTATGTTAAGTTGTAACTGTCAAGTAACCACTCAGCACATCTGTGCAAACAGCTAACTTGCAAGAGTCTCAAAGTGACATTAACACAGTGAAATTACTTACCAAGAGAAACGACTTTACGTCAAGTCGCCTCAGCAGTACGTTGTCCGTCTGCATCTGCTGTAAGAACTTGCGCAGTTTCTTCTTCTGTTTGCGCAGTTTGTTCAATGTGTCGGCAGCTGCTCCCTGTGAGACACAAGGCTGTGGACACTCAGACTCCTTAAGCCGTGTGCACTTTAGTTGATATATTTTTCCATATATTTTGGGTCCCTGCCTTTCACTTCAAATGCTATCATCTCGAACTCCTCGTCCACCCATAGTTCCCCACAGGCAATATAATTTTTTACACAAATGAAGACTCCACCACCTCGAGAACACCTATCTCTTCTGAAAGTTGTGTAATCCGCCCTAAAAACTTCAGCATTGCTAATTTCCTCTCTAAGCCATGACTCCGTGCCTATTACAACATCCGGATTATACGTGTCAACTAGATTCCAGAAATCTAAAGCTCTATTGAAAATACTTCTACAATTTACCTGCAGCTAAACCAGCGATTTACCCTCGATCAGCTGTGTCCCTCTCGCGGCTACACATTCCTCTCTTGTCGCAACTTCTGTCTCCCTCCTTGCCGGATTCATCGTCGCTTCTTCCATCCCTGTGACGTCCCGAACTAGCGTCGACTTTTCTTGGATTATCGTATTCTGCGTCCTTTCAGATGTCCCCTCGTTGGAATTGTTCAGCATCTGGTGATGTCACTCCTTCTGTCCTCCGCCGTCCAACCCACAAACTCTGGAGTAAAGTTGGCTCAGTCGTCTCGCTCCACTTCGGTTTATATGCAATCCATCTCTACCGAAGTCCCAGTCCTCAATCCAACTGTTCGGATCTACAAATGTAACACCTAATGTATTCGCTATCCATTCGTATCTGACGTTTAATGCTCCGATACGCATATTTTCACTCTGCCATGTCATACGGTATAATATTGTGGGGAAACTACAGATAGCACTAAAATCTTCAAAATAAAAAAGGGGCAATAAGAATTATTACAGGGAGAAGGAATAAGAGATTGTTGCATAAATTTATTTAAAGACTTATTTACTTTAATATTTTAACACAATAATACTTTAAACACAAATAAATTCAAATTCAAATTAAATTAATCTATTACACATTACTGAGCTAAAGTCGCTGCACACAGAATCATAGCCCCTAAGTCACTTCTAACTCGTCCATTGCTGACGTGACCTTGTGTAGTACACCATGAATTCCTCGCAGCCCAGGTACCCTCGCAAGCTCGGTAGTCCTGCAGGTAGCAACCCATGCTTAAGAGCTCTCTCAAAACACGTCCGCTGTAAACAACCTTTCAAACTAGACGATTTTTTTTGTTAATAATTGTATGAGACTATTGTCAAATATTAGATAAGTGTAATGTAAGCAGTTAGTTATAGTATTTTATGACTAAAAGTCCAAAGTAGGTTTTCCCAGATATGTCAGAGCTGTAGTCGATTTAGTCTTCTGTACACCAGCTCGTTCCTAAAATATAAGAAAGTGACGCTCACTCGAAACAAGCACCCCAAACCTTTCCACATTTGTTCTGAACCTAATGTGCCCCGAACTGTAGCGGAAACAGATAAACTGACGAAAGCCACGATATGTTATTCAGTACAGCTACGTGTGTTACGGGACTGGTGACTGAGGAAGCCAGTTTCGATTTAGATAAAGCGCCAGCGACTTTCTCTTCCGCAAATTTTCAATTCCCAACGCTCGGTCCTACCCAATGTCCTACTGAATGCATACTGGTCGGAGGGTTCAAATAGCTGACGCATAAAACTGACAATTCGACTCTGTCTTGTGCCGAGGTTATGAATGCATGGATGTATACCTCCACCCCCAAAATTGTCTGGAGATTCTAACTAATGTTTTAAGGAAATTTACAAAAAGACAGTCTTCGAAATCGAATATAAATGTGGAACGATCTAACATTTTTAACTGCATGTCAATCCACTCAAGTGTAGAAGAGAAAGGTATAACAAATAGAGCTATCATTAGACTTGTTAAAACTCCAAAATATATTGAGGTATCTCTGCTCTGGAATTATGTTCCAGAACACAACGTTTTCTACAATCACCACGTTTAAAAGAAACTAACTGATTTTGAAATAAAATGACAACGCACAAAATTTGTGTTTCTATTGCAAAAAATGTGGTTGCTATTCTCACACCTTCATTATTAAGTTTGCAAAACGTAATGTCACTTCTCGTAATTCTACAGTTGAAACATTTTAATATTATCCTCGCATGTGCAGCTCTCTGTCGTAACTTTTTTCTGTGAGATTCCGAATCACAGTCTGTTTGCATTTCTAAGTTAAGTTCTAAATGTCTAGTAACCACTCAGCACATCTGTGCAAACAGCTAACTGGCAAGAGTCTGAAAGTGACATTAACTCAGTGAAATGACTTACCAAGAGAAACGACTTTACGTCAAGTCGCCTCAGCCTTATGTTTTCCACCTGCAACTGCTGTAAGAACTTGCGCAGTTTCTTCTTCTGTTTGCGCAGTTTGTTCAATGTGTCGGCAGCTGCTCCCTGTGAGACAAAAAAAAGTTTATAGAACTCTGATCGCCTGGAGAGGTGTAAACGGGTGGGGCGGGCACAGTGGTTGCCACGCCCGCCCATAAGTTACAAGTGCACGTACAGTACGAGCTACTGTTACTGCATTTACTGTAACTGCGTAGTGTGGTTGAAATATGTAGTTTTGAGAGTACGGACGTTTAGTAGGAACCTGTTGCTTCCATCCTGAGGATATTATACCGTTCTACCTTGAAGATGGAAGCAGCAGTTCCCTTCGAAGTGTTGGTGCCTGTACACCAGCGTTGTTTGCGTCAGACGACAGCAGGCCGTGGCAGTCTGCATGTCATAACACTCACTGTTGCAACAACGTGACAGTGGGCAAGACATTGCGTATAGAAGCTGACAGTGAGTGACGGGCCAGGATTATCAGTGAAAGGTGAATTGGAAAGAATTTGGATGTACTGCCAGAGCGTGACATTCTTCCTTTACTCCAGACTCAATTTTGTTGCGACTTTAAATATTCCTTTGCGATTAAAATCCTTATAATATTTAGCACCATGCATGTGGTATAATGATTTGAATCACCCTATAGAACAGTAGAAAGGCCAAGTCACCTCTCTTGTTCTTTGAACACATCCCCTGCACTAAGTGCAGTCTGCATGTCCCTCTACATCTATTTCGAACCACTTACCTGTCGTGTGCAGTAACTGTGGAAGGCCGGAAACATCGTCGATGCTTCTAGGAAGTGTTCACCGATGTTAACCGACAGCAGGTCGGTGTCTCCGACCTCAGTGCGCGTTCTTGGCACTCTGCAGTTTCTGCAGGAAGGCGTCGTTTTGATCCAGAGTTGCTCTATGTTGAGGAAGACACCGTCGAGTTGGCGACGTTTGAGGAGGCCTTTCTTGACGATCGGCGTGTAGATCTCCTCCACGACGACCCTTAAGTCCCTGCCGAAGGACACGTCCGTGTCCAGTATCTCGATGATGCAGGCCTTCCTGGCGGCAGTTCTCTTGTCGCTCGCCGGGGGCGCAACAATCGCAGGACATCCGGTGATCTGCGGAACAGCAAGAGTATCGACAGTCAGTTTACAAAATTTCATCGTCCTGTGTTCCCCCCCCCCCCCCCACCTCCCCCTATTCTGAAGGTAAAATTACTAAATATTTTCGTCTGTAAACAGTATTTATACAGCAGTCATGTGTTCAATCTCAGGCAGTTCACGTGCATTCGAAGCATGCATTTATTTTGTTATATGGTAATATTTTAAATACTTTGTGAATCATAACGAGGCGTAGGTTACGCCGGGCATAGCAGTTCGTCGGATGTAGAAATGTCCACAGAGTATAATCTTATCTTAAGTAAATTGGTAGGGTTTTCGTCATATCCGTAAGCATTTTTAACATTTTTAAGCATTTTATATAACGCAAATAAATTCAATTCAATTTGTCATATCCATGTGTATTTTTAGCCTTCGGGGTTTAATAATGTTCTATGTTTCCTGTGTTGTAGATTTGAGTTTTGTGTTTGGAAAGTAGTAGTTAAAGCACTTTATTATAGGCTTTGCATTATCTCACATCGATCGGCTTACGGCCCGTAAGGACCTTCTGATTGGTTTGCTGTTGGTCTGCAGCGATACTGGTTGTGAGGTACGTCTAGCTGTGTCGTCCCGGGGCTCGAACTCATTCGCTCGTGGATCCAAACGTCGTCTTTCGAAATCGCGAGAACGGCCGTCTTGTGTGTGTCTCCTTTTCCCGCTGTTTGAGTTTCTTGCTCTATAGTCACGTGGCCAACCTTGCATTCGTCCGTTTCTGTTAGACTGGCCTCCACCACAATTTATCTGACGCACCCTAACTTCTGCTTGTCGCCTTACATCATTTTGTTCTGTCGCTTGGCCATTTCGTGGTCCTTGGATGTACTCCCGCTGGTCCAGTGGTGACCTGTCCTTCCTGAAGTTCCCTGTTTGCACCGCTGTCGTCAATTCCTGCATTGCGATCGGTGACTGCGAGGTTTTACTCGCCTTCAGCAGTATTTTCTGTGTAACAACTGTCCGCACTGTCACACTACCTTCGTTGACACGTGTGTTGCCGGTTTATCATGCAGTGGGCTGTAATGTCCCGTGGCGCCATTATCGGCATTTCCCGTTCAGTTTCGGTTGTTGTGATGATGCGTCTGGTCCGTCGTTTCGGCGCCGTAGTGAGTTGAAATAGCGAGCTGCGTTCTGTTTCCACTAAATCGTCCGAACGTGACGAGGTATGAGTGAAGGAGGTGTATAAGATAGGCTGGAAATTGGAAGGATATCAGTTTGGAGAGTAATCCGTGGATCCATACAGTGTCATATGCTTTTTTCAGGTCTAATGTGATAAGCCCAGTGTGCTTCCGTAGGTTGTACCCATCGGTGATAAAGTCCGCCAGTCTGGCGACTTGTGCGGTGGTGGAGTGGTGTCTGCGGAATCCGAATTGTTCGAAGGGTATAAATACTGCAGTGTCTGTTAAGTCATAATCGTGTAAGAAAGTTAAAGCAACTTTATTTTTCTACATATACATATACATATACATGTTGGAATATAAATATTCTTTTAAATTGGTATATTAAAAAGACAACCATTATCTTCTACATTTGCTCAGAACCAATATATTACAACTTATGTATCCGTCGTCAACTTATATTGGCATTTATCCCTATGTGTTCAAGTGTTCAATAATTACTTGGTTGTACTGTAATCCTTCGTGTTGTGCAACAACAAATGTATATCGCCGAAAATTATCAGTCATATAGTCTGAATGCTGCAAGTTGTCACTAAACCTGATGGTATCTATCTACGTAGTGGATCGCTTTGTCTCTACCCACAATCTTCGTCCTGTGTTAATAATCAATTACATCCAGGTATTTGCCACAGCTTTTTGTTCTGCTGCTGTGATTATACACTTTTTTTCTTGCTTGTCTGAGAAAGTCTATGTAATCCTGCCTTGTTAGTGGCGTATGTTCCGTAATGTAACTTATCATGTGTCCCAGAAACCACACTACCGTATTTTGTCTTTGAGGTGGATAAATGTCGAAATCAGGCAAGGTGATCCATTCTTCTGGTACTCTACTTGGGTGTATTCTAAGCAATGTGGCGATACTCAATCGTGTCCACTGCCATATGTCTATTGTAAAAGTGCATACTGTAAACCGATGTTGTATCGTGTCTCTCTGTCCGCAATGCGTGCAATGTCCTGTGTCGTGGAGTTTGATATTGTTCATTCTACTATTAGTAGGCACTATATCAAGCACTATCGTGTACCATAATGCACGGACTGAGTGCGGTAGGAACTTTTTGTTTATATTTTGCCATATTTTCGTCCAGTTCCGGTCTGGGTGTTTTGTTTGTATTCTCATCTTTTGTGACGTGGCTGTAGGGTATTGCACTTTGAGTGACCTTTCTATATTTCTCTCTTTACCATAGTGTCTACTGGTTTGTTTGTTGCTAGATTTATATATGCCATTTCTTGTAGAAATGGTGGAGGTATTCAAGTGCTTCCGGTAATTGTACCCAATTGGGGGGGTTGTGATACTGTATGAGGTGTGTATGCTGTGTCAGCCATTGTGCTGTAAGACTGCCTGTTGCTGTTTTGGATTCGCCTGACAAACAACGCATGACATCTAGCTTTTACATCTGTCATTTGTAAGCCTCCTATTATTTCAGGTTGACATAATGTTGAGTTTGGCACTCGAAAAATTGAACCTTTCCATACATAGTATGTTACTGTTGCCATTAGTTGTCGCGCATACTGTTCCGTAATGGGGAGGATTTGCGACGTATACCAGATTTTAGAAAGATGTCCCACGTTGTTGATCCATGTTCTCTGTTGTATATTTAAGTCACGTGTACATGTGTCTCGTACTATTCCTTGTAGTTTATATACTTTCTCTTTCCATGTATAATCAATGGTGTGAGCAATGGTTGCGCCATAATAGATCCCTAGTATCTTTGTGGTTGGTACGTATCTTATATTGTTTATGTTTTGCGTTTGATTCCAGTTCCCAATAGGCAAGCCACTGCATTTGTTCCAATTCACCTTTGCTCCCGATGCTTTGTGAAACATTTGAAGGATATTATTGAGTGTACTTATGTCGCTTATGATCACACTGACGTCATCGGCGTACGCCACGCAAGTAATTTTTTTCTTTTCGGTGCCTATCTTCAATCCTCGTAACCGCGTATGGAGTAGTTTCAGAAAGGGGTCTAAAATAATGGGATATAGCAACGAGCTTATCGGGCAACCCTGTCGTATTGAGCATTTGATAGCTATATCACCAGTATAATATCCATTGATATTTACACGAGAAGTCGCATTCTCGTACAAGGACATTATTGCTTTGATCATTTTCGCTCCATATTTGTATCTGGCTAAAATGCATTTCAAGTACTCATGCGCAACGTTGTCGAAGGCGCGTTCAAAATCTATCGTCATAAGCAAAATCCATTTTGTGTATTTTGACCCACTGCTATGAGGTCTCTAATGCCGGACGCTGCGTCTAATATGTTACGTCCTGGGACGGCACTATATTGGGTATCACTTATGATGTCTCGCATTGTCATTTTTATGCGATTGGCTAATATTCTAGCGTAAATTTTATAGTCGGTGTTTAGTAATGTTAATGGCCTGTAGTCCGACACCGTTTTTGGTCTATTGTTTTTAGGCAAACATACTATTACGCCCCGTGTGATTTCTTTAGGTATTTTTCCCGTTTCAAAGAAGGAATTGTATACTGGAAGTATGTCGTTTGTCATGATGTCCTTACTCCATTTGTAAAACTCTGCTGTTATTCCATCTTCGCCCGGCGATTTATTTTTCGGAGCTGATTTGATTGCGTTTATGAGTTCCTCTTTTGTTATGGGTCCAGCCATATATTCCATGTCCGTCTGCACAATGGTGTGTACCATTGTTGAGCACATGTTGTCTATGGTTTCCCTATTGACTTTGATAGGTAAAAATCTATGTTGTATCTCTCTATAAAACGTGTTCCTTATTCCATTTATATTGTTGTGTATTATACCGTCTGTGTCTTGTATTTCTTTGATCAGTTGCTTCTGTCTACGTTGATTGCGTTTGATGATGTGGTATAGTGTGATCTGTTCGTCAGGTAATACCATATTATCTCTTAATTCAGTTTGGATTTGTCTTAGTTTCTTCCCATTGATTTGCACTATTTTCGCTTTGTAGTATTTGATTCGTAGGTTTAATTGTTTGTAGTCTAGAATTGCTTAATAGGTCGTACAAACAAGTATAATAGAAGTTTTCTTGTTGTTTAAATTCGTGTGCTCTCTCCTTTCCTAACGCTTGGAAGAATCTACGTATTCGTGGTTTTGCGCATGCCACCCACCAGTGTTCTGAGTCTCTATACCATCTTTTTTTATTTGTCCACGTTGTCCATTGGGCTTTAAATCGATTGTAAGCGTCATCATATCCTAGTAGTTGTGTGTTTAACATTCCATGTATTCATTCCTCTTAATGGTGTGTGCTTTTGTTCCTTGATGTTTACTTGCACCGCGTTGTGATCTGTAGATGGCAGCAGTAGTCTGTACCGTAGATCTTCCATCAGGAACGTTTCTTTCGCTAGCTCGTATGCCAGTGTTTTATTTCGAACAGCCCTTTGGTAGATGCGATAGCTCTCTCTTTAATGTAGATTCGGTAGGACTCCTTTGTAGTCTGCAGTGTTACTCCCAGGTACTTAAATGCATTAGTGACTATCAATGGTTCCTGTTTGAAGTAGACTGTGTCTTCCGCAGTCTTCCTTCCTCCTCTCCTGAATACCATCTGGGCCTGTTATTCACAAACAACCGTGTTGTAGCTTACACGCCATATTTATTGTAAGAACTCAAAAAGGTACAGACATAACACTAAGAAAAGGTATAGTCCAAAGATTTTGAATGGAAAGATATTTAATTCCCAACATCCTCCCCACCCTGGTCAACCTCCAGAGGGATGACCAGTTGAACTGGGCGGGAAATCGTGGACCCCTCCGACGTTCGAAGAATGACAGTTCGGATCCTGCCATCCCTTCCTTCTCGAAGGTCTTCTATACGCGCCTTCTTCCACATATGGCTGGCGTATGAAACACTCCCTGCGAGGCTGGCGGCTTATTCATGGAAACTCTTCAGCTGAGTGAGGTATTCCCTCTTCCATCTTCTCCAGAAGTCTTCCGTTGCCTTTTGTTGTCGTCTGAATTCCTTCGCTAAATCCCTCCTAGCTGCCGGTTCTCTCTCTAGACCTGTTGTCTCCATTATACTGCACACTCAGATTTCCATATCGTGTCAAGATGAGAAGCTGTAATATGATACATCAAGATGACAGAGGGTAGAGCACAGACAAAATGACAGGAAAAGCAAATAAGATACTTAATTCACAGATCTTTATTTCCTTGTCCTCTTCTTCTTATCTCCTTCTATGACAGTGTCTGTGCACCCAAACAGAATGATCTCATCACTCTGAACTGATGTGCATGTTATCACCTTGTAAGATTGTTTAGCTAGCTGATGATTGTGCATTTTATTCGATGTTTCTTCACGCATTCATTTGACACTCAGTCTAGTTCTTGATGGCTTCTCTTGCTGAACACTTTGGTATTCCAAGAGCCGGCTCTGGGCCAAGTAATGGCTTAGCTGCACCTTGCCTTGCAAGTTCATCTGCTTTTTCATTACCATGGATGCCACTATGCCCAGGCACCCACATGAAGGTTACCTCATTGCGTTCTGCCAGTTCAGATAGAGCATTCATGCATTCTACAACTAGTCTCGACGTTACTTTTGGGCTGTTGAGTGCCTTAAGTGCCGCCTGGCTGTCTGAGAAAATAAGGATCCGCTTATTACTATTAGCCCTACTTATATTCACACATGCACATTGAAGAATGGCATGTATTTCGGTTTGAAAAACTGGCAAATTTACCCAGAGAGAAACAGGCCTTTCTCTGGTCTTATGCCTTGAATCCCAGATCCTGTCCCTGAGCCATACCTTGATCCGTCTGTAAACCAGATTAGGGCGTCTCTGGGAAGCCTTGGATCTTTATTCCTCCAAAACTCTGGTCAATATTGACCATGTAGTTTTTGGTGTAGTAGTATACTGGTGTAATGTGGTCTGACCGCATTTCAAGTACAGGGTCACCCACCTTCCTCCAGATATTCAGCAACCCTGCTTCCGTTTTGGGAATATTTGGTTGCTCAATTATATTCAGTCTATAGAGTGCCATCCTCGCCTCCGCTATAATCAATAGATCTAGCGGAGTCAGATTCAGAAGCACCTCCATTGCTGCAGTAGGGGTCGATTTCATAGCCCCTGTAATAGCTAGGCAGGCCATTCTTTGAATCCTGCCTAATTGGTTTTTGGTACTCTTGCTTAACCTTTGGCCACCAGACCAAGGCAGCATAGAGAATAGATGGTCTGATTACCCTAGTGTAGAGCCAATGCAACATACTAGGTCCAAGTCCCCATCTCTTACCATACATTCGTCTGACCACCGTAAAGGTGGTCATTGATTTCCTAATTACTTTCTGTAGATGTTGGTTCCAGTTAATTTTGGAATCTAGAATCACTCCCAAGTACTTAACCTCCCCCAACATCACAAGTTCTTTACCTAGAAGTGTGATCGGTCTTGAATCCCTCACTATCCTTCTATTGGTAAAAGAAACTATGGTTGCTTTGTGAGGGTTTATATTCAGGCCCTCTTTGACAACCCAATTTACCACTGTATCCAGGGCACTTTGCATGAGTTCCCTGACAGTGTGTTCAAATTTACCTTGCACTATGATGACGATATCGTCAGCATATCCGAAGGTTCTGAATCCTAGGTCATTGGTTATTACCAGAAGCCTATCTACTACTAGATTCCACAAAAGGGGAGACAAAACTCCCCCCTGTGGACACCACCCTTCTACTTGGGCAGTAAGATTGCTGCCCATGAGGGAAGTATGTACCAGTCTGCCTTCAAGCATGGACCTGATCCATCTACAACATGTTTCCTCAAGTCCACGTTCTCTGGCAGCTGTAGTAATTGCATTAAAAGAGGTATTGTCGAATGCCCCCTCAATGTCCAAGAAGGCACCCAGCGCAACCTCCTTATTTGTCAAAGAACTTTCCAGTCTGCTTACCACCTGGAGAAGTACAGTTTCTGTGGACACATCTGCCCTATAGGCATACTGGTATTGGTGAAGTGGTTTTTCAACCAAAACACCATCCCTGATGTGTGCATAGATTACTTTCTCAAGTATTTTGAGTATGAAAGACATGAGGCTGATAGGTGTCAGGGACTTTGCCTGGGTCAAAGGTTTCCCAGGTTTTGGAATAAACACCACCCTGATATGCCTCCAGCTCATCGGGATATATCCTAAGGCCAGACTAGCTCTTAGTAATTTTAATAATTTTCCCCCTAGCAGTTCAAAACCTGCTGTAGCATGATGGGCATAATTCCATCCATACCTGGGGATTTATATGGTTGAAATGAGTGTAACAGCCCATTTCAATTTTCCAAAGCTTACGACCCTTCTGGAGAATGCCCTCCATTCAGGAGACTCCAGTTCAATACCGTCCCATCCACCTGAAGGTTCATTAAGTATTTTTGAACCAGGGAAATGAACCCTGAGTAATTCCTCCAGAGTCTCGTTCTCTGTGTTGTAGTATATTCTCCGTTTTCTAACGGGAGAGAACTAATTACACTTTGCCCATCCTTCGAGAGAATCTTCTGGAGTCTTGCACATTCAGGAGCCTTTTCTATCTCCTCGCAGTGCCTCCTCCAGGATTCTCTCTTGGCCTGTCTAAGTGTCTTATTATAGTCAGTCAAGCTGTTCTTATAGTCAGTCCAATTCCCTGACTTTTTCGCAGCATTAAATAATCTGCGAACTTTCCTCCTTCTGTCCGCAAGGTCCTTGTTCCACCAAGATATATTCCTGCTGTTCTGCCTTGCCACAGAAGGACAGTTATCATGCTATGCCATGTTAATAGCATCCTGAAATTGCTTTGCAGCAATCTCCAGGTCAATGTAATTGGTAATCCTATCCTTCACTCCACACAGGTGGCTTTCCAGGTCAGTTCTAAAGGACTCCCAGTCAGTCCTGCGTGGATTGCGATAGAATTCAACTGAACGGTTGATTCCCGTAATGTCAAATCGTATGTATCTGTGGTCCGAACAACTTACCTCCTCAGATACAAACCAATCTTTAACAAAATTGCCAGCATAGAAGGTGGCAATTCTTCTTCTTCTTATGGCGTTATAACCCTGTGTGGGTCTTAGCCTGTTCGATGAATTTTTTCCATTCTGTCCTATCATTCACAATTGTTCTCCAGCCTCTCACTCCCATCGTCCTCATATCCTCTTCTACATCGTCTATCCATCGTTTCCGTGGTCTTCCTCTCATCCTCCTTCCATCGGTTTCAATTCCATCACTCTTCTAGTTACCCTGTTTCCTTCCATTCTTGCAACATGTCCGAGCCAGGCTAACCTTCTGCTTTTTATTAGCCTAACAATATCTGCTCCCTGTATAAGATAATATAGTTCATGATTCATTCTAATTCTCCAGGAGCCATCACTATTCTGTATTGGGTCAAAAATTTTCCGTAATATTTTACGTTCAAATATTCTAAGTTGTTGCTTGTCAAAGTTAGTTAATGTCCAGGTTTCACAGCCATATGTAACTATTGGTCTTATCAGGACTTTATAAATTCTTAGTTTAAGTTGTCTCCCTATTATTCTAGACTTCATTAAATTCTGATAGGCATAATAACATCTATTTCCACTCACAATACGGGCTTTTATTTCATTAGTTACTGAGTTTATTGTGTTAATCTGTGAACCCAGATAACTAAAATTCTGCACTTGTTGAAAATTATAATCTCCTATTCTCAATTTATTGTGATATTTCTTGCTGTCCTTGTGACTTCCATATATTTTGTTTTAGCTTCGTTTATTTTTAGCCCTCTTAATTGTGCTTCTTCTATCAATTTTAATACTGTTTCTTCCAATGCAGCTTTATTTCTACTGATTATAGCTATATCATCTGCATATGCACTTACTTGTATTAATTTTATGCCTATATGTCCTGAGATCTCAAGTTTCCGAATAGATGCTTCCAACGTCAGGTTCAAAAGCATTGTTGAGAGAGCGTCTCCTTGTCTAACTCCCATATTAATATTAAATGGTTTAGTTAGCTCACCATCTACTCGTACTACTGCCTTGGAGTCTTTCAACGTTGCTCTGATGAGTCTGACATATTTAGACGGTATCCCTAGTAGGAGAATATCCTGTAACATTTGTTCCCTATTGAGACTATCGAATGCTTGTCTGAAATCTACATATAGATTATGTAAATCAATATTATATTCATAGGCTTTCTCTTGAATCTGTCTCAATACAAATATCTGGTCTATCGTTGATCTATCTGTTCTAAAGCCACACTGATACTCCCCTAACATCTCTTCTATGTATACAACCAATCTATTATATAAAATACTTGACAAGATTTTATATATTACATTCAGAAGCGTAATTCCTCTATAATTGGTACACTCCATTTTATTTCCTTTCTTATGTATAGGTTGTATTACTCCTAGGGTCCATTCTTCTGGGATCTTTTCTTCTTTCCATATTAGCAATATCAGATTATATATTCTCTCCCATAACTTAACTCCCCCTTTTTTGAGTAGTTCGGCTGTGATCCCATCACTTCCAGGTGCCTTTACAATCCCATCACTTCCAGGTGCTTTACAATTTTTCAAACATTTGATTACTTTTTGTACTTCAAGCGTAGGCTCTTCAATATAATTATCCACAGTATAATATATCGGTTGTTCTGCTTCAATTATATTTCCGGTCAAAATACCACTAAAATACTCTTTCCATCTATTAACAATATCATCCTTCTCTGTCAATAAATTTCCTTGACTGTCTTTACATGCTATCGCTTTTGGTCTGTATTCTTGTGTTACTTCTTTAAGCTTCTTATGAAATTTTCTACTTTCATTTTTTCGATGATGTTCTATTATACTGTCGATCTTTCTTCCTAACGCTTCTCTTTTCTTCTTTCTGCATGTTCTGGTGGCCATTACCCGTTTTTCATTGTAAAGATCTCTATTAGCTCTCGTATTTCGTTGTAAACATTTCATTCTAGCTTGCTTCTTCTGTTCTACAACATATCTACTTTCGTCATCATACCAATCTTCATTTCTTAATCTTCTTGTCTCTCCAACTGTTGTATGTGCTTAATTTATAATATAGCATTCTTTATGCAATTCCATTCATCTTCAATATTGGGCCCTTTTTCTATCTTTTGTAGTTGTGAGTTTAAATTATGTTGGTACTCCTGTACTATTCTATTATCTTCTAGTTTGTCTACATTCCATCTCTTAGTTCTTTCCATTTTCCTTTTCATAACCATAGATATTTTTGGTTTCATTCTAATCCCCACTAAATAATGGTCCGAATCAGAATTTGCCCCTCGGAATGTGCGCACATTTTCCACATCTGTCGCCCATCTCTTAGATACTAATACATGATCTATTTGATTAAAATTATTTGTTCCAGGAATTTTCCAGGTACCCTTATGAATATCTTCCCTTGGGAAATATGTGCTCATGACCCTTAAGTTATTTGCAGCTGCAAATTGCGCTACCCTTAGGCCATTATTATTGGTTTCTTCATGTAGACTATTCCTTCCTAATAATTTGACATAAACTTCTTCTTTTCCAAGCTTTGCATTATAATCGCCAAGTACTATTATCATGTCATGTTTCGGAATTTTATCACATACGGACTGCAATTCATCATAGAACCTGTCTACTACCATTTCGTCTGTCCCCTCAATTGGTGCATATACATTAACAAGGGTTATATTGTGAAATTTCCCTTTTACTCTCAATGTACATATTCTTTCACTTACTGGTGTAAAAGCCAGCGCAGCCTTCCGCATTTGCCTGGTAACAATGAATCCTACTCCACATTCTCCTTGCCTATCATCTTTCCCAACATAATATATGGAGAATTTTGCCTTATTAATTACTCCTTGGCTTTTCCATCTGATTTCTTGTAGAGCAACAATTTCCATTCTATAGTTCATAATTTCATGAGCTATGCCATTCAGCGCTCCTACTTGTAACAGAGTGCGTACATTCCACGTTCCAATATTTGGTGCCATATTCTTATCCTTATTCGTTGCTAGTGTTCGTCTTCGTGAGGACAGTCCGGTTTCATTCATCGAATTATTCTCAACTTTATAT
Source organism: Reticulitermes speratus (assembly GCA_021186555.1). Classification (NCBI taxonomy): domain Eukaryota; kingdom Metazoa; phylum Arthropoda; class Insecta; order Blattodea; family Rhinotermitidae; genus Reticulitermes; species Reticulitermes speratus. The sequence goes on along the minus strand of JAJKFL010000031.1, from coordinate 343,881 downwards.
CTTTTTTTACAAGGCAGGGTTGTTGGCCCTGCGCTCAACCCCCAACCTGGAGGACCAGGGACTCTTCTGTCTGGGTTTCCATACCATAGCCGGGGAGACCCAGTTTTAAGGCGCTGGGAACTCGCCCTCACCCCCCCCCCCCCTCCTTGAGGGTCGGATTTGATGGTTGTGCTGAAAATTTATCAGCTTGAGCGCTTTTCTAGATTTATAGAGGCAGTCAGCCCAGCACTGGCATTCTCCTAGAAGCTCACCAACCATCCATTCACCCTCCTCCTTTATCCGGGCTTGGGACCGGCACTGTGATGTATCAAGATGCATCCCAGAGGCGGAGTTAGGACAAACCTGTATCTTCTCTAATAATTCTCAGATCTCCTCACGCTGAACACTCACCTGCTCTTTCTTTGTGGACATCCTATTGATTTGTACAACTAATCCTTGAAGTAAAATAAAAGATTCGGCAAATATCTTCATTTGGTGGCTTGTCTTCATTTGGAGGCTTTCTGTGCATCCTCTTCCATGGCTGTCACTCAACAGTAACATTTTATGATCTTTATGATGATTATCGCACTAGATTTCGCAACTAGTTTCCCTATCTTATACTTAGGTACCGATTTGCCAGTTGGTAACGCTTGGCCATTAATGACTGTCGGAATATTGTATAATGATGCACTTGTAGATTGATGGCAACGTTTTACTGTCTGCAACAACATCTGAACACTTAACTGAAGAGTTAACTTGCAAGATAATTTTAGAGTTAGATGTAGAAATATTAGATGATGATTCCACATTCACTTATGAGATACTACTGTTCCCTCGATGTCTTGTGTCGCCGAGCGAGTTCAAGACTTCGTTATTACTAGGCACATTAGAATGTTAGGGAATGGGTCTTCAAGAGCCTTAAACATATATGACATGTAATCCTGTCTATAGTCTGTCAATGACAAAGTATTTTTGTCAATTTTGATGTTATCGTGAATACTATCAGCTATCGTAGTAAAATACTTATTAAGAGCCTCCACAATAGTGTGCTGATTATTTATCATATAACCTTCAATACACATTGTTTCAGTTGTATATTTTGAGGATTTTTTGTGTAATTCTCTATTGATAATTTTCCATGTAGTTCTAATTTTATTGTTAGAATTCCACATTTGCTCGTCATAACTCATCCTCTTAGCTTGTTTTATAACTTTAGCTACCATTTATTCAGATACCGCTGGATTCGCGGAGCTTTTGCGGTTGTGATTTGCTCCAAATCATGCCAGCCCTCCTTCTCTGAAATTATTTTGACCACCTTAAGACGTTGAATTTCAAACGACACATGTGACTTGCCAAAACTAAGGCCAAGCGACATGTGGCACGTAAGGTCGGGTACTGTCCCACAGGACCACCCTCTGCTATCCGATATTTAAGGCCACCTCACGTCCACAATCGGAATCGTTCTTGCACAAAACCACAGACGTTTGCAATATCATTCACAGGGCATCTAACAGCTACAATCAAACTCATTCGAACGCGGTATACTGAACTGCGACAAATGTAATAATAACTGCGTACTTCAAGAATTTCTTACCTGTAAAAACTTCGCTGCCGCCAATCACTAACACAATTAGCTGCACTATTTTTATGCTCATCGATTTGACTATTATATTGCCAACAGAATTCAGGTGTAGGCCATGTTTTGTAAAGTCTTCTCTGTGGAACCTTTGATCTACGAGTATATAATATAGGAAAAGCGCACAAGTGTGCATAAGAAAGTTTTCCTGTATCTAGTTCGTCCTAGTCCTTGCTATATTCATTGATGGATTTGGTTCTGTTTCTACAATTTGTTATGTGGTATCTGTCGCATCGTTGATCACATAGTTCACATACACATTCGGGTCCTGGTTCGTGGTAGGGTTTCGTTTTGCAAATCTTATGGTATCCGTGGACTGCCAAGCTTGTTGTTGCGTGACGCAGTGGTTGGTTGGGTCCTGTCCATGTCCGGTAGATCATCGCGTTTGTGGCGTAGAAATCCAGTCATATGTCGTCCCTTTTCTGCTTCCTTTCTTCAAGTAGTCGCGATGAGTTTTCCGTAGATGGCAGCAGTAGTCTGTACCGTAGATCTTCCATCAGGAACGTTTCTTTCGCTAGCTCGTATGCCAGTGTTTTATTTCGAACAGCCCTTTGGTAGCTGCGATGGCTCTCTCTTTAATGTGGATCCGGTAGGACTTCGTTGTAGTCTGCAGTGTTACTCCCAGGTACTTAAATGTATTAGTGACTTTCAATGGTTCCTGTTTGAAGTAGACTGTGTCTTCCGCAGTCTTCCTTTCTCCTCTACTGAATACCATCTGGGCCGTCTTTTCTTGGTTGATTTGGAGCCTGTTTTGTTCCGCCCAGGTTACTAGTCGGTTTGAATGTTTCCTGCAGGTCACTTTTCCTCCTCGAGCCTAGGGCCATGTCGTCAGCGTAGATATACAGAGACGTTGTAGGTAGACATACTTTTCGTGATGTCGGCCGTAGCGATGTTGAATAAGAGTGGGCTTAGTGGATCCCCTTGTAATACCCCTCTGGTTAGTACGATTTCTTTTGTTGATGGCTTTCTAATGTGTGTAATTAGGTTTGAAGTGTCATTAAACCAACGACCACACTTGTTACACAAGAACGGTTTTTCTCCTGCGTGTATTAAGATGTGTCTTGATAGATTTGATTTCAAATTGGACATGTAGTTGCAATTGTGACATGAAAAACGTTTCTGTCCAGTATCAATTTTCAGATGTGCCAGATTTGATTTTAAGTTACACTTGTAATCACATTGCTGGCATGTAAAAGGTTTTTCTCCTGTGTGTCAGATTAGTTTTCAGATTACATGTATAATTGCACTCGTTGCAAGCAACTGACTATGCGTTCTGGTACTGAGCCCTTTAATTTGAACGTAATATGTTTATGATACTTTACATTGTAAAAGTATGGATACCTTTGAACTTTATTTTTATGAAATAATTTTCTAATTAATGATGATGGTCCACAGTAATACATCAGTACTAGAAAGTCCACTCTGTATAGGATTTTATTTGCGTTTGTCGTCGCGTTGTCATACTTATGAAATAAGGCATTAATTACCACCAGTTCCTGGATTCTGTGTTAATGTTCTTCCAGGGCCTTCTCATGTTCAGCCATTATAAATTTCATAGTCTTCTCATCGTACTGAGCAGCACTGTAAGGAAATATATGAAGTATTAGAATCGTCTTGTAACACGTAAAATGTGGCACCTCGTGACGTACACTTTGTGTCTGTCACAGTCTGACGTTACTGGCAAGACAATTAAAACACGCTGCATCGAATATTCAGAAACTACAGAAGATCAAAATACTTTTCAACTTTCATTCACCTCGGACATTATGATGTGTAATTATTTGTTAGGTCATTGTTATACACAGAGACGTGATAAAGACTAGCTGATCACCAGAGACTGATCTGTGGTGGTTGGACAAACATACTGTACGATTGGAAATTAAATTACGATAGCAATTCCCATTTTTATTGCGAAGTAACTAAATCCACATCGCTGTCGGAAAGGACAGAAAAATAGTTGGGAGTCTCAAAAGATGTACTTGCCATAGTATCCCTTTGTTGTAATGTCCTCTTCCGTTTTTGGCGTTGCGGTAATGGAAAGTGCTGTGATGCGTCTCCTGTAAGGTTCATGTTGAGGCCTCTAGTATTATGCAGCACACTAATATCCGGTATTTACGTAAAGTATACCCGACGTTAGGACTGCACTACACTGCTCTACACTGATACACGTAGCGATAGGCGCACTAACCAACCTTACCGTACCGCTGCTATTGAGCGACTGACGCTACCATATCTTGTGTGGTATGGCCTTTGTCTACTATGTTAGCCCAAGACTTATTTGTTGTCGGCCTATCCGCGAGACGTTTATGGTTCCGTGAGGGGCACTCTTGTGCTATGTGATTGGTTCCGCCACATACATAAGTACTCCTCCTTTCTTCTTCGCTGGCTCTACAACCCTTGGTGGGTTTTGGCCTCATTGACAACTGCCCTCCAGACTTCTCTATCGGCTGCTTTTATCCTCCATCCTCTGATTCCCATTGTCGCCAGGTCCGTCATCACATCTTCCAGCCACCTCCTCGTAGTACGTCCCCTTCTATTATCGAGTCTTCCTTTCAGCATTCTTTTTTGGCATCTGCGTTTCAGGCATTCGTTCTACGTGGCCCAGCCACCTTAGTCTCTGTGCCTTGATAAATCTCACTATGTCCTGACCCTCTATCAATCTGTCTAGCTCCTGGTTATATATTATTCTCCAGCCATTTGTATCTTGGACGGGTCCAAATATTCTCCGTAACATCTCAGTGCATTCTCCTCTCCAGTTTTTAATGTCCAAGTTTCCGATCGATATGTGACGACTGTTCGCACTAGTGTTCTATATATTTTAACTTTAGTATTTCTTGTTAGTAGCTTACTTTTAAAAAGTTTTAAGTTAGCAAAATATGCTTTATTTCCATTCTGTATCCTATCCTTGATACAGTCACTTATTTCATTTTGGCTATTAACCAGGGCTCCCAGATATCAGAACTGACTCACTCCTTGAAATGTTCTGTTGCCTATGTTAATGTTTTGCGGTGTTCTTGATGTGGACATATCTTGGTTTCTCAACAATTATATTCTTTACAGTGTGAGGCTGTTAACCTCACGCCCAACCCCCAACCTGGAGGACCAGGGGCTTGATTTTGGAGTCGCGAACTCCTTGGAAGTTGCCTTTACCCGGTTAGAGAGTTCTTCCTACCCTTTCGCGGTAGGTCATCTAACTAGACCTCGGGCGTTAGTTTACTACTAGTTAGTGTACATAATTAGTTTACTGCAGTGATCATCTATTTTCTTTAAGAAATTTTCCTAATTCTCATCACTGCAGGTTTCTGTGAGAGAGCACCAACCCTTAGGTCATCTAACTAGACCTCGGGCGCTGCCGTTGACCTGCTAGAGGCTCATCCGCCACCTGTCCAAGTGTTCATCCTGCTGCCAATTCGCACCATCCTGATAGGCCTAATCTCATGTTACCCCCCAGCAGCCCTATCAGGACCTCCATCTCTCGTTAGTTCGCCGACCCCGTCCCATCCCAATTACATCGTTATCAACTATCATATTCTGCTCTCCAGTCCAATTTTATGGGTGCTTTCACTTCCTTATTAATCGTAGTGTGAATACATTTAACTGCAGCGTGTTTCAGAAATCCCTTCGGTATTTCGGAGGTCTGTAGCTCAGGAACCAAATCACACGTGGGGGATGAGAGCATGTCAGTGAAAAGAGTACATATCCAAGTTTTAAACCTACCTTACAAATGTTCAATATGTCCCCCTTTGGTGACTCGACAGACGTCAATCCTGTAATCTTAACTCCTGCCACACACGTTCCAACATATGAACGTCGATTTACCATAGTGTCTTCAACAACTGTCAGAGGCCCGTGATCAGCACAGCCTCCCTCAAACCATTTGTTACAATCGTCACAAATAAATGAATAAATATATGTAGCATGCCTCAGTAAGAATATAAGTTCAGTTTTCCAGTGAAATATGATGTGTGTAAATGCTGCATGTTGTGCCGGGAGTTTTTCCCAGCACTCTCTGCGGAACTCGAACCATGGACTTTCGTCGCGCGCATTGATCCCTCCTACTTAATTCCCCTCCTGAACCGAGCTTTCTTCCCTTGTGCGTGTGCTTGTTGTAATCACTCTCAGCCTAGCCGCCTACTAGTAATTTCCAATTCTCGTCTCGGCCATGGGGGCAAAATTCCGTCCAGTGTGAGTTGGTGGGGTTGGAGTCCCTTGGCGGTCGTCGTGGTCCCAGGTCTTCGGTTTTAGTTGGGTTAAGCCCCACGGCGACCCCAAGGTATCATAGTTTTGGTATGTATGGAGACAAGTAATTGCTTGGTCAGTCTCACGTTTTGCATCTTTTGTCATTTTGTATATGATTGTCGTTATTGTATCTTTGTTGTGTGAGCCAACCGGCGTATCTGCGGGCCCCAAAAAGCACCCCCCGGTGCAGACGATAGCAGAGCGTGGTTTCGATCCACGGACCTCTGGGTTATGGGCCCAGCACGCTTCCACGGTATATCTCTGGGCCCTGAGTTGACGGTCCTTACGGAGATGCTTTGTACAGAGGTGTCGCACCTTTATTATTTGCAATATCCACAATAGCGGCATGATTCAGCAACTCTGTGACTACCTCCACATGGCCTTTGTAAGCTGCTATAATAAGGGTTGTCCAACCGTATTTATTTGCAATATCCACAATAGCGCCATGGCTCAGCAACTCTCTGACTACCTCCACATGGCCGTTAAGAGATGCTCTGTACAGAGGTGTCGCACCTTCATTATTTGCAATATCCACACTAGCGCCATGACTCAACACTCTGACTACCTCCACATGGTCTTCGTGAGCTGCTGTGTTAAGGGGGTGTCCAACCGTCATTATTTGAAATATCCACACTAGCGCCATGACTCAGCAACACTCTGACTACCTCGACATGGCCTTCGTGAGCTGCTGCGTTAAGGTGTGTCGCACCTTCATTATTTGCAATATCCACAATAGCGCCATGATTCAGCAACTCTGTGACTACCTCCACATGGCCGTTAAGAGATGCTCTATACAGGTGTCGCACCTTCATTATTTGCTGTAATGAATATTGATAATATGGGGAAATATTTTTTGAATTATGTTTAGTTAAGATGATTTTGCATAGAATTAATGAGAACCTATGTATTGCATATTGATGATGCAACTTTCCATTCAGTTGAATCATAGCGTTGCAGTCCACCTGCAAGCAGAACAGATTTGTCACGGGATTTGGGCCGTGTGCAAAATATTCCTAGAAATGCAGATATGCAATAGAGTTCTGATTGGCAGTTAATAGTACATAGCAACTGAAATGACAAGTTATAATTGGTTAAGAGTGTGGAGAGAGGGTGAAAGTAGCCATCTTTGGGAGCGGTTTCGCAGGTATTATATAGGGGTGAAGACAATGGGAGAGCGTCCTTTGGCGTCAGTCTTTGGTCAGGAGCATTTTAAATTATAACATGTGAAATTTATTATGAACAAATAAACGTTAGTTGTTTACTAACTATGCAAAAGTGAAAAGTGATGATAAATAGAAAAGATCAACGAAATGTATTTGTTTGGAAACATTTAAGTGAACACAGAAAAGGAGCTTAGGTCATTTTATTGAAAATGATAGAAAATGTTTGGTAACTGTGATGGTGAAACAACGGTTTGAGTGTAAAGATAAATTAGGCACAAAAGTGAAACCGAGTGAAGTTTAACCAGCCAGAAATAAAAGTGTAATTTATGAGTGCAAACAGGGTTGCTACTGCCAGAATTAAATTCAACAGATAAGTTGGTTACAATTATTTTACTTGGATTAATTTGGATACAAGGAATGTAAGAACAGCCTATTATATTCAAGCAGAGAAGGAAACAAAATCATTTTAATATGGATATTATGTTAAAATGTAAGGAACAAAGTGTGTGAATCCAAAGTAAATACAGGGAATGTAACTTCAAGGGATTTATATTAGTTTACTGAAAGATTAATTTGGGTTTATTGAGATATTAATAACTTTTTAGGGAAAGTTAAATATTTGGAAATTTTAGTAAAGAGTAGTAATTTCTATTGAGGTAATTATTTGGGTTATTTTATTTGGACATTTAATTGGGGTTTTGATTGTGATTAATGTGTTTGTTTTGTTTTTATTAATAAATTTGTTTTGTTATTAGTGTTAAATTTTGAGTTGATGTTTATTATATCCCAGATATATACAGGAGGATTATTGTTGCTGGTACTGTGTTATCAGCTGGTGGCAGCATTACCATCAGCAGTTTGTAGAACTGCTTAGCACTTTACAAAAACATCCACGCCTTACAAAACACCCATACACATACATAACAAAATACATACAGTAAATACAAGTACACACTTTTTTTTGTAAAATATCTTTATTACTTAATGACACTTGTTTTTACAAAGATGGTATTTGCATTCACACATGTGATAATAGTTAACATGGATAATTGATATTTGTGCTTTTGGTAGTTCGTGTGTAGCCGTAAATGACGGTATGAATAGGTGAACACATTTTCTTGTCCATACCATTCGCAGAATATGTGGTGCTTCCGTTCCATCGTTCCTCTCTGAAGGTACAGGTTGTGTCTCGACAAATTAGTGGTCAAGTACTTCCAAATACTTCCCATATTTCTTGTATCCGTGTGGGCGAGAATATTCTTTCCAACGCGCTCGTTTGAGAAAGTCCAGATAATCGTTCATGGTCAAACTGTGGTTATTGTGTACGTAACATAGCATTTGCCCCAGTATCCAAATAGTTGCATTATGTCTCTGTATGGGTTGTAACTCAATATCTGGGGCGCAATTCCACTCGTCAGGTATATCTTTAATATTAGTACGGAGGTAGCAAGCAATAGGTTTTCGAGTCCACGTCCAGATGGGGTGGGTTTGTGTACATGTCGAGTATCTGTGGAGTACAGTATCCTCTTGTTGACAATATTTGCACTTGCCATTAGCGTGTCGGTTGATTTTGTGTAGTCTGTGATTAGTAGGTAATATGTCGTGAATTATTACATACCATATCGTCTTGATATAGTGTGGTAGGACTTTTAGATTAATATTCCTCCACACTATGGGCCATTTGACGTGAGGGTGTTTTGACTGTATTCTAGTTCCCAAAGATGAGGCTCTTGCACAGTGTTTGTGAAATTGTATTTCATAGAGCTTCCGCAGTCGTTGGCGGTTGGAGTCGTAACTTTGTATTTCTCGTATATACGCCTGTTGTTGGAAGTACGGTCTGAGGTATTCTATGGTGAGTGGGATATTCACCCAATTGGAGGGGTTGTCTGTTTGTAACTGGTCATTATATTGGGTTATCGAATAATAGACGTATAATTAGACGTATAGTTGCAATTGTGACATGAAAAACGTTTCTGTCCAGTATGAATTTTCAGATGTTGTGCCAGATTTGATTTTAAATTACACTTGTAATCACACTCCTGGCATGTAAAGGGTTTTTCTCCTATGTGTCAGATTAGTTTTCAGATTGCATGTATAATAGCACTCGTTGCAAGCAATTGACTATGCGTTCTGGTACTGAGCCCTTTAATTTGAACATAATATGTTTATGATCTGATAAGGAGGGCTCAGATGAGACCTCCCAGTCTTTAATGCTCTCTGTGATTCTAATGGATCCCACAGTAATATCGATTACTTCTGACCTCCTGCTATTGCAGAAGGTAGGTTCGTCTCCTCGATTCAGAATTTCTAAATTTGTAATATTTAGAAATTCCGATAACGCCAATTCTCTATCATTGCAGTTTGTGCTACCCCATAAGGTATGATGGCAATTGGAGTCGCACCCCACAATGAGTTGAAGGTTCTTTTGTTTTCCTCAAGTTCTCTCGTTGGTGGAGGTTCCTCGGAATCGTAAGGCAAATAGGCGGAACAAGCGATCAAGCTTTTCTCCGTCTTGCCTTTAAAATATTTTATCTGAACTGCTACCAGGTCCCTAGTAGAGAATCCTGGGAGCATCCGTATATTCGTATTTCTAGCAATAATGCATGCCCTTTATCTATCTGTTCCGCCTGCGCAGAACAGGGTATATCCTTGGATATTTTATCCCATGATACGGCCTTCACGAACCCATGGTTCCTGTATCAGGGCTAAATCTATATCCCCTTAACAGCTACTGTCCTGGAAAGAATCCTGGAAGCAGCGATACTATGCTGCAAATTAGAAATAGTGGTACTTACCATTTCTTCCACAGTTCCTCTTCTTATTGCTTTCCTTCTGGTTTGGCACCCAGAAGGGAGAAGACCGCCTGTCCTGTGCCGCTGAAGGGCCGCCACTTCAACTTCTCCAAAGTCTCTGCCGACTGCGAATGAATGCTGAGCACAAGGCGGACCCCACGTGGTTCCTCCTTGCGCTCATACACTCTCGATAACATTAAATCTTTTCAATCGTCGGTATTGCAAAGATGTCTTCTTCACGGCGGATTGAAGCATCCTGATATGCACAATCCAGGGTAAGCGTATATTTCATTATCGACTGAGTCCGGGAACTTTTGAATAACGCCCTCGTATATAGTACTTACAAAGGGAAAGGACGATGGGCAGTACCGCCCGCATCAGCAGCACGCACACAAAGTGGTTTCCCATCTTCGTGTGCACACTTCTTAAATCTGCAAAATAAAAGAAAACACTCGTTAATACAAGTCGTGCGGACTGCTATACTGAAAGTAAACACAGCGTCTCACAAACGTAAGTCATTAAACATTTCAGTGTCTAATCACATACTGGTCAGCCTAACAGCTCATAACGAACTTCGTCCAAGACATCTGTCCAGTTCTTGTATCCGTGTGGGCGAGAATATTCTTTCCAACACGCTCGTTTGAGAAAGTACAGATAATCGTTCATGGTCAAACTGTGGTTATTGTGTACGTAACATAGCATTTGCCCCAGTATCCAAATAGTTGCATTATGTCTCTGTATTGGTTGTAACTCAATATCTGGGGCGCAATTCCACACGTCAGGTATATCTTTAATATTAGTACGTAGGTAGCAAGCAATAGGTTTTCGAGTCCACGTCGAGATGGGGTGGGTTTGTGTACATGTCGTGTATCTGTGGAGTACAGTATCCTCTTGTTGACAATATTTGCACTTGCCATTAGCGTGTCGGTTGATTTTGTGTAGTCTGTGATTAGTAGGTAATATGTCGTGAATTATTACATACCATATCGTCTTGATATAGTGTGGTAGGACTTTTAGATTAATACTCCTCCACACTATGGGCCATTTGACGTGAGGGTGTTTTGACTGTATTCTAGTTCCCAAAGATGAGGCTCTTGCACAGTGTTTGTGAAATTGTATTTCATAGAGCTTCCGCAGTCGTTGGCGGTTGGAGTCGTAACTTTGTATTTCTCGTATATACGCCTGTTGTTGGAAGTACGGTCTGAGGTATTCTATGGTGAGTGGGATATTCACCCAATTGGGGGGGGGGGGGTTGTCTGTGTGTAACTGGTCATTATATTGGGTTATTAAATAATAGACGTGTAAGGTACGCTGTTGCTCAGTAGACTATTCTATTGAGAACACGTCCTTTGGTACACGTAGCTGAACAGGTTTTCCTATCTAAGTTGGTATCACTGCCACCATCTAGTAATAAGTACTAGCAACACTTCATACTCCACTTTAATATTACCTAGGGATGTGTAGGTCTCTGTCTCAGTTAAAATAAACTGTTAAGAAACACAATTTTATTATTAAACAAAATAAAACAAATTAAGCACATCAAAACACCAATAAAAATTAATAAAAATTCCTAAATAAAAATAACCAAAATTATTAACTCTTCACACAAATTTGCTACTCTTTACCTTAAATTTTCCAAGTATTTAATTTAATTTCACCTCTAAAATTTAATATCTCATCTTACTTTTCTGCGTATAAATTGTCCCTCAATTATCATTGTTAAACTCACATTAAACACTCACTTTTTCAAGTATCCCTATATATTTAATTTGGACTCACACACTTTGCTTATTACATTTTAACAGCATATCTCTATTAAAATGATCCCGTTTCCTTTCCTACTTTTCATAAAAAATATGCATTCCTCCACATACCTTGAGTCAAAATTAATCCAAGCTTAATGATTGTATCCAACTTTACTGATGGTAATAATCCTCTCTTTTGTGATGCTGTTAACACTTATATTTTACACCATTTCCCACTTGTATAATCTTCACACTATTTCACTAATTTCCTATTTACTTTTCACTTTTAATTCCGTTGTTACACAGTCACTAGTTCCATACATTTCCTATCATTTTAAGGAAATTACCAAAACTTCTGTTAGGGTTGTTACTTAAATGTTTCGCCAAAAGTTGTTTAACATTTCGTTGCTCTTTTCTATCAATCACCACTTCAATCATTCACTTTAACAATTAGTGAAAAAGGAAATCATTACTCCTTTGTTCATTAAAATTTCTAAGGTTCAAATTTCGAATATCACCGACCGAAGACTGATGCCAAAAGACCCTCTTCCATTGTCTTCACTTCTATTTATTACCTCCAAATCCACGCCCAAATCGTCCTCAACATGGCTGCTCTCAGCTCATTTATAACTCTCAACCAATTATACCTAGTCTTTTAATTTCTGACCATATATGGACTACCAATCAAAACTCTTAATTTAATCCTTCTAGGCTCCTAAAACTATGTGCTGAGGCTGCAGACCCATGGCCATCTGCAAGCAAGTGTGTGGTCTTGCTAATCTAAACAAACTTACTTAAAACATAGCTGGCTGGCTAAATGGAAATTTCCATCACTGCTACCTCTTACAAGCTCTCTCACTAATTCTATGCGAAAAAATCATATAGGCTTTACATATTCAATTCAAAAATGTTCCCATGCTATCAATATTCATTACAGACGTATAATTAGACGTATAGTTGCAATTGTGACATGAAAAACGTTTCTGTCCAGTATGAATTTTCAGATGTGCCAGATTTGATTTTAAATTACACTTGTAATCACACTCCTGGCATGTAAAGGGTTTTTCTCCGTGTGTCAGATTAGTTTTCAGATTGCATGTATAATTGCACTCGTTGCAAGCAATTGACTATGCGTTCTGGTACTGAGCCCTTTAATTTGAACATAATATGTTTATGATCTGACAAGGAGGGCTCAGATAAGACCTCCCAGTCTTTAATGCTCTCTGTGATTCCAATGGATCCCACAGTAATATCGATTACTTCTGACCACCTGCTATTGCAGAAGGTAGGTTCGTCTCCTCGATTCAGAATTTCTAAATTTGTAATATTTAGAAATTCCGATAACGCCAATCCTCTATCATTGCAGTTGGTGCGACCCCATAAGGTATGATGGCAATTGGAGTCGCACCCCACAATGAGTTGAAGGTTCTTTTGTTTTCCTCAAGTTCTCTCGTTGGTGGAGGTTCCTCGGAATCGTAAGGCAAATAGGCGGAACAAGCGATCAAGCTTTTCTCCGTCTTGCCTCAAAATATTTTATCTGAACTGCCACTTCTGGAGCTAGGTAACGAAAACTATCCTCTACTCGAACACCATTCAGTCGAATAAAACCAAGATGTGGCAAGATGATTTCTGTTGTTTCTGGAAGACATAATATTCACACAACCACTGCTTGCCAGCATTAAATAAGGTCCTCCCTGTAGTAAAGTGTGTAATCATTCAAGCACCCAATAACCCTTGCAACTGCAAATGTAAAACTTCACTTGCTCAAATACGTAAACACAGTATCTTTTCATACAATAATCATTAATACAGTATTTAACTGTTCAAAATTTCTATTACCAATTTTGTAAAAATCAAACATTTCTTTTCTCTCTCATGTTGTAATAAATTTGCATTAAAATATAATTTTCCATTTTGTCCATACTTTACTGTTGTTCAAGTTAATCTTCTAAAACCATATTCCTTCCATAACTGAATGTGGTTGTAAATAATCCTACTGGTATATCCCCTTGCTGTAAAAATAATGTATCTCGTTCTGGAATTTCTGCCACCATCCTCTGATCTTCTTGTGGAATGGCGTTGCTGTCCTCCACCTCGCCATTCTTAAACCACTGGATTAACTGGAACCTCACCATTGTCAACTGCTTAATTTTGCAAAATACAAAACTGCAAACATAACTCCATTTGCAAATCAGTATTTAAATACTCTTCACAAATTTGTTCCACCACAACACATCAAAATTTCTATTACACTATCATGTTCAAAATCACAAGTACTGTTGGCAAAATTTACCATAAAACACAATTATTTTTACAAAATAATTTCCCTACTTAATTTTCATCAAATATTTAGTATTAACCTATACTGTTAACATCATACTCAAGTTTATAAATTTTCCTTGTAACACTTAATTTCAAAATTCAATTTCAAACTCAAAACATTTAACATTTATAACTTTTAATATTTCATTATTAACCAATTATTTACTAAAAATTTAATAATCTACTATAGTGTCTCATAACCTTTGTCCTAAACACATGGCTGTGTTGACAGTACTCAGCTGTCAGCTGTTTCCTAGTCAGCCATTTTTAATTCCCCTGCTGACCTAATTATGTAAACAAAGTTTCTCTCTCACTAGTCAACCGTAAAAGTGTTCACATCTTCCTCAGATATTGTGTACATGCTATCCAGTTGCACATCCTTCAACTTCTAGCATAGCTCCATATCAATGTTCTTGATGTGAGCCTTGTCAAGGAATACTGCGTCCTTGCTGTACTGAGTCCATGCCTGAACCCGATTATATCTACTGGAATACACTCACGTCCTCTCACGCTGATCTAGGGCTGTCCAAAATTCATCGTTAATCTTGAGTTCAGTCTTCCTGAATTTCTATATGTCTTCAACCTGTAGTTACTCCCTAATAATTCTAGGCTGTAGAATTCTAATTTTCTTTTTCTCATCACTTACCTGGATGAGCTCCTCACAGGATCTTAATTCCTGTTCCACCCTTAAGGAAGAGAGCCTATGATTTCGTTTTATGGAAACGGAGATGATCCCTTGTATGAGTTGGTGTGCTTCTTTGAGGGCTGCTTGATTGAGAGGTTTTAATATTTCAGGAACTCGCTCTGTTGCTGTGATCATTTGTTGGGATGTGAGACCCCCATAGTGGGAATCCACAATTGGTCCTATTGCGATGTGAGTCAATCGCATGGTTTGTTTGGAGAATGTGACAGCTGCTGATCTGGATATTCCGAGTGTTGGTTTTGGTTTTGGTTTTTTCTGTAAGAATAGTTGGATTTATCTGTTGAGTGGTTTGGATGCAGGACATCACACTAAGTTTCCCCTGTCCATCCACTGGAAATGATGGCCATATCATTGCTTCGACATGAGCTCTTGTTGTTCGTTTCGACGAATGTGGAGGTGACTCTCGTGTGGACGCACGTCGTTTTGTTCCTGATTGGCTGGATCTGACACACTCAATTTCATCATCATCTTGATCTGGACTGTGAATCTCACTTCCAGTATAATCTGTTGTGTCCATTCCTTGTTCAGGAAGAGTTGTTGCTGTTATACTTCCACTGGGACCTGGGTGCGGATTGTCATCATCATCATCAGGACCGTCTGGTGGTTTGTTTTCTCCTGTCGATTTTGCAAAGCGAATTATCTTTTTTACATTCTCCTGGTGGAGTTGTGAAACTGGAGCATCGGTTGTATCAACATCGATCTCTGCAGCCATTTTGATTTGTCGTTCTTTAAGTCTGTCGATGAGGGCATCCAATGTAATCTTCATAGGAACTGCAGATTGGGAGTTGTCACCTCCGAAACCGGCATAGTTTCGAAGGGACTCTTCACCACTCAAAATGATCAATGTACGGACACAGAAATACAATAAATTTTTGATGTCTTGTGAAACTCCTCCGAATTTTATTCCTGCATGGACGTCTGATCCGATGTCGGAGATATATCTGGATGTGGAGGTTAACTCTTCTGCAAGAATAGGAAAGCGATCAAACAACATGTCCCACGGTACTTCTGATCTTTCTGCCATGGCTCTTCCAATTAGCTGAATTGGAGCTAAACCTTTATACTCAACTTGCCCGGTAACAGCAATTAATTGAGGAACATGACTGAATGATTGATTTACAATCGAACTGATTTCTACTGATAGTATCTCCGGATCCAAACCATCCCTTACCTTGGTGTCAATAAGGGTGCTCATCTCACGAGCCGAACCCTCAGAGAGTGAGTTGAGCAACATGTTGCCAGCTAGGAGCTGTCTTTGAACTTCTGTGAATCTCCTTCCCCAACTCTGGGATCTAAAGTTAGCTGTTCTTGAAAGAGCAAATGACAGTAGAAATAGGAGACCCCCATAACACCCTGCGATGTCTCCCTCACTCATAAGTATCAGGTATGTCACTCCAGCCTTGTAGAGTGGAGATGACAATAGTTCTTTTGGGAGTTGACGATTCAAATCACGGTAAAGATCTACAGATGTTGTATCAAGACCGAATATAACATTCGGGGCAGCTAGACCGTAATGTTTGGCAGTCCGATATACACTTTTGCTTGATCATTATTAGTAATGTCAAGATTCAGAATGTCACAGTTGATTGTTCCCCAGGAGATCTTCTCATTAATTTGATCCCTGTCAGAGTTGTCTGGATAGGTATCAATTGCTCTCGAGAACAGTTCGACACGAATAAGAAAATCATTTTCCAACATATAAAATTAATGTCAAGCTAACAATTTTTAACATCCAAAAATTCCACCTCTCATAAATACCTAATGATCATAACTCATCAGTATACGAGTATATCATGCACAAATCCTATCCTTCTTAAAATCAGTTCCTGACCTGCTTGCTTGGACATTCCCTTGCAAAGTGACCACACTGATAACATAAAAACTTCTACTGGGATGTGCATTCCTAGTATTACTGATGTTAGAACTGCTTACCTTTATAGCCTCAAAATTCATGAAAAGGAGTTGCTTTTTCTGTGCCAGACCATTTCGGAATTAAAGATACCAACAACATATCTTTAGCTGCTGTCAGTCTTTCCACTAACTGCATTTGTAAATTTTGAACTTCAGCCTGTAATCTGGCCATCTGTTGTGCAATGGAATCTTCTGATTTAAGTTCGTGAGCCATGTTACCCTTAACATATAATTACTTCACTAACTTAAATTTTACACTAACAGTGCCACTCAAGTGTGTGTATCCAACTTCAAAATTTTCTCAAAATAATTTACTATATCCCTCTAGTATCATAAATCCCACTGGTTTTCCAAATCGCACCGCTGAAAACCAATTTGTAACGGTCACTGACACTCAATAGTCCCACTATTGAGATCAGGGCCCGTTTGGTATACGTAGCTAAGCAGTTCTACAAACTGCTGATGGTAATGCTGCCACCAGCTGATAACACAGTACCAGCAACAATAATCCTCCTGTATATATCTGGGATATAATAAACATCAACTCAAAATTTAACACTAATAACAAAACAAATTTATTAATAAAAACAAAACAAACACATTAATCACAATCAAAACCCCAATTAAATGTCCAAATAAAATAACCCAAATAATTACCTCAATAGCAATTACTACTCTTTACTAAAATTTCCAAATATTTAACTTTCCCTAAAAAGTTATTAATATCTCAATAAACCCAAATTAATCTTTCAGTAAACTAATATAAATCCCTTGAAGTTACATTCCCTGTATTTACTTTGGATTCACACACTTTGTTCCTTACATTTTAACATAATATCCATATTAAAATGATTTTGTTTCCTTCTCTGCTTGAATATAATAGGCTGTTCTTACATTCCTTGTATCCAAATTAATCCAAGTAAAATAATTGTAACCAACTTATCTGTTGAATTTAATTCTGGCAGTAGCAACCCTGTTTGCACTCATAAATTACACTTTTATTTCTGGCTGGTTAAACTTCACTCGGTTTCACTTTTGTGCCTAATTTATCTTTACACTCAAACCGTTGTTTCACCATCACAGTTACCAAACATTTTCTATCATTTTCAATAAAATGACCTAAGCTCCTTTTCTGTGTTCACTTAAATGTTTCCAAACAAATACATTTCGTTGATCTTTTCTATTTATCACCACTTTTCACTTTTGCATAGTTAGTAAACAACTAACGTTTATTTGTTCATAATAAATTTCACATGTTATAATTTAAAATGCTCCTGACCAAAGACTGACGCCAAAGGACGCTCTCCCATTGTCTTCACCCCTATATAATACCTGCGAAACCGCTCCCAAAGATGGCTACTTTCACCCTCTCTCCACACTCTTAACCAATTATAACTTGTCATTTCAGTTGCTATGTACTATTAACTGCCAATCAGAACTCTATTGCATATCTGCATTTCTAGGAATATTTTGCACACGGCCCAAATCCCGTGACAAATCTGTTCTGCTTGCAGGTGGACTGCAACGCTATGATTCAACTGAATGGAAAGTTGCATCATCAATATGCAATACATAGGTTCTCATTAATTCTATGCAAAATCATCTTAACTAAACAATTCAAAAAATATTTCCCCATATTATCAATATTCATTACAGCAAATAATGAAGGTGCGACACCTGTATAGAGCATCTCTTAACGGCCATGTGGAGGTAGTCACAGAGTTGCTGAATCATGGCGCTATTGTGGATATTGCAAATAATGAAGGTGCGACACACCTTAACGCAGCAGCTCACGAAGGCCATGTCGAGGTAGTCAGAGTGTTGCTGAGTCATGGCGCTAGTGTGGATATTTCAAATAATGACGGTTGGACACCCCCTTAACACAGCAGCTCACGAAGACCATGTGGAGGTAGTCAGAGTGTTGAGTCATGGCGCTAGTGTGGATATTGCAAATAATGAAGGCGCGACACCTCTGTACAGAGCATCTCTTAACGGCCATGTGGAGGTAGTCAGAGAGTTGCTGAGCCATGGCGCTATTGTGGATATTGCAAATAAATACGGTTGGACAACCCTTATTATAGCAGCTTACAAAGGCCATGTGGAGGTAGTCACAGAGTTGCTGAATCATGCCGCTATTGTGGATATTGCAAATAATAAAGGTGCGACACCTCTGTACAAAGCATCTCCGTAAGGACCGTCAACTCAGGGCCCAGAGATATACCGTGGAAGCGTGCTGGGCCCATAACCCAGAGGTCCGTGGATCGAAACCACGCTCTGCTATCGTCTGCACCGGGGGGTGCTTTTTGGGGCCCGCAGATACGCCGGTTGGCTCACACAACAAAGATACAATAACGACAATCATATACAAAATGACAAAAGATGCAAAACGTGAGACTGACCAAGCAATTACTTGTCTCCATACATACCAAAACTATGATACCTTGGGGTCGCCGTGGGGCTTAACCCAACTAAAACCGAAGACCTGGGACCACGACGACCGCCAAGGGACTCCAACCCCACCAACTCACACTGGACGGAATTTTGCCCCCATGGCCGAGACGAGAATTGGAAATTACTAGTAGGCGGCTAGGCTGAGAGTGATTACAACAAGCACACGCACAAGGGAAGAAAGCTCGGTTCAGGAGGGGAATTAAGTAGGAGGGATCAATGCGCGCGACGAAAGTCCATGGTTCGAGTTCCGCAGAGAGTGCTGGGAAAAACTCCCGGCACAACATGCAGCATTTACACACATCATATTTCACTGGAAAACTGAACTTATATTCTTGCTGAGGCATGCTACATATTAGTACAAAATCCTAGAGTACATGAATGCATTGGGTGATTCATGGCATAAACTAAATCCCCCACCTTACACGGCTGTGGGATTCGACCGTTATTGTACTGGTTAGCAATCCTCTGGTGACTTGAGCAAGGTTTGCTTCACCAGCTGCCTCTTATTACATCTCGCTGGGAGCAGTTCTTGGATTTGTCATTGGTGCATCAGCGGCGATCCAGCTCGGAAAGGGAAAATGACTTCGCAAGGCGTGGCTAGAGTTGTCTCATGCTTTGCGGTGTTAAAAGGCAATTGCAGCCACGTAAGATTCTGGTCCCACGTGACGTGCGCGTCGCCATGGTAGGCTATCAACGCGGCCCTCAGGTTACGATTGAAGCGTTCAGCATGCGAAGGCTGAGGATAGCAAGGCGACGTGGTCACTGCTGACCTATGCAGTAGCACTGATATCAAAGAAACACAGTTAGTACGTCCTGCTTACCGTTGATATGGGTTCAGTTGTGGCTGGCACGATTGGCCCCATTGTGTCCCCATAGGTGTTGTGCAGTGCAGTGCAGTGTGTGCCTGCACTGTCGGCACCCAGGTGCCTGCTGCAAAGGTGTCATATCCGTAGCTGCCGAAATCCACGGCCGGGACCTGGAGCATGGCCTGCTGCAGGGCCTGCCCATAGTACTCGGCATACTCGAAGCTGTCTGTGGTCTGTTCAAGGTCTTGAATTTCGTCTTCTTCGATCTGTGTGACAGCCTCCTGGGTCTGCTGACACACAATACAACGAATCAGAAAAACTGTCGTGTTTGAAGATAAAAATGTTAAGTGGAGAATATTTGCTTACTCTAAAAACACGAAAAAAAATAAATGTATAAAAATTCATACACCCTACTGATGAGTCTGCAAGAAAAAACAAATATTAAGCAAACGTAAGACATGTTTTTACTTATAAAAACTATACATATACAGAATATAAAAATTGACTTGACGACTTTGTTAAACTGCCTCTTAGACGTACATATATTAAGGGGCACCCAGCATAGGATTAAGGATGTTTCTGCTACAGGCCAGTAGAGTGCTCTACATGTAAATGTCAATGTTTGGAATAATATTGTCCTGTTTATAAGACTGGCAACAGGACAGGATCAAAAAGGCTTTAGCAATTTTAGTTCCTCTTTATTATTTTTGCAGAGATGTGTGGATTGTCAGTGAATTTCTTATTCTGGTTTTTATAAGGTATGCAAGTGAAAAATGCTTAAAAATACAGAACAAACTGTTTGCAGTTTGATTGCACATATCAATAGCATAATGTTCAAAAATGTATGTTTCAATGTGAGCGAAACTGGTGACAGTAGAGACATATCAAGCTTCAGTTTACAAGACGTGGATAATGCGTGTGCAAGAGATTGTGCGAGTACATTGTGTACATTTGTGTGACTTATTGATGTGAGTGCCTTGACTGTGCGTGTTGGCAAGTAAATTTTATGGGATGATAGAAGAAAGGACTACAAGAAGGATTGCACACACACACACACAAATAGATTAGATTAGAGATGTGCGTGCGTGTGTGTGCGCACATGAAAATGTTTGTGTGTAAATGGTAGGGTGGTTGGGTGGGTAGGTAGGGGGAGTACATGAATTTTGACCGTGGTAACCACGTGGAATTGCATAACTTGATGGGCAACGTAATTAATTTCCACTGAAACCCAGTTAAGTAACAGAAAATGTAACAAATTTATTACTTTCTTTCCCTAACAAGTAACTTCCATATCTATGCCTACTTGTCACAATTATTAGTTTCCTAGATACAGAGTGTGATGGGTGGATGGATGGTGACTTAAGTAACAGCCAAACTTGTTTAATAATCCTTCTGCTTGTTCGAACTTGCAAAATTGCTTTCAGAAACTATAATGCAAGAAGCATTTTTTTGTGGAAACTACAATGTAAACTATAATCTACTGTAGTGCTTTTTTTTTCAGAATTCCAAAATAACTATATGTCTCTTTTTAACTAGTAAAATAATGGAATAGTGTGCAATGAACCAAATTTGCAATTTAACCAAATAAAATAGCTTTTGTCCTCGGAATGTCGGAGCTTATTTTGGGAGAAATGTAACTGTAACTATCTGTAAATACAAAATGCCTTGGTTGACAGATTGATGACCGCCTACATTGGAGGATCAGTATTGATCGAATGACTTCTAAATAATGTGCAGCGTTTTTTTACGTTGTATTGACCGTGCGTCTTATTACAATTGGAATCTATTTTATTTTAGCAACTTCAATATCTTATAATAATGTCGGATTTTCCCCTATACGTATTTCGGCTTGTTACCAGCCATCCTCAGGGGGTCACAGTGATAAAGCATAGACTATACATCTATTGTACAAGCTGTTACATCCATATGAGCAAAACATTAATATATTAATCTATGGTTTTCATGTATTGCACTTCGAGCTCTTAACACATATAATATTAAGAGATTGAAATTTCGTTAAAATTGTTACACATGTCGAAAACCTCGAAATGTGTAACAATTTTAACGAAATTATGTTCAGTACGTAGGAAAAAAATACCTTTGGCTGCTCGATATTTCCCTGCTTCTTATTCTGTTTTGATTCTTGAAGAAGGTTCAGACCTTTGAAGCAACTGGGACTGATTACTGCGAGAAAATGTACAGATTTATTAATCAAAGGTAACAAGTCATTCCGTGTAATCAGGACAGAGCTGGAAGTACTCAGTACACTGTTGCACGCAACATTGCAATGTAGCTACTGCTAGATGGTTTTATAAGAGGATAAATAACAATTTTACGTACAAAGTTTTAATATCGCCGAAATTAGTAAACAAATATTTTACTGTTTTCTTCACCTCCCACATGGTGAAGATTTGTTTCCTTGTTAAACGTTCAAGTATATTTCTACTCGCATGATAAGGCAGCAGTTGCTGGTCGCCATTAATACATCTCTAGTGACTAGACAAGCATGGCTTCAGATGTCACCACAACATGCAGTTGTCCAATAAATAAAAACACGTATCTCAATACAATAAGAGCTGCAGAGCTGCTAAACGTACCGTAAAGTTGCTAGTTCTCTTGCAGTCTGCTCCAAGCAACGCTCCCTCTCGGCCAGTTTTTCTCCAAGGTCTCGAATCTCCGCCCGCAGTTGATCTTCCACTTCGTCGTTGTTGTGTTGGCGCACCTGAAAGACATTAACCGTCAGCAGTACTGTAGCATGTAAAGAAAGAAACGTTAAAGAAAGGGAATTTTCTACCTTTAAAAAAAGACACCAACATGCCATGCAATGTACGTATAAACGTAAGATTGAGGCGCGTTCGCGTAACCATTGTTGCCTTGGAAAAGCAACAATAAGTATTACATATACTGAGTGTGTGTCTGTAGCCTTAGGTATCCAGCATGTAAAGCGCATGCGCGGTATTATGTTGTCATCTGTGGCCTGTCTGGTCTGCCATATTTTTTTTCAATTATCTCATAAACGGCACGATATTCGGGGGGGGGGTTATTTAACATAAAATGTGTGTTTTGATTTATTCTACAATTTTTGCGTGAAACATTTCTCATTCTGAGAAGATTTAGCGAGATACCATCATAAATGTACAGAGGTCTTCATGTAAAGTACCCGTTATTATTGTGAGATTTTAATGCAACTGTTCCATGCGGACGGACCGACAGACATGACGAAGCTATTAGTCGCTCCCCGCAATTTTGCGAACGCGCCTAAAAGGCAGTACATATAAAAATTCAACAAACTGATGTGTCTCCACGAACACACAGACCGATGTAAGACATTTCCTCTGTTAATTATAGAACTGCTCTTAGAAGATAACCAGCGTCGAATTGAGGTGATGTCTGCTGCTGTTCAGACCAGTAGAATGCTCGAAATATAATCTTAATATTTGGAGGAAAACTCATATTTATAAGACTTAACATATATCAGGGTTTAAAAAGTCATTTAGTAGCTTTAGTTCGCAGCCGCGTCCACAAAATTGCGAAAAGCGACTATCAGCTTCGCCCTGTCTGTCTGTCTGTCTGTCCGTACACATGCTGGGTTCAAGATTCTTGAATGCTAGGAAGAATTGCTTCCTTGGCACAGCCAAGTAATTGTCAAGACGGTGTCCTTTTCATTCCTTTCTTCCAGTCATTTAATGACACTGATGCCTGTCAACCAAACTAATGCAGTGAACTCAGCTTGTCCAGATAATGACAAGCTTCACAGTCCCAAGTTTCATACGTGTAGACACTGGGGCCATGTTCACTGCTGATAGCTGTTTTGGAAATCACTGCTTCCCCCACCACAGGGTTTATTTTGACTTTCGTCTAGTGCGGTGAGGACTCGAACCTTTCGCCACACACACTGTTGTTATTATTTTTTAAAGTTTCCCAGTTTCTGGACTCGAAGCAGGCCTGACAAGTGATGTCCGGTTATGGTGTTGTTACTGTGCACAGTTACAGACGGCAGTGCAGTTAGTGTCAAGGCACTACCCTGAAGCATTATGGTACTTTTGTGTAATGTTTTTGTTGGCAGTAAAGTGTGAGCAGTGTGCGTATGTAACAGGACGCTGCATGGCATTGTCAGTGACAGCAATGGCCATAAACACGTCTTGAATGGTTAGTAGCTGACTGTACGTGATTTGAATTGTTTTAAGTGTGAACTAACTTAACATGTATGTCACATTTGTGTGTGAATAGCTGTAATTGATGTCATACTGTGTGTGTGTGTGCGTGCGTGCTGTGTGTGTAAGAAATGTGACAGTTGTAAAATGTTAGTGAGTTTGACTTAAGAATGAACACAGGGCACAGTTTGTATTAATAAGAACAGAAATGAGCGAGAGAAAACACAGCAGGTGATGTGTAAAGTCTACATAATTGTTAAAATGGGTTGGTGATCAGTGTGGGAAATTTGCTGAATAACTTACAGGTAAAGTGTTCCGCAAGCAGTGGTTGGTGACACTGTGTATCTATTAAAAGAAATACTTTCGATTTACGGAGCCTGAAATTCATTAGACACTGTATCAACTACGGTATGCCGGCTCCCATTATAAGTGTAGCCAGGACTTCAAAACCTTATTAAATGGTTGGTTAATTTATTGGAAAGGATTATTGAAGACGTTTTACACATTGTAGACCAGGAAATTGTTTTTTTACCTCATTATTTCCATATATAAGCCTCACACAATTTCCCAGTAAATAAGCTACTTGTATTCACTTCCTGTTCTTTACAGTTATGTAGACTGTGGACTGCTGTGAACACAGCTTGTTACAGTCAGTTTGTGATTCAGTTGGTATGACTTGTGGTTCCTGCTGTGTATCAGACTCATGTGATACATCATCGTGTCACATACTGCTGTGTCCAGTTACAGAGGTTTTGCTTGCTAATGTAACGTAACACTAGAACAGGCCTGTCAAACTCGAAACAGGTTGCCGGCCAAATCTGAAATTAACTTGACGTTCTGACCGCAACATACGGTCTGTGTGCATATTTTGAACTTGTGACAGCAAATCGTGCAGAATGAGCTGGTAAGTGTTACTGCATAAATATGGCGCTAAGTGCTGGACTGTATGTAATATCTGTTTGTTAACCTTTTGCTCGGTACGTGCTGACGTAACAGTATTTTGCCAAGAACGCCTGTGTTACTAAGCACTGCTGTAGTAACACTGGCCTTCCTGTTGGTCGATATGAGTCGTGTTGCTGCTAGCAGATGCAGTAGCATGCAGTGCCTGCTGGAAGCACTGAACAAGCTTCTGGAATGATAAAAGTAGCAGATAAGCCATAATCCCTCAAGTACAATAACAAGCATATAGAGAAGCCCAGAATTGGTGGCTGTCCTGTCTAGTGAATGTGGATTAGTTAGAAACGTACGTCAAGTATTGTTTGCTAATAATGTACTTAGCTAACGTTTGTCATATCAGTTCCCTTAGTTTGAAGGGCACCTTGTATATAAGTGTATATAGTTCGTATGTATATATATATATATATCACTGTTTGTAAATTACGTAATAAAGTAAAACATTTCTTACCCAAAATGCAACTTGTAATTTCAGTTCCCACCTGTTGCACTATATTCCCCGTTAAAGCTAGTGTTTCTCCTGACACAGTTGGCGGCAAGACACGGGTTACTAAACTGTGAAAAGCGAGATTCTGAGCTTCATGCTGTGAGAACACGTGACCATGAAAAAACAAAGTTTTCATTTTCTTCAAAGTAAGCTGCCCTGACTGCAACACCGCAATTTTTTAACATTCGTTAGGAAGTAACAAATAACGCCTTCTTTGCAGACCACGTCCATCCGTGACCTCTTATCGGCGACTATACAGTTTGTCGGATTTTCGTTAAATTCGATATAGAAGTTCTTTGCTTAAATGTTGGAGGGTGAGTGTTTTTCGTGAAAATCGGCGCAGTATCAGCTACACTTTACCTGCTTCGTAAATTTATTTTTGCCTGTAATTTCCATATTCCTTGACCATTTCTGGTGAAATTCCATATAGATCTCTGTGTAGCGTCGTCGAGCAGTTGTGAGTTCCGTAAAAATCGGTCCAGAAAAGGGCGTACATTGCTTAACGTGTGTATAATGTAACTGTGCCGTAATATGTGCGTAGTGTTGTTGGTAAATGTAACTGTGCCGTACATTGCTTTAAGTGTGTAAATGTAACTGTGCCCGTGTAACTTCAGTTTTTCGTCCGATAGTGTTAAAATTAGGTGTATCCGGTCTCCTTTAACGTCACTCGACGATTGAGTGTGTCGTAACAATGTGTGCAGTCAAAAGCATACTTACAGAAGGACGTAAATGAAACGCCCCATTTTCTACACTTTCGTCCAGTGTCGATACAATTCTGCGGATGCCCACAAAAAAGATTATTCGGTGATTTTGAGTTTTGTGAGTTTCAGCGAAGTGAAGGCGGTCTTTATTTAGGGGCGTAAATAAATATCATCTATTGTGTCCACCTGTGTGTGCGATTTGGGTGAAATTCGCATAAGAGAGCTGCACATGATAGGTGTTGAGCTTCTGCGAGTTTCGTGAAAATCGTCGAAGGTAAAGTAAGTAAGTAAAGAACGCCTTGATGCGGGAGTTACACCGTGTGCAATCTTGTTGCATGTTTCTAAAAGTTCCAAAAACAGCCATCCACTGTGTCCAAATGAAAATGCATTTATTTCGGCGGTCAGATTCTTATTGACGCCCTCCACATTCTGAAATTTTTTGATGGCGGGTTGCACGTCAGAGTAGCAGAAGTGGCCGCTATCAGGTCAGGGGAGAGAGGTGGGTGGCGGAAACACTGCACTGTCTGTAGCAGAATGAGCCCATCCACCTTCCATCAGACTTGCAGATTCATTTACAATCGACGTTAAGTTTCATTTCTATGGTCTGTAAGTAGGACATAATGTGCTGCCCTCTAGTAAGCAGTAAGTGAAGTTTGGAAGGTCTTCTGGGATGTGACGCAGTGTCGGCTGAGTGACCACTAAAGATGACGGCAGTGCACACCTTCGAAACGTCGCGATCACCACTGTGACGACGTGATGTCTGACAAGTAAGTCTGCTAGCAGTAAGAAGGAATGTATGTAGTGAATGGACTTTTATATTTAACTGAGTGCTTGGATCCGTTAATTAGATATTAGATTAGTTCTTGATAAGAAGGAAGTACATAGCTTAAAGTTCAAAAGAATATTTATGGCTGAAGTTTGACAATATGAGCGATTGTGCAGCGCTCTCGATAGCACGGTCACGTGCAATATTGTGCAGCGCTCTCGATAGCACGGTCACATGTGCAATATTGTGCAGCGCTCTCGATAGCACGGTCACATGTGCAATATTGTGCAGCGCTCTCGATAGCACGGTCACATGTGCAATATTGTGCAGCGCTCTCGTTAGCACGGTCACATGTGCAATATTGTGCAGCGCTCTCGTTAGCACGGTCACATGTGCAATATTGTGCAGCGCTCTCGATAGCATGGTCACATGTGCAATATTGTGCAGCGCTCTCGTTAGCACGGTCACATGTGCAATATTGTGCAGCGCTCTCGTTAGCACGGTTACATGTGCAATATTGTGCAGCGCTCTCGATAGCACGGTCACATGTGCAATATTGTGCAGCGCGCTCGCTAGCACGGTCACATGTGCAATATTGTGCAGGCATGTAGTTCACATACATTATTGCCTGATTTTTCTGCTGCTCTGGCGCTATGTAAAAGCCACACAAGCAGTTCAGCTACTCCATCCACCGCTCACTGTCATAACCAGCCTACATGTGTAAATATATGTACATAAACGTGTGTGCTGTGTTGCTGTTAGTCACCATAGCTGACTGCTCAGTGTACCGATATAGATCGTATTGCTGTGTCACTGCTTTCTGTCTTGCTGATGCTTTTTTTTGTAAGAGGTTCCTCTGACAAAACTCTGTATACATTTCTTGTCTTCCCATCATATCCTCCTAGGTGTTAATTTATTATGCCATATCAACTGCTGAGGTCATTCAGTGCTGAATACTCTGTATACGGAATCATAACAACTAGCCATGTTGCTGACTGCCGTCACCTCATGGTACTGTTTCAGCATTCGCCCGCAGTCAAGACAGCTGCTGCGTCAGTCAGAATTCGTAACTGAGTCTTCTAAATGCAAGGCTGGCGTCTTACAAAGAATTTACCTTTGTTTTCGTGTTTCCAAATGCTGTTTTATGGGGATACGTTGTACTTCCTTATTGAACTGTGACAAAAGTGGCCAGCCGCTTGTTCTATTAGCTTCAGGGGAGGAGGGACATTTTAAACTAGTCGTGGGTGTGTCTGTAGTGAACTGCACTGAGAGAGTTCTACATGTGTCGGCCATTTTTTGAACTACACCGTGCTACACAGGACATATCAACACAGCTACAGGGACTTGATCGGTGTAGATCGTAGACATGAACAGTAGATGTTTGTATGCACACACTGCATTGTAACTGTGGCGTATAAAGTAATTTTAACCAAGAACATTTAACATCGTACTAGCCATAGTGACCATATTAGGTTTGCAGCTTTGGAGAACTTAATGTTAGTGAGGACATAAATAGGGCTTGGGAAAACATTAAAGAGAGTATCAAAATCTCAGCTGCAGAGAGAGTAGGGCTGTATGAAAGGAAGCAGCATAAACCATGGTTTGACGAAGAATGTTCAAAATTTTTAGATGAAAGGAAGCAGGCTAAAATGCAGTGGAAGCAGGATCCAAACCAAAGTAATGTAGATAAATGGATCTTCAAGAAGTGGGATGGGGGGGCATGGACTGGATTGATATGGCTCAGGATAGGGACAGGTGGCGGCTGTTGTGAGTGCGGTAATGAACCTTCGGGTTACATAAAATGCGGGGAATTTCTTGAGTAGCTGACGACCTGTTAGCTTCTCAAGAAATGATTACAAGCAAAATGCACGGTACCAATAATATAAAATCTGCCACTACATGTTTCGCCTTATGTATATAAGTTTTCGTTCTGTGGCACAACAGCCCAGATCAGGCCCAGGCCGCCTTGTTGAGGTTTCTAGATCACACGCAATCGGACACACCACCCGTTACATCTGCTCGTCTGCCCTCAGCAGTATTTGAACCCGCAATTCCAGCAATGAAGTGACTGCATACCTACGCCTTAGACCACACAACCACTGAGATCAGTCGGTAGCGAATTACCTGCTGATGCAGCGTCATATGCCAGCAGACCTAACCCCTAATTCTGAGTAGTCACTGTCATGCCCACTTATCTGGGACTTACCGCATTATAATTATTAGCGAAGGTGCACGACATTGTACTTAAAGTAACTGGTAAATAAGTTGGCAGGCTGACTTGGCTGTGCTGCAGTAAGAACTGTCTTACACTGTCTGAACGTGTAACATTAACAGTTACACCTGTAACTAGTGACAGCATCTAACATGCAGTTTGTGCCATGTGAAGCCTCTGGATTCAACGGCAGTGCAACACACATGTTAAACATTCAGGCCGAGATCAAGAAGATAAAAACGAAGAACTGTCAGTACTGCAAACACAAAAATAAATGTCATTCACTGTACGACGTTGCGCTGCGGTACTTTTACTGTCTTCCTATCTGTTTGAGGCCTTGATCTTTAACAGACTGAACTTGCAAAATAAGTGCATCAATTAGTGGCCACAAACAGATACACAAACAAAACCCAACGCCTAACTTTGGTTTATAATTCAGTGTTTATGTTGGCAACCCTGACTTGACAGCCATCAATGTAAAAATCGGGTATAATAAATAATACCTCTATTATACATGAATAATTGGTTGGGGAATCGTGGACTAGGTCCCTTGTGCATGTCAGCTTGCTGGTAAATGTTCATGATCGCGTAACAATAAACGTTTACCACTAATACTGACATGAAAGTGCATTCCGAACACAGCACATTTGTCCCAGTGGTACCAGTTGCCAACGTTGTGATCCAGCAGCTCTTTCTCTCTGCGCTGCCGCCAATCCGTATGTCAGTTACAGCTAAACCAATCTCTTCATTCAACAGCGGCTGACGTAGCTCTAATCATACGTCTGACGTAGCTAATCATACGTCTGACGTAGCTAATCATACGTCTGACGTAGCTAATCATACGTCTGACGTAGCTAATCATACGTTCTGCCTCAATAAATAAATATTAATTCGTAGAAGGCATGACTTTCGCGGAAAAAGATATTTGCCGTGAAACGTGTGTTTTGATTTTCTGTGCAGCTTTTATCCGAAACGTTTCTCCTTCCAGTGAGAATATAACGATATAATAAATGGCCGAAATATAAATGTTCACGGAAATCCGTCCAGTGGGAGCCGAGTAAGTCAGAGATAAACAACATTGTTCGACAGACTGCGCATGACCGATATATGCAACAAAAACCAAATCAGCAGACATGTATATGCTACAATAAGGTCTTCAGATAAATATAACAACATACCGTGATAACGTGAATAGTATAACAACATGCGATGTTAATAATAATGACATTCTAGGCGAACTTTTGTGAAGTTGGTGATGAACTTACAACTCGAAACCTGCACACTGTAATTTGTAGTTAGAAAACAGCTACATAACTCAAAACACGTTGGTATTCACAGGGCTCGAAGTGAGTTTATACTGCAGGTAGCACTACTCGTATAAGTAAGCCTGGCTATGAAATTCCACTTCTCTATGAAAAGTGTAACGTTACTGCATAATTAAATAAACTTATTCAAAGAGCTTTTATTTACATAACTTCTGAAGTCGAACCTAAATCCATAACGTGAAGATCGAGGACATTTTTAGACAGTCTGGGGTTGTTAAATGAGAATTGTAGAATTTTATGAAAAGTAAGTGCTTTGTATTTCAAGTTTTCAGACTGGAACCCATGGCAGTTTTTTCGAGTGTGTGTGCGGCATGCAGTCAGTCTGATAAGTAGATAACATAAGTGTGTCTGTGCGGCATGCAGTCAGTCTGATAAGTAGATAACATAAGTGTGTCTGTGCGGCATGCAGTCAGTCTGATAAGTAGATAACATAAGTGTGTCTGTGCGGCATGCAGTCAGTCTGATAAGTAGATAACATAAGTGTGTCTGTGCGGCATGCAGTCAGTCTGATAAGTAGATAACATAAGTGTGTCTGTGCGGCATGCAGTCAGTCTGATAAGTAGATAACATAAGTGTGTCTGTGCGGCATGCAGTCAGTCTGATAAGTAGATAACATAAGTGTGTCTGTGCGGCATGCAGTCAGTCTGAAAAGTAGATAACATAAGTGTGTGTGTGCGGCATGCAGTCAGTCTGATAAGTAGATAACATAAGTGTGTCTGTGCGGCATGCAGTCAGTCTGATAAGTAGATAACATAAGTGTGTCTGTGCGGCATGCAGTCAGTCTGATAAGTAGATAACATAAGTGTGTCTGTGCGGCATGCAGTCAGTCTGATAAGTAGATAACATAAGTGTGTCTGTGCGGCATGCAGTCAGTCTGATAAGTAGATAACATAAGTGTGTCTGTGCGGCATGCAGTCAGTCTGAAAAGTAGATAACATAAGTGTGTCTGTGCGGCATGCAGTCAGTCTGATAAGTAGATAACATAAGTGTGTCTGTGCGGCATGCAGTCAGTCTGATAAGTAGATAACATAAGTGTGTCTGTGCGGCATGCAGTCAGTCTGATAAGTAGATAACATAAGTGTGTCTGTGCGGCATGCAGTCAGTCTGATAAGTAGATAACATAAGTGTGTCTGTGCGGCATGCAGTCAGTCTGAAAAGTAGATAACATAAGTGTGTCTGTGCGGCATGCAGTCAGTCTGATAAGTAGATAACATAAGTGTGTCTGTGCGGCATGCAGTCAGTCTGATAAGTAGATAACATAAGTGTGTCTGTGCGGCATGCAGTCAGTCTGATAAGTAGATAACATAAGTGTGTCTGTGCGGCATGCAGTCAGTCTGATAAGTAGTATAAAATAATACAAAGCTCAAAACATACAGACACTATCGCTTAATTTTCCCACATGCTGGATGGACACGCGCTGAGGACCAATCACGTTCACCAACAACTGCACACGGCCGTGCCATGGCTCAGGCGGTTAGTCGCCGGTCTCTCATCGCGGAGGCCCGGGTTCGATATCGGGTCAAGTCCGTGTGGGATTTGTGGTGGACAAAGTGGCACTGGGACATGTTTTTTCCCCTGTCAATTTCATTCCACCGGTGCTCCAATACACGGAAAAACGAAAAAAACTGATAATCTTCATCACAGGGTTGCACAATAAGCCTCAAGGCTGCTGTGCGTCCGTAGCTTCTGCTGCGGGGCCCTTCACAAAAACAAACAAATGCAGACAAGAGGATTTCAAACTGTGCACGGTCTTAAAAACTCCTACTTCATTGGCGTCTTTGTACTTGTATCTGAGACTGCCTGAGGATAGAGCCTGCGCGCCGAAACATGTAGCAGTTCTTTAAAACTTAAGTACAGTTTTTAATCCTTTTGTGTGCATTTGTTGGTGAATGTGATTGATTTTGCGAATTATGCACGGAATGAACAATACCAAACACATGTCGAAGTTAATAAGGAAGTATTACGGCTTAAGGGGAGGAAGTGACAGAACACTGCAGAAACTTACTGAGGAAGATATTACGGCTTAAGAGGGAGGAAGTGACAGAACACTGCAGAAAGTTACTGAGGAAGATATTACGGCTTAAGGGGGAGGAAGTGACAGAACACTGCAGAAAGTTTCATAAAGAAGTGATTTGGTCTCCTCGCCAATTATTATTAGTGTTATCAAATCACGGTCCTGGGGCCCACCCAGCCTCCTATAACATGGGTACCATGTCTCTTTCCCGGGGGTAAAGCGGCCGGGGCGTGGCGTTGCCCACCCACCTCCATCTAGCGCCGGGGTTAAAGAAAGAGTAGAGCTATACCTCTACTCCCCCTCTGGGCCTTCATGGCCTGTTCTAGGGACAACTTTACCTTATCAAATCACGTAGGATGAACGTGCGGAGCGTATGGGAGAGAAGAGAAATGTATGCAGATGTTTTGTGGGATAACTGGAAGTAAAGACATCACCTTGAATACCTAGGATAATATTAAAATGAACCTTAAATAAATAGGATAGGAGGACGTAAATTGAATCAAGTGGCTCAGGATAGGAACAAGTGGCAGGCTGTTGTGAACACGGTAATGAACATTCGGTTCCATAAAATGAGAATTTTATGAGAACTGTCAGCTTTGGACTGTGCTCAGTAGTTATTGAATAGTTGGAGTCAGGGATCGACTGTACAAACCGACATTTATATAAATCCACCTGTGTGAATTACGGATTCTTTATTAGCCTGTTTGTGTATAAGGTTATGATACGGCCACAGCGGCTGTTTATAGTCGTAAACTGTGCTTGTACAATTGCAGGTGTTCGAGCTTGGTGGGCTGGCAGTGAAGCTGATTGGCTTATTGTGCAACTGTCCGCTCTGCGATGTCACTCGTACGTCGTGTTCAGTGGTGGCTCGTTTGTTAGGCCCCCCCACACAACAAGACCGCAGCCTATGCAACAGGCCATTAATAAGAAATCGAAGGCCTAACATGATTACGTCTCAATTCCAAAAATGTAGACCTAATAAAATAGAATATCTTGTAAAGGTACAGTCTGTACTCATTTGTGACTGAACACTGCACAATCTAAGCACCAGACCTTTCAAGTATCAGGACACATTCTTAACTTAAAACACGATTTTGCTGACCGCCACATTTAATACGTGTATCTGTAGGCTCAGTTGATTTAGAAAGTACACAATGACATAAATTTAATACAACTTCAGAACACACAAACTTTCACATTTTGTTTGTCACAATAATGACGGAGGGCAGCAAGCGCTGGCTGGAGGACCAAGACTTACTACGAAATATAATGTCACAAATTCACCAACATATGCACTCTCACTATTAAAAATTAATAGTTTGTTAAAATGCTCTACATATGTTTCGGTCGGTTAACCGGCCATCATCAGGGGCGACTAGAGTAACTTAATACAAACACATCCAGAGGTGTGGATTAAAAACAGTCAAGTGTAGGTATTATAAAAACTGCATTAATAAAATATTAAGTTCTAAAATTCACGTCGTATTAAAGATCACTTCCAATGGGTGTTGCACGACGTGTTGCAAATCACTTGTTCAGTACACCATGCTGTAGACATTGCGTTAGTTTTTGCGCACATTAAGTTGTGTGTGTGATACTGTTCACTAGAAGTGTGTTTTGCTATCTTGTTTACGTTGGTCGGTATTGTCCTTGCAGGCGGTACTGCAATGGAATCCAGGTGCAGTAGATATTGATAAGCCTGACATCTTGCGGATAAATTGGAACTTCGCCCTTATTAATACAACCTCTCGTCCAATCACAGCAGACAGTCGTTGAACTCGGAAGAAAGCGTGTCAGCTGGTCGGCCTGTGCGGCAATTTACAGAATAAACTTTCTTGTGTGTTACAGGCATTTCAGTATCGTAATTGGTTTAATTACCAGTGTACCAAATCACGTTAATGAGATTAACATAAATATGGTCTTCAGAAACCAGATTATATTAGTTTTGTTGCTCAGTTAGTCTCGGTACTTCAGTTTACGTGTAACTGTAACAGACTTCGCAGTATATTTCGTTTTTAGTTTTACAAACTTTTATATTATAATTTTTATTAGAACTGCGTATTACAAGTGTAGAATTTCATAA
>JAJKFL010000031.1:282072-309338 GCA_021186555.1 Reticulitermes speratus | reverse complement strand
AAGACGTTGTCAAATTATTCTCATAATACTTGGTCCCATTTATATGCATGCTTTAAAAATATTAACTTTCCAAAATCCACATTAAATTCATCACACAAATTTTATATAATCACCTACACAGTGTTTAAGAGGAACGTTATTTTTTGGAAGACACACGTGCATATTGTTTGGAAGACACACGTGCATATTTACGAGACTTAAACATCATGACTTCGTCACTGCAAAATATT
The DNA here is from genome assembly GCA_021186555.1 of Reticulitermes speratus. Taxonomy (NCBI): domain Eukaryota; kingdom Metazoa; phylum Arthropoda; class Insecta; order Blattodea; family Rhinotermitidae; genus Reticulitermes; species Reticulitermes speratus. Next base: position 309,108 of record JAJKFL010000031.1, on the reverse strand, counting down.
AAAGCAAAATCCGATATAGTGCCTAAAACACCAAACTCAAAGTGCATAAAAAATTTCGAGTCTCTAACAGTGCTACTTTTTTCAGGAACCTTCAACAAATCGTTGTGCCTTTATCGCAATGAATGTAGCCAGTACAGTTGATGCAGCAGTGTTAAATAAACCAAGAACTGACACCCTTCACGAGGGTCCAGTCATAGCAGCTTCGTGAAATGCATTCTGCCTTCGGTTTGCACAGGACACGTCGAAGATAAAACAGACACAAAACGCAATAAGTGCAGTCCTCAGTATTGCGCAGCTGCATATTTTGCTTTGTGCTGAGTAATGTTAAGGATCGTTTAACTTTAAACGTACTAAATGAGCTGAAATATATTTTTGAGACTTTGCTTTAAATAAAGACTCAGTTGGTACTCCACACTCCTTCAATTTAACCTGTGTTACAACAGTCCGTTAACCTCACTTACAGCCCCAATTACATTTTCATATATTACTTACAATCCCCTTACATGTTCTGATCAAACTTTAAACCAAAGATCAACAGGCTATATCTGAGTCGTCTTTCCATCGTGTTCGACTATCCACGTTGTCCCAGAACTTAATATAAGTAAATACAAATAACATATAAATTATTAATAAAAGATATCTTCGCTCTTCTAGACTGTTACGCAGGGTTCATTGGTAGTGGTTGCCGAAGTTTCGGGACAAACTATCGGTCCCATTTCAAGAATCAAGCAGCCCAAGGCGACATTTTTGACTGCTTGACCGTAGAAGGCGAGACCGATACTCTGTCCCGAAACGTCGGTAATTAACTACCAATAAACGCTGCGTAACATACTAGAAGAATGAAGATCTCATTTACACCTCGGCGGAAGCCTGAAATATCGCATTACAACGATTTGTTGAACAACTGCTAAGTGCAACAGGACAGAATGTTGTGAGATCTGCAGTGTGCACATGTGATAGGTTAGAAACATTTATTGACAGTTTAGAATTATAGTTAGCCATATATAAACACGTTAGGTGCCGAATGTGATACCAAAAAACAGAAAACTTTTCCAGTTAAAAGATCACAGCTTTACGTCTCGCATATTTTAATATTCTAAGTACGATAAGCTGGATTATTTAATTTCCGTTGTCGCTGATTAAACGCAATAGCTATTTACGTGCCTTACAACAGTCTTACATAAGTCATTCAAAATTATATTTTATTGTAACCTTTCATTATCATGCAATGTCTTCTAGCTTGCAGAGTGTACAGAGATGGAAAATGTTTAAAATATAATTTGTTGTCACGAAAGAGTCTTTTTTAAGCTGAACAGAACATTCGTAACCATCCTTCAGTTTTCAGGCGCGTTTATAAAAATACAAAAAGCGACTATTAGCTTCGCCTTGTCTGTCTGTCCGCATGGAACAACTCGGCTCCCACTGGACGGTTTTTTATTAAATTTGATATTTAAGTATCTTTCGAAAATCTGTCGAGAAAATTCAAGTTTCATTAAAATCCGACAAGAATAACGGTACTTTACATGAATTCACATTAAAGACGATGCACAAAGTCCAACAAACAAGCGGTTCACAATTGAAATTTTATGACTACTAACTTTGTATATTTTAGAATTTCAATATTTTAATCGTTTTAATAAGGCAGACACTAACTAGATTAGCTGTTGTCTTGTGTTGCTTTGTTCTGAATAACTGCATGATGATGGCACCGCGGTGTCGAAACATGTAGGGGTTTTATACTTGCTTTTGAATGTATTTTATTAAGTGCAAAAGTTGGTTGATGTATTAATTATAAGAATATGCATGGTATGAATAACATAAGTCTGAATATGATCTTTACATTACCTTCTTGGTCTTGCAAGTGACTGTTTTGATATTTCGTAACCAAACATTTATTAACATTTCTGTTCTTTCCCTTATACTTGAGTTGTAGCAAAAATTCATAATTTCCAAGTAATGTTAGGATTCTCTTACGGTGAAGGCAGCTCAGTCTTATCTAAATCTACCAAACCCCACGACTGTCTTTCGCTTGAAGATTAACATGTGAGAAAAAGGGAGGTCTTGCGGATTTCTAACGGCTTTCCGCAAAGAAAGAAAACACACCTCTAGTAGGTCTGCAAGTCTGCGAGGTGTGGCTGAGGATTCCGTTCTTATGGGGTACGACGTTTCGTCAAAGGATAACCGGATCACGACATTTCAAGACAATATATTAGCCTCATCTTCAAAAGTCAAAATGTGCAATATAAATTCGTCACTCTGTCTGTCCATCCGCATGGAACAACTCGGCTCGCACTGTTAAGGAGTGCGCGGGGAATTTTAACTGAATTCAAATTTAATCAAAACAGAACAAAGATAAGAGGCAGTTTACGTGACGGTCTGCGTACATTAATGTCACTGCTCTTTAGAAACAGAGAGATACGAGACGAGGCCGAAGAAACATGTGACGATCTTAAAGTAACAAGGGACAGGATGTGTTTTCTGTGAGATATGACCTGAAGCCGAAGAAACAGCTGATGATCTAAACATCACAATCTAGCAATGTTTTCTATTATGCTGACAATAATAGACCAAGCGCGCCAGAAGTGCTAGGCACAGCGGAGATTTCCTAACATGTTACTATATGCTTTGAGCACAAACTTTTATAAAATTTCAGCGGGTTCCAGAGTTTCATTATTTGGAATATTCGGTGTTGTCCATACTTCGCAATAACACGTGTTACGTCTCGTCCATAAGTTTTCAGTTATCCCACAACACATTCACGCCCAGCAAGCAGACATCCTTTCTGTATCATTCATTTTGCTTAAGTCATCTGTCTGCTATCGATATACCGTCTTATTTATTTGTGCAATTTGTAACCAAAAAGTTAAAAACAGCAGAAGCAAAAACCATTAGTAAAAATTTTAAATGTCCACTCCACGCATACTAGCAGGGCATTTGAATGCCCAAAGAAGTGGTAGACATGAAAACCGAAAATAACCAAACACGGTCTGGCATCCCATTACACAAAATGCCTAAATAAAATTAATTAAAATATTTCAAAACAAATTCTGCTACATGCAATAAATTACATCTGTTCCATATTTTATATACCATTAACTTAACGTTGTGTTCACCGTGCGCCTTAATATTAGTATTAATTTTCAACCAACGAAAGCACATATAAATAAAATTTCACTACTCCAAATGGACGGTGATCAGTGAAGTGCTTAGCAAAGTGCCCCTGATGATGGAAATTTGAGGCCGAAACATATGTAGGGCGTACTGAAATTTTATTTATATGTGCATTCTTTGGTTGAAAAATTAATATTTATATACTATATTACATACCGTCATTATTCCGTGGTGTGCCTCTATATAACGCCTCCAGAATTAACTGACAGATGTCTCTGTAGGCCAATGAATTAATACAAAACGTTCTCTCTTTTCGCACATTTCAACAACTGTCTGTTACAAAAATGCATTTGTTTCAAGTAACATTCCCATATAATTAACTGCCATCCTCACAGAGACACTTATAAACAGTTACATAAATAACAGACAGGAATAATTAATTTCGAAACAGTTGATCTGATCGTGTTTGTGCTGACAGCAGCGACAACACTCTGCAGCGGACAAATCAGGAGTCTTTAGGTGCGAGGGTAGTAGTATAAACAGAATTTACTGGCCTCGTGGAAAAGAAAAGGAGTTAACCGTCGATGAATGGTGCTGCCATCTGTCGGAGCCACATGGGATTTCTAAATCACGTTCAGACTTCATGTTGAAGTAACAGAATGAAGAAAACAGTACACAGTCTTAGGCATCGGCGTGGCTCATTTCGTGGCCACCAGGGTCGCTTAGAGCGGGTCTTGTGGTACGTGACGTGTCGCTCTTCTTGGGCTGTTTCACCCTGAAGATTTGCTACAGACGCCGACGTGAAGCAAGCTGTTACCTCCTGGCTTACAGGTACTTGACACCAATATTTCCTACGCCGGTATAAAAACCCTTGGTGCTATGATTGGAAAAATATTTGTATGCCAACTGTGAATAAGTAGAAGCCTGCTGTGTACCGTCAGCTGGTGTGTAACGTCAGCTGGTGTGTACCGTCAGCTACAGTGTGGCATGTATACAGCTGGTGTGTACCGTCAGCTACAGTGTGGCATGTATACAGCTGGTGTGTACCGTCAGCTACAGTGTGGCATGTATACAGCTGGTGTGTACCGTCAGCTACAGTGTGGCAGGTATACAGCTGGTGTGTACCGTTAGCTACAGTGTGGCATGTATACAGCTGGTGTGTACCGTCAGCTACAGTGTGGCATGTATACAGCTGGTGTGTACCGTCAGCTAGTGTGGCATGTATACAGCTGGTGTGTACCGTCAGCTACAGTGTGGCATGTATACAGCTGATGTGTACCGTCAGCTACAGTGTGGCATGTATACAGCTGGTGTGTACCGTCAGCTACAGTGTGGCATGTATACAGCTGGTGTGTACCGTCAGCTACAGTGTGGCATGTATACAGCTGGTGTGTACCGTCAGCTACAGTGTGGCATGTATACAGCTGGTGTGTACCGTCAGCTACAGTGTGGCAAGTATACAGCTGGTGTGTACCGTCAGCTACAGTGTGGCATGTATACAGCTGGTGTGTACCGTCAGCTACAGTGTGGCATGTATACAGCTGGTGTGTACCGTCAGCTACAGTGTGGCATGTATACAGCTGGTGTGTACCGTCAGCTACAAATGTGGCATGTATACAGCTGGTGTGTACCGTCAGCTACAAATGTGGCAAGTATACAGCTGGTGTGTACCGTCAGCTACAGTGTGGCATGTATACAGCTGGTGTGTACCGTCAGCTACAAATGTGGCAAGTATACAGCGACGTTGGAATAAACGTCTTAGCATCAGAGAGTAAAAGCAATCCCATTACAGGCCTGGACAGGCCCTTAGGGTTCCAGGAGGTTGAGGCTCCCAGATTTATAGACAATCGGCACATGAAGGTGGTAAGGTTGTCAGCCCTACGCACCAGCCGCCTTTACCCCCCAGGAAATATTCCTGGTACTCATTTCTGTTAGAGGCTGAGTCGACCCCAGGGCCATAGTGTGGCCGAAAGGATTATATCAATGAAAAATTCCAATGACACCATCGGGAATCGAACCCGCGACCTTCCGGCTTGTAGCGCAGTGGGCATCAGAGAGTTCGTTACCTTATTCTTTAAGCACCTTTGCATATTATGGTCGAAACATGTCGCAGTACAGCACAGTTTAAAATAAAATGGAATTTTTGTGAGGCTATATACATAACTTATTATATCCTCGTTATCTCCAAAGCACGTGGGGCTGCATTAATTAAACCAACATTTACACGCCATTTTACAACCCTGTTGGTATCTCATTGCTTTGAATGGTGGAGTGGGGACTTATAAAGGATATGTATGTCTGTTCCAACGTGAACGTTACTTTAACTTCGTTGAGGTACTGCGCTATAATCCGGGAGGTCACGTGTTCAATTCCCGATGGGTTCATTATAATTTTTCATTGACATAATCCTTCCGTCCACACTATGGCCCTGGGGTCGACTCAACCTCTAACAGAATAGAGTACCAGGAATATTTCCTGGGAGGTAAAGGCGGCCGTTGTGTTGGGCTGAAAACCTTATTACCTTCATGACCGTTTCTCTTCAAATCTGGGAGCCTCAACCTCCTGGAAACCTCAGGGTCTGTCCAGACCTGTACAGGGATTACTTTGCTTTATGTATCATTACGAAGCTGGACACGTGGGTACTGAAATGTTATACGGCTTTTGTCACACGTGTCAACTGCAGAGGGCACTTCCTGCTTCGTAAAGTAAGACAGCTGCTGGTAGAGATGTGCCCTGTCTTAAGAAACACAGCGCTTAATTACCGTGTTCACATAACCTGTCATTTGTGCCTGTCTTGAGAAACACAGCGCTTAATTACCATGTTCACATAACCTGTCATTTGTGCCTGTCTTGAGAAACACAGCACTTAATTACCGTGTTCTCATAACCTGTCATTTGTGCCTGTCTTAAGAAACACAGCGCTTAATTACCGTGTTCACATAACCTGTCATTTGTGCCTGTCTTGAGAAACACAGCACTTAATTACCGTGTTCACATAACCTGTCATTTGTGTCTGTCTTTAGAAACACAGCGCTTAATTACCATGTTCACATAACCTGTCATTTGTGCCTGTCTTAAGAAACACAGCGCTTAATTACCGTGTTCACATAACCTGTCATTTGTGCCTGTCTTGAGAAACACAGCACTTAATTACCGTGTTCACATAACCTGTCATTTGTGCCTGTCTTGAGAAACACAGCGCTTAACTACCGTGTTCACATAACCTGTCATTTGTGCCTGTCTTAAGAAACACAGCGCTTAATTACCGTGTTCACATAACCTGTCATTTGTGTCTGTCTTGCGAAACACAGCGCATAATTACCATGTTCACATAACCTGTCATTTGTGCCTGTCTTGAGAAACACAGCGCTTAATTACCGTGTTCACATAACCTGTCATTTGTGCCTGTCTTGAGAAACACAGCGCTTAATTACCATGTTCACATAACCTGTCATTTGTGCCTGTCTTGAGAAACACAGCGCTTAATTACCGTGTTCACATAACCTGTCATTTGTGCCTGTCTTAAGAAACACAGCGCTTAATTACCGTGTTCACATAACCTGTCATTTGTGCCTGTCTTGAAAAACACAGCGCTTAATTACCGTGTTCACATAACCTGTCATTTGTGTCTGTCTTGAGAAACACAGCGCTTAATTACCGTGTTCACATAACCTGTCATTTGTGCCTGTCTTGAGAAACACAGCACTTAATTACCGTGTTCACATAACCTGTCATTTGTGCCTGTCTTAAGAAACACAGCGCTTAATTACCGTGTTCACATAACCTGTCATTTGTGTCTGTCTTGAGAAACACAGCGCTTAATTACCATGTTCAAATAACCTGTCATTTGTGTCTGTCTTGCGAAACACAGCGCTTAATTACCATGTTCACATAACCTGTTATTTGTGCCTGTCTTGAGAAACACAGCGCTTAATTACCGTGTTCACATAACCTGTCATTTGTGCCTGTCTTGAGAAACACAGCGCTTAATTACCGTGTTCACATAACCTGTCATTTGTGTCTGTCTTTAGAAACACAGCGCTTAATTACCGTGTTCACATAACCTGTCATTTGTGCCTGTCTTAAGAAACACAGCGCTTAATTACCGTGTTCACATAACCTGTCATTTGTGCCTGTCTTGAGAAACACAGCGCTTAATTACCGTGTTCACATAACCTGTCATTTGTGCCTGTCTTAAGAAACACAGCGCTTAATTACCGTGTTCACATAACCTGTCATTTGTGCTGTCTTAGAAACACAGCGCTTAATTACCGTGTTCACATAACCTGTCATTTGTGCCTGTCTTAAGAAACACAGCGCTTAATTACCGTGTTCACATAACCTGTCATTTGTGCCTGTCTTAAAAACACAGCGCTTAATTACCGTGTTCACATAACCTGTCATTTGTGCCTGTCTTAGAAACACAGCGCTTAATTACCGTGTTCACATAACCTGTCATTTGTGCCTGTCTTAGAAACACAGCGCTTAATTACCGTGTTCACATAACCTGTCATTTGTGCCTGTCTTAAGAAACACAGCGCTTAATTACCGTGTTCACATAACCTGTCATTTGTGCCTGTCTTAGAAACACAGCGCTTAATTACCGTGTTCACATAACCTGTCATTTGTGCCTGTCTTAAAAACAGCGCTTAATTACCGTGTTCACATAAACCTGTCATTTGTGTCCTGTCTTGAGAAACACAGCGCTTAATTACCGTGTTCATAACCTGTCATTTGTGCCTGTCTTAAGAAACACAGCGCTTAATTACCGTGTTCACATAACCTGTCATTTGTGCTGTCTTAAGAAACACAGCGCTTAATTACCGTGTTCACATAACCTGTCATTTGTGCTGTCTTGAGAAACACAGCGCTTAATTACCGTGTTCACATAACCTGTCATTTGTGCCTGTCTTGAGAAACACAGCGCTTAATTACCGTGTTCACATAACCTGTCATTTGTGCCTGTCTTAGAAACACAGCGCTTAATTACCGTGTTCACATAACCTGTCATTTGTGCCTGTCTTGAGAAACACAGCGCTTAATTACCGTGTTCACAAACCTGTCATTTGTGCCTGTCTTAGAAACACAAGCGCTTAATTACCGTGTTCACATAACCTGTCATTTGTGCCTGTCTTAGAAAACACAGCGCTTAATTACCGTGTTCACATAACCTGTCATTTGTGCCTGTCTTAAGAAACACAGCGCTTAATTACCGTGTTCACATAACCTGTCATTTGTGCCTGTCTTAAGAAACACAGCGCTTAATTACCGTGTTCACATAACCTGTCATTTGTGCCTGTCTTAGAGAAAACACAGCGCTTAATTACCGTGTTCACATAACCTGTCATTTGTGCCTGTCTTAAGAAACACAGCGCTTAATTACCGTGTTCACATAACCTGTCATTTGTGCCTGTCTTAAGAAACACAGCGCTTAATTACCGTGTTCACATAACCTGTCATTTGTGCCTGTCTTAAGAAACACAGCGCTTAATTACCGTGTTCACATAACCTGTCATTTGTGCCTGTCTTAGAAACACAGCACAGCGCTTAATTACCGTGTTCACATAACCTGTCATTTGTGCTGTCTTGGAAACACAGCGCTTAATTACCGTGTTCACATAACCTGTCATTTGTGCCTGTCTTAGAAACACAGCGCTTAATTACCGTGTTCACATAACCTGTCATTTGTGCCTGTCTTAAGAAACACAGCGCTTAATTACCGTGTTCACATAACCTGTCATTTGTGCTGTCTTAAGAAACACAGCGCTTAATTACCGTGTTCACATAACCTGTCATTTGTGCCTGTCTTGAAGAAACACAGCGCTTAATTACCGTGTTCACATAACCTGTCATTTGTGCCTGTCTTGAGAAACACAGCGCTTAATTACCGTGTTCACATAACCTGTCATTTGTGCCTGTCTTAAGAAACACAGCGCTTAATTACCGTGTTCACATAACCTGTCATTTGTGCCTGTCTTAAGAAACACAGCGCTTAATTACCGTGTTCACATAACCTGTCATTTGTGCCTGTCTTAGAGAAACACAGCGCTTAATTACCGTGTTCACATAACCTGTCATTTGTGCCTGTCTTAAGAAACACAGCGCTTAATTACCGTGTTCACATAACCTGTCATTTGTGCCTGTCTTGAGAAACACAGCGCTTAATTACCGTGTTCACATAACCTGTCATTTGTGCCTGTCTTAAGAAACACAGCGCTTAATTACCGTGTTCACATAACCTGTCATTTGTGCCTGTCTTGAGAAACACAGCGCTTAATTACCGTGTTCACATAACCTGTCATTTGTGGTCTTAGAAACACGCTTAATTACCTGTTCACATAACGCTTGTGCTTTTGAAACAGCTTAATACTGTATAACCTGTCATTTGTGCCTGTCTTAAGAAACACAGCGCTTAATTACCGTGTTCACATAACCTGTCATTTGTGCCTGTCTTGAGAAACACAGCCTTAATTACCGTGTTCACATAACCTGTCATTTGTGCCTGTCTTAGAAACACAGCGCTTAATTACCGTGTTCACATAACCTGTCATTTGTGCCTGTCTTAGAAACACAGCGCTTAATTACCGTGTTCACATAACCTGTCATTTGTGCCTGTCTTAAGAAACACAGCGCTTAATTACCGTGTTCACATAACCTGTCATTTGTGCCTGTCTTGAGAAACACAGCGCTTAATTACCGTGTTCACATAACCTGTCATTTGTGTCTGTCTTGCGAAACACAGCGCTTAATTACCGTGTTCACATAACCTGTCATTTGTGCCTGTCTTGAGAAACACAGCGCTTAATTACCGTGTTCACATAACCTGTCATTTGTGCCTGTCTTAAGAAACACAGCGCTTAATTACCGTGTTCACATAACCTGTCATTTGTGCCTGTCTTAAGAAACACAGCGCTTAATTACCGTGTTCACATAACCTGTCATTTGTGCCTGTCTTAAGAAACACAGCGCTTAATTACCATGTTCACATAACCTGTCATTTGTGCCTGTCTTGAGAAACACAGCACTTAATTACCGTGTTCACATAACCTGTCATTTGTGCCTGTCTTAAGAAACACAGCGCTTAATTACCGTGTTCACATAACCTGTCATTTGTGCCTGTCTTGAGAAACACAGCGCTTAATTACCGTGTTCACATAACCTGTCATTTGTGCCTGTCTTAAGAAACACAGCGCTTAATTACCGTGTTCACATAACCTGTCATTTGTGCCTGTCTTAAGAAACACAGCGCTTAATTACCGTGTTCACATAACCTGTCATTTGTGCCTGTCTTAAGAAACACAGCGCTTAATTACCATGTTCACATAACCTGTCATTTGTGCCTGTCTTGAGAAACACAGCACTTAATTACCGTGTTCACATAACCTGTCATTTGTGCCTGTCTTAAGAAACACAGCGCTTAATTACCGTGTTCACATAACCTTTCATTTGTGTCTGTCTTGAGAAACACTGCGCTTAATTACCGTGTTCACATAACCTGTCATTTGTTCCTGTCTTAAGAAACACAGCGCTTAATTAACATGTTCACATAACCTGTCATTTGTGCCTGTCTTAAGAAACACAGCGCTTAATTACCGTGTTCATATAACCTGTCATTTGTGCCTGTCCTGAAAGCCGTAAGTGAAATACACATTGTCAAACCTCATTCCTTTAAGATCCGTTGTCATTTTGTGCTCCTGTCTGCTCCCTGTTCTTCCTGCCAACTACTTCCCTTCTCTTATTCAGACCAAATTTCCGTAAGTCTCTCGTTTCTCTTACAAACGTCATAGATCTATGTCTCTATATTTCGTTCATACAGGCGCCAGCAGAAATTACAAATCTGTATTTTACCTATAAGGTTTCTGGGCCACAATAGCTCAGTCGGTACAGCGACCCGCTACGGGCTGGACAGTCCGGGGATCGAATCCCGGTGGGGGCGAGATTTTCCACACCCGTCCAGACCGGCCCTGGGGCCCACCCAGCCTCCTGTACAATGGTACCGGGCCATTCCCGGGGGTAAAGCGGCCGAGGCGTGGCGTTAATCACCCATCCACATCTGGCTGTGAGGTTAAAGAAAGAGTAAAGCTGTACATATATATTGTATCTACCCCTCTCCCGTGTTTTCATGGCTGGTTGTAGAGTAAAAGTTACCTTTATGGCGTGCTGTTATAATGCTCTTCATAACGATAAATTCCATTAACATATTTCCCATTACATAAAGACACATAAATTTCGAAGTATTTAAGGGTGTATTCGTCAAAATAAACGTACTTCATAATGAAAGTTTCATTCGTTATTTTTCGCGAGTTTGAAACTGTAACTTTTAGAAGGGCACATATTAACTTGGGCAGTCCTTTTGCACATAATAACTGACATACGTCAAATTTGGTATTTTAAAGTTTCACTGTAATTCGTATATTTAATAAATTGTATATTAATATAAGAATGACAAGATTGCGAACGGCGCACAGCCTGCTCTGATTTTGACAACACTCACAAATGCTAAACAACACTATGTGAACATCTCTTATACTGACTTTTATCCAAATGGGACAATAAATATGGATATACGAATAGCAATGCATTAGCGGCGTTAAGTAAGGCACGACTTCAGAAACTCACATGAAACACATAAATGCGCTCTGTGGGCACATTGCGAAGTTTTTGAAAGTTTAAGTAAAAGTTCACCGTATAACTTGTCATGAAGACACAGGAGAGTACTGGTATGGCTCTACTCTTTCTTTAACCTCGGCACTAGATGGGAGGGGTGGTTAATGCCACGCTCCGGCCGCTTTACCCCTCAGGAATGTCGCGGTAGCCATTGTATAGGAGGCTGGGTGGGCCACAGGACTGCTGTGGACTTGTGCGGAAAATCTCGCCCCTGCAGTGATTCGATCCCCGGACCATCCAGCCCGTAAGGAGTCGCTATACTGACTAAATATCCCGGCACACGGAAGCTAAAGTAAGGGATGTATATAGCTACCGCCCTTCTGTTAAGGGGTAAAATGAGAAAATAAGGTTAAATGTTTTTGAGAAAGGCCGTACACTCTGTAGCCATTCGTAATATAAAATGTGGCATCCCCGCAGAAGTTTCAATAACACAAAAGGAAGTTTATTAATCTGTATCATCTCGACAGGCATTCAGTTACAAACTTCAGAGATAAACTTGTTTCTGTAACTCGGTTCCTAAACAAATTTTAAACTCGATAGAATGTAAAATTGAATCAGTACAAGGCTGGAAAGATCTTCAACAATTATAACACAGTCTAACTAGCTCACTCTGTTATCGCAAGAATGAACTAATGAATTACCACCACTGGAGCGCTAGTGTAGTAACAAACATGGCGATTCAGTCAGCTTAAAGGAGGTGTTGCTTTGATTAATGTATTTCACAAAATTCTTCCTAGCAATATCACAAACTTACATCCGGTCACATGTACACACAACACAGCTCTCCACCACATACCGCGTCGTATATTTTATTAGCGTAAAATATTCATGTTGTGTTTTCAACGTAATCGAAAGATGATGTCAAAAGGATAGCATTCAGGAGATCCCAGGTTCAAATCCGGACATGGGCTATCCTGTCTGAGGTTTATATAATTTTTCTTAGTCCTTCCATACAAGTTATTGGGTAGCACCAAAAAATAGACCACGACCTCTTCCACATCATAATTCTAAATCATCTTTCTTTAATCATTCGACGCTTTGTAGCCTGACATACAAAAGCCATCTTTAAACAAACCGTAAATAAATTAATATACTCTGGATCAGGGGTTTGAAAAAAGCTTTTATAGATATATGCAATAATTTAAACAATCAGTAACAGACGAAACTAAATAGAAAATTACTAGCAGTTATCCATGTAATGGCAGTTTTTCCCGCAATGTACGACCCGATATGTTGTTGCGATGTTCACAATGGCTACCATTTAACGTATTTATTTATTTGTTTATCTATTTTTATTTATTTACTTAATTATTGAATCAAACTGTACATTATATTACATTTGCCAAAACAGGGGCTTTTGCAGCACGATAACTTTATATCTAGTTATACAAAAGTATATTTTCAATAACCAGTCCCTCCATATGTCAGCCATACTTACCACTACTGAAATATCCCTCCAAATATCTTCATTATCAGATTTTGAACACAATCACAGGCTTTCTTATCATCCTGTGTGAAGAGTTAACCACAGTCTTTGTCACATTATTGAATTTCTGTTTGAATATTATTAGTCAAATTGTAACTTCACGTTCATATATTAGCTACGTTAGACCCTTGTAAAATTCAGTCACTTCATCGCTCCTAATTCTGTCTCTATCTAACGCTTTAAAATCAGCCTAGATCCTTAACCCTTTAAGGACGACGGGTAATACGTGTCTTTAAAAACGCAGCTCGTACAGCGCAGTAAACACACTACGTCTCAGTTATACAAACCAGTCACTTAATGCTGTACAGTGAAATAATCGCTGTTTGTTCTGATATCCACACAAAACACATAAATACAGTCCGTACCGCGCAGTAAACACACTCCGTCTCAGTTATACAAACCAGTCAGTTAATGTTGTACAGTGAAATAATCGCTGTTTGTTCTGAGATCCACACAAAACACATAAATACACTATGTGGGCAGAACGTAGAATTTGTTAATGTTAAACATGGCGGTACATATAGTAACCACTGGGCTTTAAGGACCCAGTCCGTACCGCGCAGTAAACACACCCCGTCTCAATTATACAAACCAGTCAGTTAATGCTGTACAGTGAAATAATCGCTGTTTGTTCTGAGATCCACACAAAACACATAAATACAGCTCGTACCGCACAGTAAACACACCCCGTCTCAGTTATACAAACCAGTCAGTTAATGTTGTAGAGTGAAATAATCGCTGTTTGTTCTGAGATCCACACAAAACACATAAATACACTATGTGGGCAGAACGTAGAATTGTTGAATGTTAAACATGGCGGTACATATAGTAACCACTGGGCTTTAAAGACCCAGTCCCTACCGCGCAGTAAACACTTCCCGTCTCAGTTATACAAACCAGTCAGTTAATGCTGTACAGTGAAATAATCGCTGTTTGTTCTGAGATCCACACAAAACACATAAATACACTGTGTGGGCAGAACGTAGAATTGTTAAATGTTAAACATGGCGGTACATATAGTAACCACTGGGCTTTAAAGAGCTAACCGTAATGAATTACTTACTTTTGTACACTTCCCTGTTACCTGTATAATATCATAAAAATGAATACAGAAAACTTATACATACGTTTTAACATTTCTCTGTCTTCTTAAATATGCACCTATAAAACAACGACGGACCACACAGTTTCGCTTCCATTCAACATGTCCGACCGATCCAGTTCCCTTTCGGATGATTTTAGTAAAACTTGTATTTATCCACAGAGATGGTTATGTAGTTATAATAGAGAGTAAAGCACTTCAATGGAGGGCCCATTGTGCAACTCATCGGTTTATCACGTTTTGCTAAACAGAATGCTGCTGAATCCTGTTCTGAGCCAGACGAATCCAATTATTATTATTATTATTATTATTATTATTATACCAATTCTACCCCCTTTCAAATTTAAGGAGTAAAATTATGGATTTCATGGCTCTGTAATTTTCTTCCTTCTCCCCTCTCTTCCAGGTTCTTGGCTCTAAATATACCTAGGTTCCTCATCCAGCCGTCTTCATTGCCTGTCACAAGACAAGAATCACACCCGTAAAAAACAAACACGAAAAAAAACATTCTTCTGCGTTATGTCAGTATTTAATTGTGAGACGTCAAATAAAACTGTGTATTGAGTGGTTAATGTGTGCTCGTCGCTAAATATTGTTATGAAAGTTTATTTAAGGAGAACGAGGTGGCCTGGGAATGTAGCATGCGTGGACAAGATGAGAAATGCACAGAATTTTGGTCTATACCCTAAAGGAAAGTGATATCTTGTTAGATCAAGATGTAGAATAAAGGATAATATTAAAATGTATGTTAAAGGAATGTGGGAGAATGTAGACTGCGTTAAGCTGCCTCAGAATACAGTAAGTTAGCGGTATGTGTCAGCGTGGAAGTCAAACTTAAATAATTTCATGACTTGCTCAGCTACCGTCAGCGTCTCCAAAGTTGTGCTCAACAGACTTAGTTATATATGACAAGACATGCAATGTACATATAAACTTATACTTCAGGCGCGTTCGCGTAACAATTTTCGCCATGCAAAAGCAATAAGTATTACATATTCTGAGTGTGTGTCTGTAGCCTTAGTTATCCAGCATGCAAAGCGCATGCGTCGTATTATATTGTCATCTGTGGCCTGTCTGGCTCTACCATATTTTTCCACATTATCTCATAAATGGCACGATTTTCGAAAAAAAAAAGTTATTGAACATAAAATGTGTGTTTTGATTTTCTCTACAACTTTTGTCTGAAATATTTGTCATTCTAAGAAGTATTCAGCGAGATATTATTATAAATGTACACAGGTGTTGATGTGAAGTACCGTTATTGTTGTCAGATTTTAATGAAACTTGAATTTTCTCGAGAGATTTTCGAAAAATCCTCAAATATCAAATTTCATGAAATTCGGTCCAGTGGGGGCCTAGTTGTTCTATGCGGTCGGACGGAGAGATAGACAGGCAGCTAGGCAGGCAGACAGACAGACAAACAGACAGACATGACGAAGTTAATAGTCGCTGTTAGCAATTCTACGAACACGTCCAACAACTGAAGTACAACAATCTCAACAACGAATAGCAGCAGTGCGTGAGGTCGCGACTGACGCCCCATCTGGCGGAGCAGTTTTGTATCAGTCTGCGGGTATTGCGATAGCGATAATGTAAAGCAGTGGAAGGAGAGGCACTTAGGTAAATTGCTCGTTCGAGTTCAAACGAAAGTTTGGCAGCACTGCACATGAAAGTTTTATTGAGTGATGTTTAACACGGTTTTCGTTTTGAATAATAATCGTAATAATTTTCAAACAAGTTAGAAATAAAAGCCAGGGAAGCCACGCTATCAGACGCAGATGGCGTGCAGTGAGGAATTGAGGAAGATACTTAGGGAAGTGTTGCAAGACTTGTTAAGACTGCGCGTCAGGGCTGTACAAGCGCTGTGGCCACGCGCGACGAAATAAAGAAGGCAAACAGAAAGACTTGGAGAACGGACAGAACATAGGAAGAAAAGACTTAGACAATTAAAAGGACAAGTACAAAATGTTCGTACAATATACCACTTCTGACGTCTTCGTTCAATTTCCTTCAATAATTTAATGAACCACAAGGTTACGGAAAGAAATGTCACTGAACATAAAATATTGTATTTCAATCTACAACAGATTCCAGAAATACTAATCGCTCCAATAATTCACCGGCGCACGCGGTGGCGCAGTTTGTTGCACTGCGCTACGAGCCGGAAGGTTGCGGGTTCGATTTTTCAATTATTTAATCCTTCCGGCCACACTATGGCCCTGGGGTCGACTCAGCCTCTGACATAAATAAATACCAGGGATTTCTCCTGGGTGGGGGAGGGGGTAGTAAAGGCGGCCGGTGCGTAAGGCTGACAACCTTACCACCTTCATGTGCCAATTGTCTATAAATCTCGGAGCCTCAACCTCCTGGAACCCTAATGTCTGTCCAGGCCTGTAATGGGATTGCTTTACCTTTACCGTCCAAAAATTAATTGACTCAAAATTAAGTATTTTAAGATTGCCCGTGTGTAGACCATGAAGGCATATAGGGGAGTAGAAGTATAGCTCCACTCATTCTTAATATCAGTGCTAGATGGAGGTGAGAAGTCAACTTAACACCCCGACAGTTTTACCCCCCCCCCCCCCCGGTGGGCACTGGAACCGGTCTGGACGATTTGGAGAAGAGGAAAACCCCTGACTTGAACCGGGATTCTATCCCCGGATCTCAAGGATACAGCCCAGTGCTACACAGTCCTGGTCACATATGTTATACAGTCCTGGTCACATATGCTATACAGTCCTGGTCACATATGCTACACAGTCCTGGTCACATATGCTATACAGTCCTGGTCACATATGCTACACAGTCCTGGTCACATATGCTATACAGTCCTGGTCACATATGCTACACAGTCCTGGTCACATATGCTATACAGTCCTGGTCACATATGCTATACATTCCTGGTCACATATGCTATACAGTCCTGGTCACATATGCTAAACAGTCCTGGTCACATATGCTATACAGTCCTGGTCACATATGCTATACAGTCCTGGTCACATATGCTATACAGTCCTGGTCACATATGCTATACAGTCCTGGTCACATATGCTATACAGTCCTGGTCACATATGCTATACAGTCCTGGTCACATATGCTATACAGTCCTGGTCACATATGCTACACAGTGTGTATTTCACCGCTCCAATTTTCACGAAACTCACAACTACCCAGCGCCAATTCGCGGGGATCTTCTGTCGAATTTCACTTAATTTGGGCAAGAAATATGGAAAGTACGAGTATACAGCTGTTTACCCTTCGAATTATGTCACTGCGACGTTTTTTACGGTACTTACCTCACCTTGACGACATTTTGTGAAATGGTTTCATACTAAATTTCATGAAAATCTGAAAATCCCTTTAGTCCCACATCCTTGATCTAATGAAATAGACAGTCGCGGTCTCCATATATGGCCTTCATTCTTTCTTCCAAAAAACACCTAGTAATAATGGTGACTAGTTAGATTCCTTTGCCATTACCCCCTGTTACGGTCGGCAGAACCCTGTCCTAATACATTCTTCTGACAATCCTATCACAAGTCGGCAGAACCCTGTCCTAATACATTCTTCTGACAATCCTATCACAAGTCGGCAGAACCCTGTCCTAATACATTCTTCTGACAATCCTATCACAAGTCGGCAGAACCCTGTCCTAATACATTCTTCTGACAATCCTATCACAAGTCGGCAGAACCCTGTCCTAATACATTCTTCTGACAATCCTAACACAAGTCGGCAGAACCCTGTCCTAATACATTCTTCTGACAATCCTATCACAAGTCCCCATTCCCTCGTGCAACAGTGACGTCACATTCACTCCTCTGGGCCGTTCTGTAAGTACTGATGAATACCAACAGATGGCTCTGTTACACGAATGTTGTCATAATTTTAATTTAAACTGTAAAAGGGAGGCTTCCACCTCTGCTTATACTTTGTTGTACAATTTTGTGAGTTTCTACCTGATGATGGCCAGCGTACCTGGCCGAAACATGCAGTAGGATAATAAAAAAGGAGCATAAAATTAGCGTTGTGTTTATTCGGTTAAGATTGAAATAGTGATTTTTATATATATATATATATATATATATATATATATATATATATACATATATATATGCACAGCAGGATGAGAATTCCAAAACAAAAAAAAACACAGGCAGTCGCGCCTTGTCTTATACCCAATCCTGAAATTATTTTCTATGTTTTATCAAAATGTTACAGGTTTTACAAAGAAGCAAGTCGAATTAGATGAAAATATTTGCTCCGCGGTCTGCGATATTTTTGTTATATATGTGCGTTAGGACAACAACCTTTATGTTGCGGTTGCTTTACGGGCTGTGTGGAAACGGACCGTCTGGTGGAGAAACTTCAGTTCCCATTCATTTGTCTGCTTTGCGTTTTATCATCATCACCCCCCGTGCCCCTCGCAATTTCAGTCACCTTAACGTTATTGTCATCACAATTACTGTCATCACTCAAGCTCAGCACATCCCCACCTATAAACATCCCATCTCCTCACTTCACCACTTTACAACACAAATCAACATCACTCAGCTCAGCACATCCTCACCTATAAACATCCCATCTCCTCACTTCACCACTTTACAACACAAATCAACATCACTCAGCTCAGCATATCCTCACCTATAAACATCCCATCTCCTCACTTCACCACTTTACAACACAAATCAACATCACTCAGCTCAGCACATCCTCACCTATAAACATCCCATCTCCTCACTTCACCACTTTACAACACAAATCAACATCACTCAGCTCAGCATATCCTCACCTATAAACATCCCATCTCCTCACTTCACCACTTTACAACACAAATCAACATCACTCAGCTCAGCACATCCTCACCTATAAACATCCCATCTCCTCACTTCACCACTTTACAACACAAATCAACATCACTCAGCTCAGCACATCCTCACCTATAAACATCCCATCTCCTCACTTCACCACTTTACAACACAAATCAACATCACTCAGCTCAGCACATCCTCACCTATAAACATCCCATCTCCTCACTTCACCACTTTACAACACAAATCAACATCACTCAGCTCAGCACATCCTCACCTATAAACATCCCATCTCCTCACTTCACCACTTTACAACACAAATCAACATCACTCAGCTCAGCACATCCTCACCTATAAACATCCCATCTCCTCACTTCACCACTTTACAACACAAATCAACATCACTCAGCTCAGCACATCCTCACCTATAAACATCTCATCTCCTCACTTCACCACTTTACAACACAAATCAACATCACTCAGCTCAGCACATCCTCACCTATAAACATCCCATCTCCTCACTTCACCACTTTACAACACAAATCAACATCACTCAGCTCAGCACATCCTCACCTATAAACATCCCATCTCCTCACTTCACCACTTTACAACACAAATCAACATCACTCAGCTCAGCACATCCTCACCTATAAACATCCCATCTCCTCACTTCACCACTTTACAACACAAATCAACATCACTCAGCTCAGCACATCCTCACCTATAAACATCCCATCTCCTCACTTCACCACTTTACAACACAAATCAACATCACTCAGCTCAGCACATCCTCACCTATAAACATCCCATCTCCTCACTTCACCACTTTACAACACAAATCAACATCACTCAGCTCAGCACATCCTCACCTATAAACATCCCATCTCCTCTCTTCACCACTTTACAACACAAATCAACATCACTCAGCTCAGCACATCCTCACCTATAAACATCCCATCTCCTCACTTCACCACTTTACAACACAAATCAACATCACTCAGCTCAGCACATCCTCACCTATAAACATCCCATCTCCTCTCTTCACCACTTTACAACACAAATCAACATCACTCAAGCTTCCTGCTTCCTCATAACTTCCCCTAAGCCATTATCACAATCTGATACTTCCCGCACAACACCACAGACGTCTGTAGGTATTCAGTTATGCAGCAACTCGCTCTAGGCGTATCCTCTAGCGGCGTTGCCACATGTGTGCGGTCTGTGTGCCGGACAGCACAGTTCTTAGCAACTGCTGAATTTGTGGCTTCGGAATTCGCTTCCAGCAATCTGTCAAAGTGGCGCTTCCTCACCTCCCCCCCCCTGTCATAACACAGGCATTGTTCTTTAAAATCAAGTACAATTACATATTCGTTAAAGAACTTCGCACCCAAAATTACAGGCCCACTTAGTTCCAACAAACCAGCAAATTCTGTTCACAACTGTCAGTTCCAAATGCAAAATGCAGCAACACCCGCTTTTTAAATCTTTTCGAGCGCGTTACCAACGTTACCAACGTTACCAACGCGGTAATCAAAATGGCTCCTTCAATTGGCAATTCCAAAGTAGGCAATCCTGCTGATATCAATTCTTCACATTTACTTTCAGACATTAAGCAAACTTCTGCCCCACTGTCGGCAACGTCGGTAACTTCCTTATCAGCACACATCACGTGACATGCCGACTAGCTGTCAACACTAAACCATTTAAGTAACATATGGCCACTTCATCTACTCGTGTTATGTCTCCGCCCTCTTGGCCTTCAATAATCTTAACTTCTGGCTCTTTATCTTGGTTAATCAAACCATCCAATAAATTTTGACCTGGGGCACGTGTTCCGTATGCGAGCGACGTATCCCCCACTACCTCGCTCAGTTCTGGTTTAACGAAGCGTCGTCGCGGTGACCATTTCTATTAACCTGTCGGTAATGGTCATTACTATCATCTGCTGAGGATTTCGGCTGAACGCAGGGCCGTTAGGGTTCAAGTCGTGTAGAGCTACAGGCTGTGACAACTGTGAGGGCTCTCCGTATGTTTCTGCGCCGTTGCCAAAATTCGACCTGTTCCTCGCATGTACGTTTCGGCAGTCAGGCCCGTCCCTCGTCCTCCATCATTTCCAGTCTCTTTGGGACGTCCACTGCATCCTGTAAAGTTTGCAATGGCACAGTTGCCAAAATTATCTGAATAAAGGGAGGAAAGTGGAACTGCAGAGCGCTGATTAATTCACCGTCAGTAATGCTGCTCTCTAGATATGTGGCTAGTACTGCGTGCTTTAAAAGGTGAGCGGATATTTTATCATTTTAGCATTAATTTTCTCATGCAAATCATAACTTATACCTTCTATTGTCCCTGCGACTTGTTGCAGCTACTTATCAATATCAATACGCAATGCGGAAAAATCCTGCGACGTGTTATTACCTCATTCTGAATTTTCTGCTTTAATTCTTTCCGCAAATTAACTATTTCGGCCTGAAGTTTCGCTGTCAATTCCTCTGCTAGTTTCTGGTACTCTGCACGGAATTTTTACGTTAATTGTGAGGACATACTGGAAGTAATATCTGCCGCCAATTTAACATTCTCAGCCTTAAAATTGCAATTTAATGTCTCAACTACGGTAGCAATATCCGCCGTCAAACTACTCACAACATCTAACAATAACACCTGTAATTACTCAGTTGACACGGTTACGTTGTCTTGTGTTGTGACTGCACTAGGTTCAGTGCTGCCATCCTGCCTTGCCGACAGAGCTGGAGCAACTGCGGCTACGCCTTCATCAGTTGAAGTTTCCGCTTCAACACCGACCTCACTTACTTCACCTAAGCTATTTGCTTGATTTTCACTCTCATCAACCTCTGATGCAGGAAATGTCGGTTTCTCAAATTCCGCTAAGCCATTTTGTTCTACAATTCTTTACAGTACAGACACACACGTTTACAATTCTTTACACGTACAGACACACACAGTTTACAATTCTTTACACGTAACAACACAGTTACATACTACACACACAGTTTACAATTCTTTACACGTACAGACACACACAGTTTACAATTCTTTACATACGGTTACAATACAACACACAGTTTACAATTCTTTACACGTACAGACACACAAAGTTTACAATGTATATAACTTGTGACTTTCTGTACAATCAGGCTGCACGACGTACGCCGTGCGGCAGGACCGCTGACCGTGATGGAGGCTCGGCTATCCCTGTAAGCTGGCCAGGGAGGTCTGACGTGCGGCTGCTCGCTGTGTGCGCGCCTTTGTTAGCAGCTAGTCACCGGTAGCTGGATGATACTGCTGTACGGATCGCCGTTCGTTCCTTGCTGGAACGACTTCCGTCGTTACGTTTGGTGCCGCGGTATCTGAAGAAGTCCTTCTTCTTTATCCGGGCCAACGTTGATGCGTCAAATTTACTGTCGCCGATCGTTGCTGGTTTTGTGTAATCTCAACAACGAACAATACTCTCTAGATAGTTTTGTGTACTCTCAACAACGAACAATACTCTCTAGATAGTTTTGTGTACTCTCAACAACGAACAAGACGCTCTAGATAGTTTTGTATACTCTCAACAAAGAACAAGACTCTCTAGATAGTTTTGTGTACTCTCAACAACGAACAATACTCTCTAGATAGTTTTGTGTAATCTCAACAATGAACAATACTCTCTAGATAGTTTTGTGTACTCTCAACAACGAACAAGACGCTCTAGATAGTTTTGTATACTCTCAACAACGAACAATACTCTCTAGAGAGTTTTGTGTACTCTCAAAAACGAACAAGACTCTCTAGATAGTTTTGTGTACTCTCAACAACGAACAATACTCTCTAGATAGTTTTGTGTAATCTCAACAATGAACAATACTCTCTAGATAGTTTTGTGTACTCTCAACAACGAACAAGACGCTCTAGATAGTTTTGTTACTCTCAACAACGAACAATACTCTCTAGAGAGTTTTGTGTACTCTCAAAAACGAACAAGACTCTCTAGATAGTTTTGTGTACTCTCAACAACGAACAATACTCTCTAGATAGTTTTGTGTAATCTCAACAATGAACAATACTCTCTAGATAGTTTTGTGTACTCTCAACAACGAACAATACTCTCTAGAGAGTTTTGTGTACTCTCAAAAACGAACAAGACTCTCTAGAGAGTTTTGTGTACTCTCAACAACGAACAATACTCTCTAGATGTTTTGTGTAATCTCAACAACGAACAATACTCTCTAGATAGTTTTGTGTACTCTCAACAACGAACAATACTCTCTAGTTAGTTTTGTGTACTCTCAACAACGAACAGTACTCTCTAGATAGTTTTGTGTACTCTCAACAATGAACAGTACTCTCTAGAGTTTTTTGTAATCTCAACAACGAACAATACTCTCTAGATAGTTTTGTGTACTCTCAACAACGAACAAGACTCTCTAGATAGTTTTGTGTACTCTACAACGAACAAGACTCTCTAGATTGTTTGGTGTACTCTCAACAACGAACAATATTCTCTAGATAGTTTTTGTAATCTCAACAACGAACAATACTCTCTAGAGAGTTTTGTGTACTCTCAACAACGAACAAGACTCTCTAGATAGTTTTGTGTACTCTCAACAACGAGCAAGACTCTCTAGATAGTTTTGTGTACTCTCAACAAGGAACAAGACTCTCTAGATAGTTTTGTTGTACTCTCAACAACGAACAAGACTCTCTAGATAGTTTTGTGTACTCTCAGCAACGAACAAGACTCTAGATAGTTTTGTGTACTCTCAACAACGAACAATACTCTCTAGATAGTTTTGTGTACTCTCAACAACGAACAAGAACCTCTAGATAGTTTTGTGTACTCTCAACAACGAACAAGACTCTCTAGATAGTTTTGTGTACTCTCAACAACGAACAAGACTCTCTAGTAGTTTTGTGTATTCTCAACACCGAACAAACTCTCTAGATAGTTTTGTGTGCTCTCAACAACGAACAAGGCTCTCTAGATAGTTTTATGTACTCTCAACAACGAACAAGACCTCTAGATAGTTTCGTGTACTCTCAACAACGAACAAGACTCTCTAGAGAGTTTTGTGTACTCTCAACAACGAACAAGACTCTCTAGATAGTTTTGTGTACTCTCAACAACGAACAAGACTCTCTAGATAGTTTCGTGTACTCTCAACAACGAACAAGACTCTCTAGAGAGTTTTGTGTACTCTCAACAACGAACAATACTCTCTAGATAGTTTTGTGTACTCTCAACAACGAACAAGACTCTCTAGATAGTTTTGTGTACTCTCAACAACGAACAAGACTCTCTAGATAATTTTGTGTACTCTCAACAACGAACAAGACTCTCTAGATAGTTTAGTGTACTCTTAACAACGAACAAGACTTTCTAGATTAGTTTTCTTTTATTCAGTTGTTACAATATATATATATATATATATATATATATATATATAATATATATCATTTCAGCCGGCCAGCACCTCGAGCTGTCACTTCCTTTTCAAACCCCCAACTGTCGTCCGTCGCAGTGTCTTACCTTTACCTTTTACTCCCCTCCTCTTTGTTTTCAACCTTCCAACATACAAGGAAAGGGGGGGGGGGGGGTTCACAGCTGCTCCAACAAACGTTCAGCTACAGTATTGAACAGACTTGCTTGACAATGAACGTTAATTTAGAAACATGTAGAGACGTTGTATTTGTCTTATGTTTATATCTGTGAGTGCACTCATTAAAATATCATAGAGATTGAAATAGCTGTCTTCTTCTTAGCAGGATGAATCTTAGGATGAGACTAAACATACATTTTCAGTATAAAAACGGAATAAAAGCAGGTTTTATCAACATTTATTTCTTCATATGTCATTACAAGGCAGTGTGTGTAGTAATGTGAGGAAAATTAAGATCACGTGACACAGACAAAAGTAGACATATATTATATATATATATCATCTTCATAATTAATAGCACAGTCTTTTAGACACTTACACAAAAGGTTTTTCTCTTACAGTCCAAGACATAAGATAGATGTAATGTTTTATTAGTGTGTATAAGAGCATAAAACCTTCATAGACTTTTTGAAGGGCCTAGCATTGAAAAACCAGTAACATCCAATTTACTTAACATAGCTAGAGAAACAGAAGATGCTATAAAACCGCTAGATATAAGTGCACGAAGCGCTTATCGGTTCCTAGCAACCATAAACCTCATATTGTCAACTAATGTGCTTCAGCTAATTGTATACATAAAAGACAATTATATGTTTTAAAGAATTTAAAGAAGATTATGATATCAAATAATGTAATGCTAGTTCCTGCTGATAAAGGTAGAACGATTATTGCAGTTGATAACACAGTATATGTAGAGAAAGTAAACGGTTTCCTCACCAGTAACCAATTCACCACACTCTCAAGAGACTACCGAGAAGTATCAAAAACAACTTCATAAGATTTTACAACAAAGGAATTCTATCATTATTAAACACAAGATAACATATTTATTACAAAATAAACCTCAAACTCCAGTACTAATTGCACAATTAAAAATACATAAAACAGACATTCCAATCAGACCGGTTGTGAATAACATCAATGCCTCGACTTACAAAGTAGCTAAATTTCTCACCCAAATACTAAATGATTATCTGGAGCTCAACAACCAGTATGTGACTAATAATTCAACGAAACTAGCACATGACATTGTCAAACTAAAATTAAGGAAAATCACAGATTTATTACATATGACATTAAAGACTTATTTGCAAACATACCCATGCAAGAGACACTAACTATCACTGATAAACTACTTCAACTAAAGGCCGTAGAACCAGTATGTAAAACTGTAATACTACAATTACTGAAAGCAGTTCTGTCACAAAATTATTTTAATTTTGCTGATAACATACATCAACCACAAAAAGTTATAGCAATTGGTTCACCGATATCCAGTACAACAGCAGAGGTATTTTTACAATATTACGAAAATGTGTTTCTTAAACATCTTTTCGAATCTCAAAAAAATAAATTACACCAGATACGTAATGATATTTTTATTATCTTTAACATTACCAAATGTGACCCAGACTGCCTGACTAAAAGTATGAATAGTGTACATAACGACATTATTTTAAAATTGACACAAGAAACTAATAGCCAAATCAAAGTCCTTGATTTACTTATCATAAGAAAGGAACCAACAATAGAAATCCATATATATAGAAAACCAACCACTACAGACACAACAATCAACTTCATATCAAACCACCCTATGGAACACAAACTAGCAGCATACAGATATTACCTCACACGTACCAATTCATTAACCCCTATCAAAATCACGTAAACAAAAACAATGGAATACCATACTATACATAGCTAAAACTAATAATTTCCCGGTATGATCATTCAAAGATTAAACCAATCTATACAACAGTATGTAAACATCCACATTCCACAGAGTTCTACACCAAAAAGACCAAAATAATGGAACACATTCACATACTACCAACCTTCCGTCCGACTAATTACTAACTTCTTTAAGAATACAGATATAAACATGTCATTCCGTAATACCAATACAATACATGATTACATGACAGTCAGGAAAACAATAAAGTATATCAGTACAGGAAGAGTGGCAGTTATATATTAACATGTAACACGTGTGACTGTTCATATGTTGGCCAGACAGGACGAATCTTAAACAAAGATATTTAGAGCACACTAGATACATCAGAGATAACGACCCACAGTCGGCATATGCAGCTCACATTTTCAGTAACATTCATGAATATGGAAGTATTAATAACAATATGTCCGTACTCAAACAAGTAAATAAAGGACCACATATAAACTCTAAAGAACAATTTTACA
>JAJKFL010000031.1:244089-281972 GCA_021186555.1 Reticulitermes speratus | reverse complement strand
ATTTTAAATTTTACTTTGTCCCCTAGATTCTTATGTCCCTGTTTATTTGTCCCTGATTTTCTATGCCCCTGCATTATCTATGTCCCTTTTTTACTGTATGTCCCTAGTTTTTTATTATTCCCCTAGTATTCTTTGTCCCCAGTTTACTCTAGTCCCCTAGTTTACTCATGTTAGTATTCTTTTTGCCCCCAGTTTTACTCTATGTCCAGTATTTCTATGTCCCCGTTTATCTTTTCCCCCTGTATTACACAAAAAGTAAATATGTAAAAACTAATGTAAATTAAGACGATGTCTCCAAATGAAATGTAATGGGCATTAGTTAAGTGACCAAAAGGGAAATTCGATTCGTATAGCGGGTTTTTTGCTTTTCAGCGAGGTGGTGTTGTGATTGAGATCTGTTGGTGTTCAATTGCTTGTTCTTAAATTTTTAATGAGTTTTCCCATTGAGTTCAGGGTGGGGGGGCCAGAAAAACTCATCTTTGGGGTCTCGGGCCAAGATTTAACCCGTGACTTTAAAATATGAAGCGGGTGTGGTACTGTTTGCGCCCTTTGATCACAAAAGGTTTATAAAAAATTTAAAAACTTTGCACGAGGCCCAGTGGGGAAGCAGAATTTTTGATTACTAATTGTCGTTTATCATGTTTCGCCACGATTTTGAATTACGAGCAAGGTAATAATCACATCCGGAATTGGTTAAAAAGCATATCCGGGAAAGCACAGAATTTATGGACCAGTCAGCTTTTGTAATAGTGACGTCATGTGTTTGAGGGGGAGAATGAGCTGGATTGAAGTTGGGGACGGGAAGAACCTTTGCCAAAAGATGCGCGGGCTGGGCAAGAAGACCGAGAGGTGGCAGTGTTTGTGTTTTCTGATTAAAGACAGGCAAAACTGTCGCTGTTTGAATCAGCGTGTCATGAGTTAAACCTGCGAGTAATGTTTTTTTAGGCGCGTTCGCAAAATTGGAAAAGGAAATATTAGCTTCGTCACGCCTGTTTGCCCGCCCGCAGGGAAAACAACTAGCCCCCATGGCGGATAAAAGGGTTTTTTAAATTTTGGGTTTTTTTTCGAAATCTTTCGGGGAAAATTAAAATTTTCATTCAAATTTGCAGAATAACGGGTACTTTAATAAAGATTTTTGTCATTTTTGGTAATAATGCTGTTTTTTTTTGTTTGAGAAATTTTTTGGGCAAAGGGGTTTAGAGAAAATAAAAAACACAATTTTTTGTTCAATAAATTTTTTCTTCGAAAAATCGTGCAGTTTGTGAGAAAATGGGAAAAGAACGGGTACACCCAGACAGGCAAGTGACTTATATTGGCGCTGGTTTGCATGTGGATACTAAAATTTAAGAACACACCAAAATATTTAAATTTATTGTTTTTCCCAGGAAACAGGGTTTAGCGAAGCGCTAATATTCGTTTAGTAATCCCGTCTTGTTACTTCGTTTCCTTGATGTTGACCGTTTTCTTCATTAAAGTTTGTGTGCATTATTGACTGGTTTGGGGTTTGCTGCTAAAGGGCGGACGTTTCTGGACGAGGACTGTTTGAAGTGTGGCTGTTGGGGCTGTGGCTGTGGGTTGGCTCCCGCTCTAGGAGACCTCTTTCTGCAGGGGGGTACTCAGGTATTTTCAAAAGTCATGTGGTTTAGTCGTGGCAAAAAATTTTACAGTAGCTGACGGGAAATTTTGGGGAGTGATGTCGTACTGTTCAGGCGTTTAAAATAAAGGCTGATCGAAAAATTCGTTTAAACCCGAATTTTTGTATTTATTACTAGCTAGAAAGAGTGCGTTTTTTGGTGGATGAAATGTTGGTATGACTGCAAAAGATGGAAAGGGGAAAGAAAGGGTCAGTGCTGACGCCATCTAGCAGTGGCTTTAAAACTGTGCGTCTGGGAGGTGTGTTATTGTCGAATTGTCAGTGTAATTGTGTGAAATGCCAGGTGATTTTAAAAAGTGCCTTCCTGCGTCTCATTACCGATAAGTTTTTAGATCTTTGTGTAAAAAGGTAGTGTGGTGATTAAAAAATTCTGGTGCCCTACGTATTAAAACGACGTGGGGGAAAAAACATAAAATTATTTAGTGCAATATTAACGGAATTTTTAAAATAATTTAATAATTTAATGAATGTAAAATGAAGTGTTGTTTACCAAACCCCTAATTTTTAAAAGCTTTTTAAAGAAATTTTTTAAAGTATTAATTTTGTGGCCTTTATTCCAGCATTTTTGCTGACGGTTAAAAGGATTTATTGTCAGGAAGCCTTGGGGGTGTTAGACACAAAAAATGCGTTTTCTTTTTGTATAATTTTATTGTGTTATTTTGGCTTTCCGGCACTGAAGTAAGTTGGAAACGTCTGTGGCGTTTGGAAAACATTCGATCCATGAATATTCACTTATAGATCAAAAAAAAATGAAGTGGATTTGGAAAAACGGGCAAGCAATATAATTATTCGTGAGTTTGTTGGAAAACTAAAGGGAGTGGGCCCTATACCAAACCGGAAGAAAGGAAAAGATGGGGGGATAAAAATAAAACTTTCCCCTTTATTAAACGTTTGGTTGGTGGTGGTATGGTTTTTGAAACCGGTGGGAACAAAATGAGCTTTGCAAGAGCGGAAAAAACCTTCGGGTTCCAAAGAAGAGGATTTTCTTGGGGTTGGTAAGCACCTGTCTGTTATTAAAGCAGTTAGCTCTTTTGCTCTGTTTTGAGTTGTAATTCCTGCCGGAGGGGGCGGGGTGAAGTGTTAAAGTACCTTGATCCGCATAAAATGCGCCGCTGTGGCCTTTAATTTAAAAACACGAAGCGGATCAGTAGTAAATTTGTGTTGCATGAGGCTTGTTTTACAACCCCTACACACAGCATGTTCCTCTTATCATTCGTAATTACGCAGGCAAAAAAAATATTTTTTTTCTTACTAAGTTTGTTTTCCGTAGTTTTCGAAACTCATACAAAATGTAAATTTTTCTGCATGTTTAATTTGGATGACTCAGTCGGTATGGGATTTAGCTACTTTTAAAGGCTAGTGTGGATGGTCAGGGGCTCAAAAAATCGGGGGGGGGGGGGGGGGGCGAGATATTCGATTGTTCCACCGCCACGGGACCCCAGCCCCCTTTTACAGTGGGTACCGGGTATTTTCACGGTTTTGAAAAAGCGAGGAGATTTGGCGTTGACCAAAATTCCCCACAGCGCCAAGAAAAAAGAAGACCTTCCCTTGATATTTTTAGAAGTTCTAGGCTGAATTTTACTTTATTTTGAAGTGGGGGTCGGTATTGGATTTACGTAGAGCAGAGTTATTGCCTACGCTGCGCCCTGCTTGTTTGCAGTAAAGCGGTTGGGGTGTGAGTAACACTGATTGTTAGGCGTAGGTGGTGCCCCCGTGCTTGCTGGGATTGTGGGTTTGAATGGTTGTTTGTGTTATGTTTGTTGTAAAAGGACAAATATGGAAATAGTGACTAAAGAAGGGGGAAGGTTTAAAAAGTAAAAAAGGGTAAAGGGAATAATTGACAGGGGAAAAAATCCCGGTGGGGGGAGAGTTTTTTTTGGCACCTTTCCCGACCGGGGCCCTGGGGCCACCCAGCCTTTAAAACAATCGGTACGGGTCTCTTTCCAGGGGGTAAGGCGGGGGTGGGTTGCCCACCCACCCAATTTTGGCGGTTTTTTTAAGGTAGTTTATTGTGCCCTCTGGGCCCTTTATTGCCTGTTTGGGAAAAATTTTCCTTTACCTTATGTGTTAAGGGCCTTATTTAGTGGTAATTTTTTAAACATTATACGGTTATATATTCCCTTTTTAGTTTAAATTGAAACTGTAACAGAAAGTTGAATAACCTAAAAGTCCCGCCCAAAACTCAGAATAATGTTAGTTTATTCCCATCAAAGTCATGTATAACGGAAAATGATAATAATTTAGGCATGTATCGAAACTTTCCCATAATTTTTCCTTCGAAAAAAATGGGTGTTATTTTCCCCCCCCAACTTACATAAAATTTTGTAATGTGTTACGCCGAAAAGAATTGTGTGTAGTCTTTTGGAGGTAAGATTCGTACCATTGATTGGTTAGTTTTTGTTGTGTAAAAATTGTGCAGGTGTCGTTGGGTGAACTGAAGGGCATTTATTACCCCCGTATCCGTAATTTTTTTTGTAAGTTTTCTTACCCTAAAAAAGTTACCCCGAAGAAACGGTAAAACTTTAATTTCTGCCGTATCGTAAGTTACAAAAAGTTCCCTTTAAATTAAATGGTATTATATTTACCCCCACAAAATTTCAAACAAAGTAGGCATAAATCCCCGCAACACAGTTCGTGAAAAGTAATTTTGGGCTGGTGTAAGTTCCCATTGATTTGGGGTAGCTTTATTGTGTAAAAGTGTGTGATACGTCGTTGGGTGACCTGTTGGCTTCATTTCCGCCCCAAGTAGGGGTTTTTTTCCCCGGTGTAAGTGGTGGGGCCCGTAAAATTGTTTAGCCCAAGTTGTTCTAGGTGAGGCGAAAGACAGCAGCAAAACCTCTATCCGCTGTATGTTTCATTTGGTGCATCGGAAGTTTACTTGTTAGTTTTAATTAGCTATTTTACCTTAATTTTTTAAAGCTTGGCTTCATCTAAGGTTTTTCTGGCGGATCTTTAAAATTGTAAAAAGCGAATTAGCTTCGTCAGTTGTCTTTCCGCATGGAAAAATTTTGGTGCCAATGGAGGATTTTATAAAAATTTTTTTTTTGCGTTTTTTTTAAAAGTTGTTAAGAAAATTTGAGTTTCATTAAAAATGAAAAAAAAAAAAGGTTTTTTCATGAAGACCTGGGTACATTTATAAAAAAATATTCTTTTGTTTTCTTCTTAGAATGGAAAAAATGTTTAAAAAAAACTTTTGTGGAAAAAATCAAAAAACACACATTTTTGTTCAAAACTTTTTCCCGAAAATCGTGCGTTTATGAGACAATGGGGAAAAAAATTGGTACAGCCGCGGAAGATGGCAATATAATAGGCGCATGCCCTTTGAACTGATAACAAAAAGGGTAAGACAAATCGAAAACGTAATTTCTTATTGCTTTTTTCCAAGGCAACAATGGTTATGCGAACGGCCGCAAAGTTAAGTTTATAGTACAATGCCTGTTTGTTTAAGAAACCTTTGGGTTTCCATCCTAGGAAACAACTGGTTAAGGTGTTCGGGTGTTAGGGGTTGGGGTGGCATACTTTTTTCCCTGAAAAAAGAAGCCTTAGTTTTTAGTGGGGAAAAAATTTCAAAACATTTAAAAAGTTATTATTTTTGTTTTATGTATGTATTTATATTTTATTTTTTTTACTTTTTTTGGTTTAGCAAAGGCGCTTCCCGTGCTCCCATATTAGAATAATGCGAAATTCTAGTTTTGGGAAATTTTGGGGGAAAGGCCCTCGTGGCCTATTTTAGGGGGAAAACCCCCCCTTTAAAATAAAAGCAGGTGTTTGAAAGAGGCCACAATGTCCAACAGAAACCCGTTCCGATAATCAGCCCAATCCACCCCCGATCGTTTTGCCTCGCTTTTGTTCAGCGTTTTTTCTGTATTGTTTATTGTACTGTTGTTGCTGTTTAAGTTTATGTACTCAAGTATGGTTGTTTTTGAGCCTTTGGGAACCAGTCCAAAACTGCAAAATTTTCTCTAAGCCCATTTTTCGTTCTAAATTTAAGCCTCCCAAACTGTTTGTCGCCTTAAGGAAAGATATTTTAAAAAAAATGTGATGGGCGTGAAGGCGTGACACGTACGGCAATTTTCCCTGATTTTGTGACTTGAGTTGATGAAATTACAAAGTGGAAAGGTGTGTGGGACTGTGCGGTCAGGGAAGAGGTGTAGCGGAAGTGCGGTCGTCGGACGAGAGTAGGGGATGTGCGGTCAGTCGGACAGCAGGTGTAGTGGGTTTTGCGGTCAGTCGGACAGAAAGGGTAGTGGGACTGTGCGGTCAGTCGGACAGAGTGTAGTGGGATGTGGGTCGTCGGAAGCGGTTTTGTGGGGTGGCGGTCAGTCGGGGCAGCAGGTGTGTGGGGGGTGCGGTCAGTGGACAGCGGTGTGTGGGAATGTGCGGTCAGTGGCGGGTGTAGGGGACTTTTCGGTCAGTCGGACAGCGGTGTAGTGGGACTGTGCGGTCAGTCGGGAAGCGGTGTGGGGATGTGCGGTCAGGCGGACAGAGGTGTGTGGGACTGTGCGGTCGTGGAAGCAATTACAAACAGCAGGTTTGCGAAAAAACCCAATATGAATTTTTTGGCACAAAAAATTTTTATACACTTGCCGCGGTGGGAGTTTTTGGGTTGGGCACGCGCTACAGCCCGGGAAGGTGGGGTTCGTTCCCCCCTGGGTGTCTTGGAATTTTTTTTTTAAAAAACCTTGGCCGATTGGCCTGGGGTCGACTAGCTCTAAAAAAAATGAGTACCCGGAGGGATTCCCGGGGGTAAAGGCGGCGGTGATAGGACTGACACCCCACCCCCTTATGTGCCGGTTGTCTAGAAATCTGGGCCTAAGCTCCCGGAACCCTAAGGGCCCGTCCCGGCGGGAATGGGGAATTTTGCCTTTCCCTTTTTTTTTTTGATGGTTTTTTTAAAAAGGGATTTTTGGTTTAGTTGGCTCCCAAAATGGTGGAAAATTTCTTTTTTTTAAAATAAAACTCCCCGTTTTATACGTTGAACGTGTTTTTTCTTATTAATTCTACAGTCGATCCAACACTTGCTTTTTAAAAATACGTTTTTTTGGTAAATTTCGGTATTAGGCCTTATCAGACCGAAAAAAAAATTAAAACTGGAAAACTGATAGTTTTGTAAGTGGAGAAACTGCCCAGTTTACAAAAGTAAACACTTCAATTTTTATAAAATTTTTGTATATATATATATTGACTAAATAAAAAAAATTTAAAAAAAAAAATTTTTGTGTTTTTGCAAAAATTTTTTCAATATTTGACAAGCAATTTATAATTATTTTTACGCATGATTGTTTGTTTTGTATTTACTATTGTAAAAAGGGAGTTTCCTCTTACAAAAGTTGCAGTTTTCCCGCTTTCCCCTTTGTTCGGTTGTTTATGGTTTATGGCCGAAATTTTGTAGCCAAAAAACGTATTTTTAAAAAGCGAAGTGTTGGATTGTTTTGGATTTTTGATAATAATAAAAATACTCCGGTAAATACTTTAATTGGGGCCCTTTGCGGCAAATCCGTTTTTTCTGTTGTTTCCATAACAAAAGTTCCCGGCTTTCAATTAATCAGAACTTAGGAGGCCCCACTTTCACAG
Source organism: Reticulitermes speratus (assembly GCA_021186555.1). NCBI lineage: Eukaryota > Metazoa > Arthropoda > Insecta > Blattodea > Rhinotermitidae > Reticulitermes > Reticulitermes speratus. Next base: position 274,744 of record JAJKFL010000031.1, on the reverse strand, counting down.
TACATTCCATACAAAAATTTGGCGGCCCCCCATGACCGTAAATTCCATACAGAACTTAGGACGGCCCCCACATGACACGTAAATTCCATAAAGAACATTGGACGGCCCCCATGCACACGTACAATTTCCTACAAAACTTAGGAGGCCCCCACTGCACAGACAATTCCCTACAAACATTTTGGAGGCCCCCCCATGCAAGACAATTCCTCGAAATTAGGCGGCCCCCCTGCCCGTTCATTATCAGCATTGGGGGCCCCCAATGCACACGTACATTCCTTAAAAAACATTTGGCGGCCCCCAATGCAAGCAATTCCCATAAGAAATTTTGGGGCCCCAAATGCCCGTACAAAAATTATACAAAACATTGGGGCCTCCCACTGCCACGTACCCCTATCTATTCAGTCGCCCCGTAGAATTTTTGAAACAAAATGCGTATTAAAAAAGGCCATTGTAACTGCAGCAGAGTTCAGTGACAAGAAAAAAACGACATTTGTGCATTTTTTTCCCAATTGGTGACGTCACGTATATGACCCCTCAAAATTCATCCTTTTAGGGGTGGGGAAAAATAAATAAAAAGGGGCCTAAAGACATTTTAAACTTTGACAATCTCATTGTTGTCTTATCGGTTAATTTTGTGTAAATTTTTAAGGGGGCCCCCCCCCCCAACCCTATTCAAAATACGAAAAAAGTTGGCTTTTTTTGGACAAGACAGGCAAATTTTATATACGCAACATTTTAGGAGGTTCGCTTAAACCCTTTTTGCCCTGGGGAAAGCAATTTAAAGTTTTAAATCTGGTGTGTGTTTGTAGCCTTTGTTATTACTTTCAAAAAGGATGGGTATTTATTGTCTCTGTGGCTGTTGGCGTTAATATTTTTTCCAATTATCTCATAAACGGCCCCAAAATTTTGGGGAGCAATTTTTTTTAAAAAGTGTGTTTTTTTTTATTCTAAAAAATTTTTTCTGAAACTTTCTCTTTGAGAAAATTTGCGAGATATTTTCATAAATATAGAGGTTTATGTGAAGACCCGTTTTATGTGGATTTTAATGAAAATTGAAGTTCCCGACAGGTTTTTTGAAAAATTTTGTCAAATATCCAATTTATTAAACTCTGTCCGTACCCGCCCAGTGTTTCCTACGGAGAAATAATTTTCAAGCCAATAAAATTTTGCAGTTTGAAGAAACGGGTAAAAAGTGTAAAAAAGAACCCTTAACAAACACTCTATACAGGCCTTTATTTTGTGGTATTTTTTAATGGGGGTAGGGCGGTTGGGGTGCATTGTGGTGCGGTAAGAAAAACCTTGGGTTCCCAAAAACGGCGGAATTTCTTTATAGTGACGACCTGTTTTGCTTTCAAGAGGACTTGTCCATGGGTTATTAGTTAGTTAGTTATTGTACATGGCAGATTGGTAGCAGATGGTGACGCGTTTTATGGTACATGAAGATTTGGGAGCGATGGTGCCACAGATGTATGTGAATGAAGATTTTGGGAGCGAGGTGCACCCGACTGCTATGTGTAATGGCAGATTGGTAGCAGTGGTGCAACCGACTGCTATGTGTACATGACAGATTGGTTGAGATGGTGCACACCGATGAGTGTTCATGACAGTTGGTAGCAGGTGCACGAGCTGTATGTGTCATGACAGTTGGTGCGTGGTGCACACCGGGCTGCTATGTGTTAATGGAGATTGGGGGCAGATGGTGCACACCCGACTGTATGTTAATGAAGATTGGTGCAGATGGTGCCACCAGAGCTATGTTTCATGACAGATTGGTAGCGAGTTGCACAGCAGATGTTTTGTACTGAAGTTTTTTGCGTGGGGCACCAGATGCTTTGTGTACATGGGAGATTGGTAGCAGATGGTGCCCCAAAATGTATGTGTAATTGACGTTGGGGAGCAGTGTGCACACCCAGACTGCTTGTGTTCATGAAGATGGTTGCAAAAATGGTGCACAGCAGCTGCTATGTGTAATGCAGATTGGTGCAGGTGGTCACACAGATGTATGTGTACATGGCAGTTGGAGCGTGGTGCAACCAGAGCTATGTGTAGGCAGATTGGTACAGTTGTGCAAACAAACTGATATGTATACATGGGATTGGTAGAAGATGGAGCCCCAGTGTAGGTTACATGGCAGTTTGGGGAGCGATGGTGCAACAAGACTGCTTGTGTACATGGCGATTTGGGGCAGATGGGGCAAAAAAGACTGATGTATAATGGCGATTTGGTAGCGTGGTGCCACGATGTATGTATACTTGGAAGATTTTTTTCAGTGGTGCCCCCAGTGTAAGGGGAATGCAGTTGGTGCAGATGGTGCACACCAGATGTTTGTGTTTCTGGGAGAGTAGTAGCAGTGGTGACATTAGACCGTTGAATACTGGATTGTTGCAGAGGGTGCAGAGCTGCTATGTGTATTGGCGATTGATGCAGATGGTGCACCCAGACTGTTATGTGTCATGGCAGAGGGTAGCTTTTGGTGCACACCAGATGCAAAGTGTACTGACTGTTTTTTTTGAAATGGTGCACACCGATGCTTGTGTACTGGAGATTTGTGCAGAGGGTGCACATTAGCCGTATAAATACTGATAGATGTTCAGATGGTGCCGCAGACAGTATGTGCTGGCAGATTGGGTAGCGATGGTGAAATTTTAGAGCTATAAATACTGAAGTTTGGGTAGCAGATGGAGACACCGCTGTGTGTGTACATGGAAGTTGTTAGCGATGGTGCACTCGATGCTTGTGTACATGGCAGATTGGTAGCGATGGTGACTTCAGACTGCTATGTGTAATTGAGCTTGGTAGCAGTTGGTGAACCAGATGCTATGTGAAAAGGGCGTTTTTTGCGTGGTGCAACCCAGATGTATGTGTTTGGCGATAGTGGGAGAGGGTGCACATTAGACCGTATAAATACATGTAGATTTTTTAGCAGATGGTGACAGCTCAGTATGTGTAACGGGAGTTTTTAGCAGAGGGTGAAAAGACTGCTATGTGTAATGGCAGAGTAGTGAGATGGTGCACATTAGACCGCTATGATTTTGATAGTTGTTAGCAGATGGTGCACGCGAAGCTATGTGTAAGGGCAGTTGGTAGAGTGGTGCACATTAGCCGTATAAAATACCGGGATTGGGTAGCAGTGGAGCACACCAGACTGCTTGTGTCATGGCAGATTGGTTGCGATGGGGACTCAGTGTATGTGAAAGGGGATTTTTTTGCTTTGGTGAATAAGATTTTGTGTACATTGCGTAGGTAGCGAGGGGAAAACCAGATGTTGTGTACTGAGTTGTTGAGATGGTGCACACAGACTGCTATGTGTCATGGCAGTTTTGGAGCTTTGGTGATAAACTGCTTTGTGTAAGGGGCAGTTGGTGCAGTGGTGCACACGACTGTAGTGTAATGGCAGATTGGTAGAAAAGGTGAAAACGCTCTTTTTACATGGCAGTTTGGTAGAGGTGGTGCCAACAAAATGTATGGGTCATGGCGATTGATAGCAGTGTTGCACCCCAGAGCTTGTGTACATGGCAGATTGGTAGCATTGGTGCACACCTGTGCTTGTTTACATGGCGATTGGTGCAGTGGTGCAACCAGACTGCTATGTATAATGGCAGTTGGAAACCAGATGGTGAAAACAGACCTCAACGTGCCACTTAAAGCTTGTTTTCGCCCCACGCCAACAAGTTTTAAAATAAAAGGTAATTAAAAATGCAATCATTCCCCCAAATTGTCAGCACTTGAGAATTTGGGCCTGCCAGGTAAAAGGGGGCTTGCCCACAGCAGCACAGGCCCCCCTTGTTGCTCGGTACACAGGTATTTGCCCACTGTCAGCACGTGCGCACCTTGCTGCTAAGGTAAAAGGTAAATCGCCCAATTCAGCACAGTGACAAATTGGTTGCTAGGTTACAAGATACTTGCCCACTTAAAATTTGCACCCATTGCTTGTAGTTAAAAAGGTTTGGCCCCTGTAGCTCTGGAGCCCCTTGTTGCTAGGTCAAAGGGACTTCCCCAAATTGCAGACTGTGCGCCCCTTTGCTTGCTAAGGTACACGTATTCCCCAACGTAGCCTGGGAGCCCCGTGCTGCTAGGTCCCGGTTTTAAAAACCTGCCATGTAAAAGCACCTTCCCTTGCTCAGGTACAACGTACGTGCCCACGTCAGCCTGGGGCCCCAATTGCTTGTAGGTACAAGGTACTTCCCCAAATGTAGCACTTTGCCCCACATTGTTGTGGTTCACGGGTTTCTTGCCCATGTCAGCACTGTGCAGCACCCTTGCTTGCTCAGGTACACAGGTACTTGCCACGTCGCACTTGCATCCCCTTGTTGCTCAGGTACACAGGTACTTCCCAACTGTAGACTGTGAGCACCTTGCTAGCTCGGTCCGTGCTTGGCTCCTTCTGTTAAAACCCCGGGGACTAAAAACATTTTTTTTTTGGAGCCAAAACCAGGGCCCGCGAAAAAATTTTTTTGACAGTTAAAAGTTTAAAGCGGTACGTGGCGTAAAGTGGTTATGTTAAATAACGTGGGAAAAAGAGTGTAGACTTTTTTGGTAGGATTATAAATGTGTGTAGGGGTGGCGGTTGGGTTTAAAATTTAAATATTTGCCTTTTAAAACATTAAACTTTTCTTTCCCGTAAGGAGTGATTATCTTGATCGGGGTTTTTTGTGATGCAAGTGAAAGTAGTTGGTTTTAATGTAATTGTTGCAATAAATGTTAACGTGTTACTGAGGTTTTATTGTTGCTTGATTAGAAAAAATTTTTTCTTTGATTCCTTCAGTATGAAAATTTTTAATTAGTTATTTTTGAGGAACTTTGTTTGGTTTTTTTCGTTGATATTGCAAAATAAACGAGTCACTTTAAGTCTGTAAACTTTAATTAAACTTGGTGGTTTTTTTGTTTTATATTTTAAAAGTTTTTAAGAAGTGCAGGGCCTCTTGTGCGTAATGTTTAACGTTTTTGATTTGTTTTATCAGTCGTAGGTAGGAAAGGGTCGTGCGGAGGCGGACGTGCTTCAGGCGGACAAGTTAAAAACGGCGTGAGGCGGAAAGAGTGTTAAATTTCCGGTTAGGGGGGCAGTGAAAATGATCCTTTTTTCGCTACTGTTAAGTTTTGAAAATAAAGGGTTTTGCAAGTTCAAAGTCCATTTTCTGCAAAATTTCCCAACTTTTTTCCCCCAATTGGGCTGTCAATGCTTCTGACATGCAGACAAAAGCTTTGTCGTCAGTTATAATTTTAAATTTTTTTTATTTATTTGTATATTTCTTTAATGAGCCCCTAAGTCTTCGTCAACAATCTGGATTAAACTTTTTTGTTCATTGTTTATAATTATTCCCCTTCCAAAAACTGCAGAAATAAGTTTTGTACAAAATTGGCTTTTTAAAAATTTTTTGTTCATTATTTTTAAATTATTCCTACACAATAATGCGACCAAAGGCTTTGTACAAAGTGGCATTAAAAATTTTTTCAAAAGTATTTATGTGCTTTAAAATTTGGCATTTGTACAGATCTTTTTATTTGTCTTTTGCCTTAAAATTTTTTCAATTTTCTCATCTTGTTTTGTAAGTCCCTTTTTTGTTTCTCGCAGCCAGTCCAAGTTTTTTTGATTCTCTTTTGCCAAGTACAACTCTGCTTCTTCGTTTTTTTTGTACCCAGAAAAAAATTGGATGTTTTTTCCCCTTTTAAAGTGTTAAATTTTGGGAATTCCAAAATCGGATTGTTGGTCTATGCGTGTGTGTATGTTCCACTTCGATGGGAACATTCTGATTTTTCCAAAATTTTTGACAAAGTAATGGAAAAAGGTTAATTTCTCATTTTGTGGAAAAAAATTTCCCATGCATAGCCAAAATTCTTCTACTTTGTCGTAGGTGGGTGTGCAAGCAGCACAATTCTGAAAATTTGCGGCTTGTTTTTTCTTTGTATTCCACCCCAAAACCAAAAATTTTTTTATTTGTTCCCCAGGCATGTTTTAATTTAAATTCGCCCGTTAAAAATGGTGGAAAGACTTTTTTATTGATGTTGGGCCGTGTTGAAAATGGGGGGGGGGGCCCTTTTAATTTTTGGGACCAGAAAACGAATTTTCAGCAGGTTTAACAAAAAAAAAATATGTTTTTTTTTTTTGTTGGTAAAAGTGCAAAAGAACGGTTTTGTGTTTTCATGCGATGTGTTTAAGATTCGTGAAAATTCAAATGAGCGAATTGCTCGGACATTTTTAAATGTGCCCTTAGAAAAAAGAAGTTCCGGTTTTTTTTAAAAATTTTAAATTTCCCAGCAAAGCGGAATTTTTTTTTTCCCGTTCAGGTGATCGATTCGAAGAAAGCGGGTTTTTTGCCCAAAAGCAAAAATTCTTCCGGAAATACAAAATTTTTGAATGTTTCGGATTTTGCCCCAGTACCCCGGTTTTGCCGTTTTTACACAGTCGTACTTAACATCTCGTATTTTGGTTTTTCGTTTCCATGTTACCTGTCACGTAAGTGCTGACAGTTCTTTCCTTTTAGACTGTTGTAAGGCACAAAAACACGTTTTTCCCTGCTTTTTTGCGTTTTCAATTTTTTCTTTGCCTATTCCAGTGGGTTTGGAACGCAATTGGTTGTTTTATAACGTTTTAATGTAAAGTATTTTCAGCTTAAAATTTGCACTTACCCCATTGCTTTAAACCGCAACTTTTAACTTCGTTTTTTTACGATGAATTCGATATTTAAAACCGCCAAATTTTAAGGGCGGTTTTCCCAAATTTAGTAGAAATACTGCGTTTCAAGCCTGATTTTATTGATCGGCAGGCTAAGTGTTTACTGTTTCAAACCAAATACCCAAATGACTAAGGCAAAACGGGGGGTCCCCTAGTTTTGGTTTCCCTGCATGAGTTTGGTCGGCCGTTTTGCAGTGTTTACCCGGGGCATTTTTTAAAATGAAGTTCGCCGGGGATTCAGACATCTAGAGCGCGGTCGCAACTTTGGACCCCACGGACCCCTAAAATTCCCAATTTTTTAATCCCGCGGAATAAAAAATTTTTTTTAAAAAAGGAAAAATTTAAAAAATGTCATAAAATTTTATTTTTTAATTGAAATGCCTTGTTTAATTTAAAAAAATTTATTTGTGTATTTTTTAATGTTTTTTTTTTTAAAAATAAACAGTATAATAAACATAAGATTGCAAATAATGTCCAAATTTCTCCACGGACAAAAAATTTTCTCGCGGACCACCGGTTGGCGACCGCTGATCTAGATGCAGCTTATCATTCTGGGAACTGTGTGTGTAGAGGCACCCGCTTTCCGGCCGACGTCAGGTAAAGAACTGGAGGAAATCTTTAGCCTAGACAGAAATGCGCTTCCATAGAGCAGAGCCTTTTTTGAAAGGCAACGGTCCTCAGCTAGTCAAGAAATTTCCCACATTTTATGGAACCCGGAGTTCATTATCACATCACAAGAGCTCGCCACCTGTCCCTATCCTGAGCCAGACCAATCCAGTCCAGTCCTGAAGATCCATGTTCATATTATCCCCCCATCTACGCCTGGGTCTTCCAAGTGCTCTCCTTCACTCAGGTCTCCCCACAAAAAATCCTATATGCACCCCTCCCATACGTGCTACATGCCCCGCCCACCTAATTCTTCTCGATTTGATTACCCGAATAATTTTAATGATGAGTACAGATCATGAAGTTCCTCGTTAAGTAGTCTTCTCCTCTCCCCTGTTACCTCTTCCCTCTTAGACCAAATATCCTCCTCAGCACCCTATTCTCGAACACCCTCACCTATGTTCCTCCTCAGTGTGACAGACCAAGTTTCAACCCATACAAAACAACAACAAAATTACAGTTCTGTATATCTTAATCTTTGTGTTTTTGGACAGCAAACTGTAAGACTCAAGATCCTGCACTGAATGATAACAAGCATTACGTGACTTCAATCTGCTGTTAAATTTTTATTCATTAAGGGAATTTCCATTCCTCAACAGTCCTTCCCAAATATTTCAACTGTTCCACCCTTTCAAAGGGCTTTTATCTATCTTATGTTTTTCACTTCGTCCTGCATTCTCATCTCCACACAAGTACACAGGTGTGCAGGTATTTCTTGTATTCTTTCACATCCTCTTCCTTTTAAAAGCATGTCCGCCTGGCCCCTGCCGTACAGCCACGTAATCGTATCCTCTTCCTTATCAACAAATATGTCCCCTCAAGCACGACGTGTCCGCTTCGCGCACGGTCCGCCTGGCGCACGTCGCTACAAGACGGAACCGGTAGGACAGCTACTTGAAAAGCCCACGGTGTTGCAGATTGCAATGTCATTTCAAGTTCAAGCATTACATAAGCATAAATTGCCACTATTTTCAATGTATTACAATATCTGACATCTCTCATATTATCTGCGTGGAGGTTACAGCTCTCTGTACACTACGTGAAGAAGTATAGGGGGGTAGCGTTATATCCCTTCCATCTTGGTGCCAGTTTTTGTTTGTGGTGATTTCAAGCCCCGTCCCGCTATATTTCCCTAATATCCATTAAACAGAAGACTGTGTGGGCAACAATTCCTATTTGCAAGCTTTGGACAAGAGGAAATTTTTTAAACTTGCTGGGAATCGAACCAAGGCTGCTCGGTTTTACAACCTGTAACCTGTTCATTATACTGACTATGCTATCCCGGCCCCATTTTTTACTACGTTCGTGGTTCACACAATGCAGTAGTCGTTGCATGGAGCTGCATACATTTCAACACGATACTTTGTGTTAGACTTCGCAAACTGTCTCAGAATGAGGAACAACTGCAGTTACAGAGCTCAAGTAACTGCAGTCTTCGTGGTAAAGCAGCCGATTTACGTTCCTAATATTGCTGCATCAGACTGCCGGTCTGTACTTATATCATATATCGAACGATATCAAACTCAGTTCTCTCCAGTATGATTGAATGGTTCTCAGCAAACAAGCTAGTCCTAAATATAGAGAAAAAAAAATATAATGAAATTTGTAACAAAAAAATTCACACAATGTTCATTGACTATTGGTTATAAACATATATACATAAAGAAAAACTAAATTCAAAATTTTTTGGCTTACATCTTGATAACCACCTAAATTGGAAGGTCATATTTATCAAATGATACTAAATTAAGTGGAGCGTGTTATGCAGTTCGGTCAATGTTCCACATCAGCAACATTAACACTCTCAAGTCAATTTATTTCTCATTTTTTTCACTGTATTGTACAATACGGAATAATTTTTGGGGAAATTCATCCAACGCAGGAAGATATTTACATTACGAAAGAAAATCATCAGAATTATGGTTGGTGCACATCCTAGAACTTCATGCAGAAGTCTATTTAAAAAACTGGAGATTTTGTCTGTTCCATGCCAATATATATTTTCATTAATGAACTTCCTCGTTGATAATCAAGAAAACTTCCAAACAAATTCATCAATCACAGTATTAATAAAAAGCAATAAGCACCATCTTCATAGACCAACTGCCAACCTATCATGCTTTCAGAAAAGTACATTCTATTCTAGTATCAGGATTTTTCAATAGCTTACGTGTAATATCAAAAATCTTAAGAATGAAAAGGGACAATTTAAAGCAGCACTAAGAAGATACTTAAATGCACACTCCTTTTACTCTGTAGATGAATTTTTTATGAGTAGGGGAGAGGGGGGCTAGTTGGCTACAGGGTAAGTTGGCAAAAAAGGCCATAACTCCCAAAGATGGCGCAGAATAACAACACCTGTCAATTTGTACTGTTCAATGACTTCTCCTGAGAGCGGTCAGCAAGCGTCAGCGCTTTGTGAGCTATGACTGAAGTGTGGTGTTTTACACCGCAGGAAGTAATTTTTTTATCGCTTTATAAAATGTTTTGTGTTTTAAGTTTGGTTACAGCTACATGTGACAGTGTGCCACCCATGAATGGTACCTTCCTTTTGGCTAATATTTTGGGGCTAGAGAGAATTGTGACTTACATTTTGTTTGAGGATGATACACTTAAAACTAAGAGGGTGGTGACGGGGCGGTCGGCACACTCAACGTGGGCAAGTTGGCTCACTGTGTCAACTTGCCCCGCTGTCGATCAGAATCTCATTCGTTAATTGTTTAGCAGTGTGATTTTTTCTGTCCGGTTTAACAAGCTAAATATTGCGTACTTGCAAGAAGAGGTCATATAGGAGCAACACACATCTGGATTATTGCTACAAGCTGTGAGAGCTCTGCGAAAACGTGGATGGTCAACAAGGAAAGCGGCGAAGGATTTCAGATTTATTTTCGTATTTGGGCAAGATACTGCAAAAGGGTAAGGCAGGGTAAGGTAAAACCACCTCACCAACACTGTCATTGAACATACCGTCCATCTCTCTGGGTAGATGACGGAGGAGCATTTTGTAAGCTATGTAAAACGTTTCGTGGCACATGCTAAGCCTTCTAAAGAGAGATCAGTAGTTCTGTTCCTACGTAGTAGACAACCATGATTCGCATTTGGCCATACGGGCAATAGACTACTGCAAGCAGAATGGCGTGACTGTCCTCAACTTCCCTCCACACTGAAGCCGTAACTCCAGCCTCTTGACAGGTGTGTCAACGGATCGCTTACCACGTATGTGAACCGAGCTTATGATGCCTGCATAACTAACCATACAGGCACAACAGTCAAATACATGACAGTCCTTGTGTCGTCAACACACCTTCGCACCTGACTTCTTTTTACTGCAAATACCATAGCAGGATTCCAGTTTTCTGGAATTTACCTTGTTGTATCCCCGAAATTTCGGAGAAGGCCGGTGGGGCGTATCGTGGATGTTGCTCCACCGGAATAGGGTTCGTATAGGTTGTGAGGGATGCTTGAAAAAAACTCGTTGTACCAGGTTCCAGGCACTTTAATTACAATAGGCCGTATTTACAGAAAACAGGCCGGGAAGGCCTCGCAGCAACTTATACAGACTGTCTGGATCGACGGCAGGATCGGGAATGCGCCCTTTCAGGCGTCAGAGGTTTTATCAGACAGGCTTGTGTGTGATCTGTGCGTAGGAGTATTCGTTACTCCTCCACATGTGACTGTGCGTCTGCAAGGAGTCACACGGTGGGCTCCATATTTCCAAGAAGAATAACAGATAAGCAGTTACAAACATTGGGCAAAGCGAATACAAAGAGACGTATGCTGAGAAAGTACTAAGAAGCAAGTGATAAGGTCCGATGATACGGACAAAGTACAGAAGGTACTGCATCAATGCAATGTCGTTGCCTCAGTTTCTATAATATATATATAATGTAAGGAACATCCGTAATATAACAGATGTATGCAACAACCTGTTCAGCGGCGATATCTTTCAAAATGAGGAATTTATGGAAGATTACGTTGCAGATATAGCTGCCCCTCCTATGGAGGCTGCAGATTCCAGTAGCAACAGTGAACTTCCTGCGATTTTGATGATTCTCCCAAATTATCATCTTCTGCTTCAAAAGTTGCACACATCCTGCTACTCCAGAGGACGTTCGAAACCTTCCTAAACCGTACGCAAAAAGAGCAAGAATGTAAACAAGAACAAGAAAATAACTGTCATTTTGGCTGATACCTCTGTCAAAAATGATTTGACACCAGTACAACAGAGGGCTCGGAGCAAATGAAAGAAGAACTGGGCCTAAAACATAAGAAAGAGGAGCGTGTCACGTATCTAAAGAGAGAGTTACAAGAACAGAAAGCAAAAATAAAAAAAAAATACAAAAATGCAGGCGACACAGACGAAGACTCCGAGGATACTTCCTACCTCTACTGTCTTGGCGCATCCAGAGAAATGTGGATTCAGTGCACAGAATGCAAGTTGCGGTCACTTGAGTAATAGACTGATGGCTCTCCCAACTGTGTTTGCTTAAATTACCAGTCTCATGGGATTGGGATACTTTATTTAGAATTGCTGGTGGTAGGCTAGTGCCATACTGAGTTACCTTTCCTTTTGATTTCCTTTTTCAATTTAAGTAAATGTATTGAATTTTGGGCCGAAATTCTATTGTTTCTCAACAGTTTTATTACCATAATGACACCTCGTTGTTGCGCACAACCTGTATCTGACAACAGGTGCGCAACCAGAATTTTTCATTGGGGGGGGGCTGACCCTGAGGCTGAATATAATTTGTGTTTGATCTTAAAAATTGTGTTATGAAAATCTTGTCATGAGTATAACATAACACTGTCAGCAACTGCATTTATATACATACAAATATAACTACATGTTCCATGACTCAATCACAGTGTCCTATCTTATTGTTTTTTAATTATATTAATTTATTATTCAAAATTCTAATGTACTAGTCATCAGCTGATTTCAGTGGCTGAATTTGGCTGCAGGGTAAATCACGTAAATTCACAAATTCTGTTTTTAAATTTCAGTTTTGGGGTGTTTGGGGGGCTGCAGCCTGGTAGCCCCCCCCCCCCTTTGGTGCGCCCCTATCTGACACGTTTGTTCCATAAAACATTATATTAATCATTGTCTGTTATGTCTTGGCCTTGAAAAATGGGCATCTTGATTTTCCACGTATTTTACCATATGCCAACTTACCCCGTGCGTGGGGCACGTTGACACACGTGCAGAGGTTAGGGCAAAAGCCTCTCCCTCCTATTCCTTACGAATAGCGTCAAATTTGTGTAGGTCAGATTGTAGCCCAAGAGTGTTGCTAGCGATACGTGCCGCTATATTCAACTTAACATGTACAGGGAAAATGTGAAAAATTATAACGTGAAAAGTGTGCCAACTATCCCCCCTCACCCCTACTGTTAACCTATAATACTGACGTCTAAGACTGCACATAGAATGTTTAAAGCATTTTGCAATGTACATTTTGTATGATTTTGTATGTTATGACTTATTCCACATCCTCTTGTCTTGTGACAAAATTATGGATCCATGGAATGTATATATGTATGTATGTATGTAATTAGCACCTTGTGCTTTGTCAGAGCGAGCAGCACGTAAGTCGCGTGGCCAAATGTTCCTACCTCTCTATTTGTTGCATATGTTTTAGGCATGTTCTTTAAATTGCGAAAAGCGACTATTAGTTTCGTAATGTCTCTCTGTCCGTCCGTCTGTCTTTCTGCATGGAACAAATCGGCTCCCCCTAGAGGGATTTTGATGAAATTTAATATTTGAGGATTTTTCGAAAATCTTTCAAAAAATTCATGTCTTATTAAAACGTGACAAGAATAACGGGTACTCTATATGCAGACCTATGTACATTTAGGATACTATCTCTCTGATTTCTTCTCAGAGTGTGAAAATTTCAGAAACAATTTGTTGATCAAAACACACATTTTATATTCAATAATTTTTTTCCGAAATTCATGCCATTTATGAGATAATGAGAAAAAATATGGTGGAGACGGAGAAGTCACAGACGACAATATAATACAGCACAGGAAAATGCGATTAGAGTGCCGGGTAACTAAGGCAAGCATATAGACACACACTCACAATATTGCCGGTAACTAAGGCAAGCATTATAGACACACACTCACAATATTGCCGGTAACTAAGGCAAGCATATAGACACACACTCACAATATTGCCGGTAACTAAGGCAAGCATATAGACACACACTCACAATATTGCCGGTAACTAAGGCAAGCACATAGACACACACACTCACAATATTTCAGTTAATGTTTTCCAAACCAAATATGGTTACACCAAAGCACCTCAGTCTATCTTTACGTGCATTGCCTGTCTTGTTCAGCAATGTGTGAACTCATCAGTAGACACAGACTGTTCAATTATCCTACATACCAACCAGCAACAAGCGGCAGTCATGTGTGTCAGTGTCTGTGTGACGTGGCCATAATCAATATTAGTGTGTGGTTGACATGACAGAAGGTCATACAAGCAAACAGGTAAAGCAATCCCATTACAGGCCTGGACAGACCCTTAGGGTTCCAGGAGGTTGAGGCTCCCAGATTTCTAGACAATCGGCACATGAAGGTGGTAAGGTTGTCAGCCCTGCGCACCGGCCGCATTTACCCCCCAGGAAATATTTCTGGTACTCTTTCTGTTGGAGTACATTTGTTAAATTCTTTCAGTTCAAATAGCAAGACAGCAATGCACGGACTTATGGGCCATATAAGCATTATAATTCAAACCTGGGTTGTGAAACTTTATAATGCAGTAAATTTTTAGAATTTGCAAAATTGAATAAAATAATTTCCAATTTTGACTAAAATTAAGAAAACAATATAATTTACCTTTTTATTCTGTTGGCTTTTGCACATGAACCACAGTAAGCGGGAATGCAAACCTGTGCATGTGTGATAACAGATGTGTAGCGTGAAAATATTGCAACTTATTTACTGCAGAGACCTCTAGATATACGGCAAGGGTTGTACGTGGCTTGTAAGTAAGCATGAAGGGCATTCAGAAATGATTTGGGCTCGGCTTATTTGCAGCAATTTCACTATCTTTAGGCCGAATACCAAACAACAGCTAGCTCAACTATCGCGCTCCTAGGTTATACATCGCTGCCATCTGCTTGGGAGTTTCTGGATGGCTGCACGAATTCGTTGTTTAGGTGTGTTGCGATACCGCTCGTGGACAGCAGCTGTGCAGGTTTATGGTGTGTTGTTTATTTGCGATACCGCTCGTGGACAGCAGCTGTGCCTTTAGGTGTGTTGCGATACCACTCGTGGACAGCAGCCGTGCAGTTTCAGGTGTGTTGCGATACCGCTCGTGGACAGCAGCCTGTGCAGTTTAGGTGTGTTGCGTAGTAGCTGTGGGACAGCAGCTGTGCAGTTTCAGGTGTGTTGCGATACCGCTCGTGGACACAGCGTGCAGTTTAGGTGTGTTGCGATACGTTCGTGGACAGCAGTGTGCAGTTTAGGTGTGTTGCGATACCGCTCGTGGACAGCAGCCGTGCAGTTTAGGTGTGTTGCGATACCGCTCGTGGACAGCAGCTGTGCAGTTTAGGTGTGTTGCGATACCGCTCGTGGACAGCAGCCGTGCAGTTTAGGTGTGTTGCGATACCGCTCGTGGACAGCAGCGTGCATTTAGTGTGTTGCGATACTCGTGACAGCAGCTGTGCAGTTCAGGTGTGTTGCGATACCGCTCGTGGACAGCAGCCGTGCAGTTTAGGTGTGTTGCGATACCGTTCGTGGACAGCAGCTGTGCAGTTTAGGTGTGTTGCGATACCGCTCGTGGACAGCAGCCGTGCAGTTTAGGTGTGTTGCGATACCGCTCGTGGACAGCAGCTGTGCAGTTTAGGTGTGTTGCGATACCGCTCGTGGACAGCAGCTGTGCAGTTTAGGTGTGTTGCGATACCGCTCGTGGACAGCAGCTGTGCAGTTTAGGTGTGTTGCGATACCGCTCGTGGACAGCAGCTGTGCAGTTTAGGTGTGTTGCGATACCGCTCGTGGACAGCAGCTGTGCAGTTTAGTGTGTTGCGATACCGTCGGACAGCAGCGTCAGTTAGTGTGTTGCGATACCGCTCGTGACAGCAGCTGTGCAGTTTAGGGGTGTTGCGATACAGCCGTGGACAGCAGCTGTGCAGTTAGGTGTGTTGCGATACGCTCGTGGACAGCAGCTGTGCAGTTTAGGTGTGTTGCGATACCGCTCGTGGATAGCAGCTGTGCAGTTTAGGTGTGTTGCGATACCGCTCGTGGACAGCAGCTGTGCAGTTGCTTGTCGCTGTTGAATGAAAACAGGAAGTGGTTCCGTGTCTGTAGAGCCGTGGGCCAGGCGGACAGTGAGCGCAGCAGCCACGTCGTGGTTGAGGCGGACATATTTGTTGTTAAGGAAGAGGATACGATTACATGGCTTAGCGGCCGTCGGTCAGGCGGAATAATTTTTAAAAGGAAGGGATGTGAAAGAATACAAGAAATACCTGCACACCTGTGTACTTGTGTGGTGATGAAATGCAGGACGTAGTGAAAACATAAGACAGATAATACCTTGAAAGAGTGGAACATTTGAAATATTTGGGAAGGACTGTTAAGGAATGGTATATACTTGGATGTAAAAAGTTCTTGCAGTTCACCGCTAAAAACCCTCTGAAGTTGGCAACTCGTTTGCTGAAACATGTGTAGGGGACTCAAATACATTTTATATGTCAATAATCTTGTGCATTTGTTGGTTGGTATTAGACTAATGTAGCCTTAGTTGAATGAAATTCTTAAATAAGTATAATTACAACAAGAACCAAAATACAGGGTGGGGCAGAGTGAATACCTAACGTTACCTAGTGTTTAGAACGTGTTATTCGTAAGAAACTAACGGATATAATCCAGTACCAGTTCTAAAGTTTATTGGCCACGACTTATCGTGGCCTTTCACAGTAACTTCACAAGAATAACAAAAGTTATATAAGCACATCGGGCACAATGTGATCTAATGAACACCGAAATTCGTATTTTGCAAACAAATATACAAAATTGTTCGTTCTTCTGGGATATGACTCTGCGTCACTCTATAATCCATTGCCGACAATTCCAGACTAGTAACTTGTCTCGAAACGTCGGTAACCCGTTATCCAGTGACGTGGAGTCATATCCCAAATAAAGAAAACTCAGCTACACCGGTGCGAAAATCTAAAGAACTTCGAACTTCACACCAACTTAAAATGTGTCATATTCCACTCTGGCTCAAGCGGTAAAAAGTCTCACGTTTATTCGGGAGCTGCTCGCTCCGAAAGTCTGCCTGGTCACGGTCTGTCCTGACTGAGACACTGCTCACTGTGTTCAGTGCGTTCAGCAAAGTGTTCAGACAGTACTTACAGTTAGGCCGTGACTGCCAGCTGCAAGTTTTGTACAGTTCATTTGTACTGCTTACAGTTAGGCCGTGACAGCTAGCTTACTGCAAGTTTTGTACAGTTCATTTGTACAGCTTACAGTTAGGCAGTGACAGCTAGCTGCAAGTTTTGTACAGTTCATTTGTACAGCTTACAGTTAGGCCGTGACAGCTAGCTGCAAGTTTTGTACAGTTCATTTGTACTGCTTACACAAACACTCTACATTATACACTGCGAACTGCTGGCAGTGCACTTATATAAGACAGCAATAAGTAACACGTGTACATGTACCGTCGACCGAAGTAGTTACAATTGTAAGCAATGTGTTCCAGTTGGTACTTACAGCACATGTAATTAGCAGTACAATCTAACTAACTGCTGGCAGTGCCCTTATATAAGACAGCAATAAGTAACACGTGTACATGTACCGTCGACCGAAGTAGTTACAATTGTAAGCATTGTGTTCCAGTTGGTACTTACAGCACATGTAATTAGCAGTACAATCTAACAAACTGCTTGTCCAAAGCTCGCTACCAAACAAAGCAGTTGCTAAACAGTCAGCATTCAGCAGCTGTTGGCAGTCAGCAGTCGCTGTGCTACGAACTGTATGCTGATATCGTCAGTACGACACACACCGCAATACGTGTACAGCAAACAGCGGGTCAGAAGAATGTCGACACTGGTAGGGCCTAACTTCATTACGAGCATAAGTTATGTTTATTTGTTGTTTGTAATTGAGCATAATTTGGGTTATTGTTTATTATCACAGCATTTTTCTGAAAGGAGTGATGAAAATCACAAATACTGAACACCTTAAGATTGTGCGAACAGTTCAGTAGAAATAACCCTTAAATTATGTAGCATAAGTCACACTGAAGATGGCGCACGTGTAACTGTCGAAACGCGCATGCCAAAGAATAAGCCTATACGACATGAAAAGTTTAAATCATTCGGTCTTTACAATGCAGCTGACATATCGCAGCACATAAAGCACACGCAGTATAACAACACACAAGCACCTCACACTGCGATCAGCTGACTGTCCCAACACTACTGCACGTAATACAGCACAACAACACACAAGCACCTCACACTGCGATCAGCTGACTGTCCCAACACTACTGCAGTTAATACAGCACAAAACAACACACAAGCACTAACACTGCGATCAGCTGACTGTCCCAACACTACTGCACGTAATACAGCACAACAACACATCGCACCTCACACTGCGATCAGCGACTGTCCAACAATACTGACGAACAGAACAACAATCCATCGCACTACATGCGATCAGCTGACTGTCCCAACATAAATGCACGTAAACAGCAAACAACAACACACAAGCACCTCACACTGCGATCAGCTGACTGTCCCAACCACTACGCACATAATACAGCACAACAACACACAAGCACCTCACACTGCGATCAGCTGACTGTCCCAAAACTACTGCACGTAATACAGCACAACAACACACAAGCACCTCACACTGCGATCAGCTGACTGTCCCAACACTACGCACTAATACAGCACAACAACACACAAGCACCTCACACTGTGATCAGCTGACTGTCCCAACACTACCGCACATAATACAGCACAACAACACACAAGCACCTCACACTGCGATCAGCTGACTGTCCCAACACTACTGCACGTAATACAGCACAACAACACACAAGCACCTCACACTGCGATCAGCTGACTGTCCCAACACTACTGCACGTAATACAGCACAACAACACACAAGCACCTCACACTGCGATCAGCTGACTGTCCCAACACTACTGCACGTAATACAGCACAACAACACACAAGCACCTCACACTGCGATCAGCTGACTGTCCCAAACTACTGCACGTAATACAGCACAACAACACACAAGCACCTCACACTGCGATCAGCTGACTGTCCCAACACTACTGCACGTAATACAGCACAACAACACACAAGCACCTCACACTGCGATCAGCTGACTGTCCCAAAACTACTGCACGTAATACAGCACAACAACACACAAGCACCTCACACTGCGATCAGCTGACTGTCCCAACACTACTGCACGTAATATTTCTCTCCCAAAATTATTTATTATCAAGACTGATCACAATTCATTCCTTACTTTGGCCTACAGCACAACTAAAGTGGCTGTTTGAACGGTAAAACTTAACTGCCAGGTTTTGTACGTTACGTCTATTGACCAGCAGAGGATATATGTATTTGGCAAAATGATCTGACAAGGCAAGCATTCGGTCCTACAAAAGAGAATGTATCAGGATGGCTAGAAGGAACAGCATAACGAGGAACTTCATGATTTAAAGTCATGAAATTATAGCAGTTTGACAAAATAAAAATTACAAGGTGTGGCGAAGCATCTAGCACACATGGAAGAGATGCGAATATTGTACTAATTGTGGCAAAAAGAAAATCTTAAGGGAAGAGATCAAACGGAAGATCGGCACGTAAATAGCAGGATAAAAATTCAACTCATCTTAAAGAAACAGGCTAAGAATATGTGGACCGGACTTATCTGGCTCACGATTTGGTCTGTGACGGGATTTAGAACATTTTTTTTTTCATTAGAGGCGGAGAATTTGTTGACTATCACAGTGTCTGTACTCTGTCGTTCTTAGGATTTTGAATTATTTGATAATTAAAATTTCAAAAATTTTATGGCTAAAAGAATTTTATAATTCATGCAAAACCTGACATTTGACCCAATTCAATCCTTTAGCAGCAAGTCGGTCTGTACACAGATTGAGGCACGTTCAGCTGAGACACACATGGTGTAGGCAGTATAACAAACCGACGGTGTGTTATATCCCGAGTGTGATGGTCGAAATCAGGTACGCCGGTGTTGACCGAGCGGCTGGTTACTGAGGGAAACTGGTATAAAGGCTCGTTCTGGACGCTTAAGAATTGATATTCACGACACCAATCACAACTCTTGAAGTGTAGAAAGATTGGTTTATTGTAAGTTATAATTCTTGATATTAACAAGAAAAGTGACGGAATAAGTGCGCTATGTGTGATAAATGAAATAACGCACTATAAAATATGTAAAACTTTAGCTCTTAGCGAGACTTCTGACACAAAGAAATTTCGAAACGAATTCGGACAGAGATTCCTGCAGCAAGTGATGACCAGAATGTTCCCCAGAGGCCTTCCAGCCTCATGCTATATATAGCATCAAAATCTTGTGGTGAAATACGTCACAGGGCGTTGTCAAAACCCCAAGCTTTACCAAATATGGGCATGACGCCACCGAGCTTGGACACGTAGCTCTGTCTCAAGAACAGGATACTTAAATCATTCAACCCTTAGGGGTGAGTTTAAAACAAAGGGGTACGTGAGAAGTCTCCTTAAGAAGCGGATGTAGGGTGGGTAGGTGTGTGTGGTATTTCCGCTAACTTGTAACAAAAGTGAGCATATCATCACACACACAAACCTTATATCTTACACCTTATTAGTTATTAAAATAGTCGCTTGGCGCAATTAAAATCGTCGGACGCGACAGGTGACCTCATAACGACAAGCGTCACACGTTGCAGGCAGTTTAACAAATCGACGGCGATCTCATAACGACAAGCGTCACATCATTTGCACCACGCCGTTCTTAAGTACTTTTATCAGAACCTGTCAGTCAGTTACACTAGCCAAGTAGGAAGGACCTGTGGTCTTTCTGCATGGCATTTATATACATTTGTCAATTGCGAGGTTAGGGAAGAATAATGTGCTGTGTTAATGGTGCATGAGACACAAAGCGGTTAAGCACTTGTCTAAACTACACCTGGGGTTCTTATGAAGGGATGGAGTAAAGCTTCGGGAACTTCAGGTACAACCTCTATTTCGTCTCCGGCCAAGTACACACGAGAATTAAATCAATCACGTAGACGGCACAGTGGTACTTCCTGTGATGTAGGTATTGTTGGTCTTTGTCATTAACATAAATACTTAGACGTGTGACAGTGTATGTTCTCCGAGATGTGACGCAGTGTAATTTGATAGATACTAGCTAGCAAATTTTCGGAATAAAATGCTGTCTTTGCATTCAGCAGTCTCTCCACAGTGCAGTGTTATGTGTCATATCGACAGACACTTAGGTCTACATGGATTGGAGTATCGGACTGAGAGTCAAAGCCAAAAATCAAACTTTAATTTAACTTTTACTTAAAACAGCAGAGGACAAGCCTGTCGACAAAGATGATTCATCTACTTTAAGATATAAAATTTCAAGAAGCAATGCAACAGGCGCCTTCTGCTATCTCTAAAAAGATATTGATAATTTCAAGCACCCAATCTTGCGCCATCACGAATTTAGCCGATATCACTTTAGTTTGTTACAACAGAAGTGATAATATTCTGTCGTACACTGAAGTTGGTTTCCTACAGAGAATACTGGAGTGCGTGTTAGTGCTGTGGTGTGGTGTGTACAGATATAAAGGTTAGTGCTGTGGTGTGGTGTGTACAGATAAAAGCACATTTGCAGAATAAGGGTCACTTTCTGCTGCAGACATAAATACAATTCTGTGCGTGAATATGAACTCTCTTATTGTACTCACTTCAATATGGTTACTCTTGAAGGCATCATTATTATGCTAGAAGAGGATGTACAGAAACTTTGAAGTTCCACAACGACCAATTTAAATTGGAGAATTCATTAAATTTTACACCAATTTTACGCTTCTGAAAATTGTTTCCCATCAAATTTGAAGTAATCGTTAGTAGAAAGCTTTTTAATTATTACACGAACTGTGAGTTGTTGGTATTCTCAGAACTTATAGCATCTAATTCTTTCCTTAAAACTCTGCAGTAGTTAACACAGTGTACTGTCTTTGCCGTGTGCTATATCCATCAAGTTAATGAAACAAAGGCTTGGAACTTCGGTACATAAATAACTGCAGTATAAACTTTAACGTAACTTAACTAATGCGCTAACACGCCATCTTGAAATACAGAACTAATTAGGCCTGTGACTGTGCAACACAAGGAACTGTACTATGGGTGTCAGTGTTCAGCAGTGGAGGGCTACAATCGGCCTGTGGAGTGGAGGAAGACCAGGGAAGTGTGTGACATTACAGAACTGCATTGCTCAAACATCTAACCATAATGGTTACAGGCTGATAAGGTTCTTAGTGCTGGTTTCGCTACTTGTCATCGGCTGCGTTGAGTTGAACCCAGGACCAGACAATGTAAGATCTATCATACACAGTAACAGACATTTATGTAAGTGCATAGGTTATGTAGAGAGCAGCGTGGAACTGAGATGAAAAAAGAAATGACAAATAAGAGTTTAACTAAAAAACAAAATGTAAAGACACCTCATGGAAGCCATAGATGCAGTGAAGAGGCTAGGCCTATTGTAAAAATAAATAGGCCAACAGGACGTTAGACTGTACACTGTAATGTATGTCTGAGACTGCGGTTGTATTTGGGAATTTTGTTACAAGTTTGTTAAATATCGTGTTTGACAGCAACAATACATTATTACTTTATCTCAGCCGCTGTCATCTGCACAACAAACGCTCTACAGACACAAGTAACTGCCGTTTGCACGTATTTAAGTACGCCGTCAATCCCTCACATTATTTAGTGTCGTAAGCAAATAAATTATAATATTGCAAGTTTAAAGGGTGTAATGGCAGGTTTTGCTCATTTGATACTCATCTGGTTTAATACACCGCGAAGGATAGTGAGTAATTGCGACGTTTCGGAAGAACGTACTGCCTGAATCTAATTCAGTTACCCGGAAAATGGAGGCAGCATATTTCTGCGAAACTTCTAAACAAACTTTGTACATTCACGGTGAAAAATTCCAGAAGATTAACACTAAAATAATAGTACTAGTAGTAGTAGTAGTAGTAGTAGTAGTAGTAAGAGAAGTAATATGGTAGTAAAATAATATAATATTAATTATTATTAGATATTCACCTTGGGACATACATACAATCATGCATATATATATATATACATACACAAAGACATACATTCATGCATACATACATACATACATACTCGTACATACATACATACATACATACATATAGACCTGTATTTAGTGAGAACTAAAAAAACTATTAACCAGGCTTGTTATATATATTGCACAAACAACATTTTTGTGACAACTCTATACAATATGCGCCTTTGCTTTTTACCAATGTCAATGTAAAGTGTCGCTAATTACTGTGCGCAGTTGGTCAGTGTGCCAAGATCAAGAGCTTCGCAAAATAATTTCTTCGTTACAGTCTGTCATATTGCAGCGCAAAACATCATGTGACAGGATTGTGAAGTTTGTATCGTAATGTGTGCTATCGGAGCGTTGTGTGATAAGCTGCTGTTATCTGTACCTTGTGGTTAGAATCTTCTTATACTCGTAATGTGTGCTTATGGGAGCGTTGTGTGATAAGCTGCTGTTATCTGTACCTTGTGGTTAGAAGCCTTCTTATACATCGTAATGTGTGCTTATGGGAGCGTTGTGTGATAAGCTGCTGTTATCTGTACCTTGTGGTTAGAAGCCTTCTTATACATCGTAATGTGTGCTTATGGAGCGTTGTGTGATAAGCTGCTGTTATCTGTACCTTGTGGTTAGAAGCCTTCTTATACATCGTAATGTGTGCTGTATGGGAGCGTTGTGTGATAAGCTGCTGTTATCTGTACCTTGTGGTTAGAAGCCTTCTTATACATCGTAATGTGTGCTTATGGAGCGTTGTGTGATAAGCTGCTGTTATCTGTACCTTGTGGTTAGAAGCCTTCTTATACATCGTAATGTGTGCTTATGGGAGCGTTGTGTGATAAGCTGCTGTTATCTGTACCTTGGGGTTAGAAGCCTTCTTATACATCGTAATGTGTGCTTATCGGAGCGTTGTGTGATAGCTGCTGTTATCTGTACTTGTGGTTAGAGCTTTTATACATCGTAATGTGTGCTTATGGAGCGTTGTGTGATAAGCTGCTGTTATCTGTACCTTGTGGTTAGAAGCTTCTTAAATCGTAATGTGTGCTTATGGGAGCTTGTGTGTGATAAGCTGCTGTTATCTGTACCTTGTGGTTAGAAGCCTTCTTATACATCGTAATGTGTGCTTATGGGAGTGTTGTGTGATAAGCTGCTGTTATCTGTACCTTGTGGTTAGAAGCCTCTTATACATCGTAATGTTGCTTATGGGAGCGTTGTGTGATAGCTGCTGTTATCTGTACTTGTGTAGAAGCCCTCCTATACATCCACATTAGCGCACATTGAGTAGTGTCGCACATTATGACAGTTGCAATAACGCAGAATACTAAGTATTCATTCATTCAGTATATTTATGTCAGAAGTATCATTTCAATCTATTGTTTTAAATTACTAGTCTGCTGGTGCATGCGACCCGAGCAGGCTAGTAACACACATTGACGTAGTTAACTTGGAAAGTTCGCGACCCGTGAGGCAAGGCACACTCAGTTACGCAGTTACCTTGGAAACCTGAAGAATGTATGTGTATGTATATTATAATTTTGTAGTGGTACCCGTGGGTAGCATGGAAACCCGAATAATGTGTATGTATGTATGTATGTATGTATGTATCTTATACTGTAGTATTATTGCCCGGCGACCCTTTACTTAATTAACGTGGGAACCGGAATTAGTGGTGTCTGTTATACATCATCCGTGCGTCCATTCGATTGAATTCTGTGTATTTTCTTTCCCTGCCAACTGGTGGCGTTCGGTGGAACTCCAGTTTTCAGTCTAGTGACGTCACCTGCCATCTGGTGGCGGTCCATGAAACTCCAGGAGTGTGACAGGGACTGACATTGCTAAAGTTTACACAAGATGGGATACTATTCGTGACTCTCAGTGATACATATGTGCACAAGAACAAAAAGTATATCTTACCAGTCTCTCCGGAATAGAGTGTTGCAATCACATTAGGACTGCGCTCTTCAGTAGGTCCTTTGTGGAATTTATTCATTAATATTGATTGTTAAATATTCACTGTGTTCCGCAGTAAATAATATAAAGTCAACTTGAACCAAACACATTGCTCACTGAAAGTTACAGCACTACATGTTGTGTAAGAGGAGATAGGCTGCTTGGTTTGTGTGTTGCCTATTTACTGCAGAATAACCACACATTTGTTGCAAAATTTGTCAGCGAAATTATTCCCGACGTAAAATTTGTGTTGGAAGAGTTAGGCTTTTGACAGTTCATGACGTCAATTTGCTGACTTTGAAGTTAGGGAAAGTCGAGTTTATGAACGGCTTAGACAGCAGACAAGAATGACACAATTTTATATACGACCGTATAGTGTTCTGGTTGGATATACTTACGAAAATCAAATACAATTTTGAACAAAGCTACTTCATTGCCAGTGTTAGAGGAGTAGCATGAAGGTCACTCGAAATATTGGTATAGTTGCTGTCAGTACGACAAGTGTTAACTTGTAGTGTATATAAAACTAACCAATAAAAAAAGGATTTTAAATAGGCATGTATATACAAAAGCTATCTTCCGTAAATTTTCCCAATTTCGTAAATAATACCTAAATTATTTTGTGGTAACCTGTTATGTACATATTATAAATTTCGCCAAGAAATTTGTCTCTGTGTATTTCGCTTCTTCACAGTACGACATATATACTGATATCGCGGCTAATTTAGACCATCGAGAGGCGTAGGCTAACAAATTGTTTACGTTTACCGTTTGACAGATGTCGTGTGTTACGATTACCGTTTGACAGATGTCGTGTGTTACGATTACCGTTTGACAGATGTCGTGTGTTACGATTACCGTTTGACAGATGTCGTGTGTTAGGCTGCGGTCAGAGTGGAGCCGACATCGGTCGTCAGACATTTTCATCCGACGTCGGCCGATGTGAATGGGCCGATAGCTTGGTCACAGTGCCGACTTTACTTTGTCAGTTGTCGGCAGAATGGACGTTCCAACATTTCTGTGTTTGGAGACGAGTTCTGTGTTAAGATATTTGTTATTGAAAAGAAAAAGACTCCATGTGAATGAAATTTATGTATCTCGAGAAGAATTCGGCGACTATCTTATACTCTTTCCTCAATTGCTTGAACAAGCGGACAAATTTTACCAGTATTTTAGAATGAAGAAGGAAACTATTGCTATTTCAGCCCACAGCTTCCGGGCAACATCTCTGTCGTGGTACTGTTTATCTTGTACATCCCATAAACTTCTCCTTTCCTGAACCAAACTAATTAATGTTTCGCAGTCCATCATGATTTAGGTCATAATCGGCCGAAAAAAACGAACTAAATTGAATTCGACCGATCTCCGTCCGACATCGGTTGTAATCGGCCGACAAGTCGGTTGTATTGAGACCAAGCACGTGTCTTCCAGCTGGTTTGAAAAGATCGGGCGAATTCGGCCGACGTCGGTCGTCGGCCGAATCGGCCGATGTCGGCGCCACTCTGACCGCAGCCTTACGATTACCGTTTGACAGATGTCGTGTGTTACGATTACCGTTTGACAGATGTCGTGTGTTACGATTACCGTTTGACAGATGTCGTGTGTTACGATTACTGTTTGACAGATGTCGTGTGTTACGATTACCGTTTGACAGATGTCGTGTGTTACGATTACCTTTTGACAGATGTTGTGTGTTACGATTACCGTTTGACAGATGTCGTGTGTTACGATTACCGTTTGACAGATGTCGTGTGTTACGATTACCGTTTGACAGATGTCGTGTGTTACGATTACAGTTTGACAGATGTCGTGTGTTAAGTTTACCGTTTGACAGATGTCGTGTGTTACGATTACCGTTTGACAGATGTCGTGTGTTAAGATTACCGTTTGAAAGATGTCGTGTGTTACGATTACCGTTTGACAGATGTCGTGTGTTACGATTACCGTTTGACATGTCATGTGTTACGATTACCGTTTGACAGATGTCGTGCCTTCAATCGCAAGTAACATGCAATAACGATGAAAGTATTATGCGTTTTTTGCGCACAGTGAATGAAGTTAACTTATGTGTACAAACAAGATGGCGCCTGTCGTCTGTCGCCATGTTTTATCTCCGTAACTTACTGAAGGAATTTCGACGGTGGGGAAACATTAACATGAAGAGCAGTCGGCATCGGTAAGGCTGCTGGCGGGCATTTAGTTGTCAAACATGAACATGAAGAGCAGTCGACATCGGTAAGGCTGCTGGCGGACATTTAATTGTCAAACATGAACATGAAGAGCAGTCGGCATCGGTAAGGCTGCTGGCGGACATTTAGTTGTCAAACATGAACATGAAGAGCAGTCGACATCGGTAAGGCTGCTGGCGGACATTTAGTTGTCAAACATGAACAGGAAGAGCAGTCGACATCGGTAAGGCTGCTGGCGGACATTTAGTTGTCAAACATGAACATGAAGAGCAGTCGACATCGGTAAGGCTGCTGGCGGACATTTAGTTGTCAAACATGAACATGAAGAGCAGTCGGCATCGGTAAGGCTGCTGGCGGACATTTAGTTGTCAAACATGAACATGAAGAGCAGTCGGCGTCGGTAAGGCTGCTGGCGGACGTTTAGTTGTCAAACATGAACATGAAGAGCAGTCGACATCGGTAAGTCTGCTGGCGGACATTTAGTTGTCAAACATGAACATGAAGAGCAGTCGACATCGGTAAGGCTGCTGGCGGACATTTAGTTGTCAAACATGAACATGAAGAGCAGTCGACATCGGTAAGGCTGCTGGCGGACATTTAGTTGTCAAACATGAACATGAAGAGCAGTCGGCGTCGGTAAGGCTGCTGGCGGACATTTAGTTGTCAAACATGTACATGAAGAGCAGTCGGCGTCGGTAAGGCTGCTGGCGGACATTTAGTTATCAAAAGCTTCAAGGTGGCACATCTCAGCTTCGCCATGTCTCTTTGTCTGTCTGTCCGTATATCCTCAGATAACAACTGCATAACTGCTGCAAGGATGTTCGTATGACTTGATGTTTGTAGTTGCAGTAATGTTTGTAGTTGCAGTAATGTTTGTAGTTGCAGTAATGTTTGTAGTTGCAGTAATGTTTGTATTTGCAGTAATGTTTGTATTTGCAGTAATGTTTGTAGTTGCAGTAATGTTTGTAGTTGCAGTAATGTTTGTATTTGCAGTAATGTTTGTAGACACGTTACATTTGTTGGTTACAATCGCATAATAATAATGTTTGTAGTTGCAGTAATGTTTGTTGACACGTTACATTTGTTGGTTACAATCGCATAATAATAATGTTTGTAGACACGTTACGTTTGTTGGTTAAAATCGCATATAATAATAATAATAATAATAATAATAAACACTGTACATGTTTACTATGTGCATTTCTGCGCATGCCTCGATTGCAACTCTTTAAATATTTGTCCCAGCAAGCAGTTCATCGAACAGATTTTGCACACAAACGTGATACTTATATTTTATGTCCTAAGTCTATAAAGTATTCCACAAGTCTTACGTCATTCGAAATAATTACACAAAAGTGAGCGAAGGCACCAGAATTATGATGTTTTGCTTAAAGCTAACCTGAATGAAATTGTTGTAAAATTGTTATTTCCAGCCTATTGTAATAAAATGATTCTTATTAACCTTATACATAAAGAAATACCACGAGATTAAAACTCATCACACTTTTCATGACTACACAAAAATCAGAAAGAACCAACACGACAGCTGCTGTAACATATCTCCTCTAGTCCTTTACAACGCAGGCCGAGCTCAGTACACAGTTTCAACTTTCACGGCAAAGTACACTCAATGAAGTACTTCCGATCAGTCAGGCATGTCAAAGTGCAATGCATTTCCAAACCTTCGGAACTGCAACTGTCTCCATCATCAGTGTTTTACATGTACAGTCTGCATGCACAACCTACTGTAGAACCTAAAGCTACAGCTGCCCGCTCACTACACCAGTCCCTAGGGATGGAGTTGTCAGTTACCGAAACGTTGGCGATCAATTGCATCTGGACACGACTTACTGACCGAGAAGACCGTAACTGAATATAACTCAGTGTTCTTAAAACTTACGTTGTTACTTAAATGGCTAAAGAATTTATCTTGCTATTGAAATGATATATTGCAGATCGGATTTTATGTGACTAAAATATTCTCCTTAATATCTTAAGGTTCGTTTTACATAAGCGTTCTAAAATAACCACAAAAGAAGGCAGGCCCTGTAGAAATATACGTATTAATATATTACCAAGGGGAATTAATTTAGTGCTGTTTCAATATTAAAGACTTATAATCACGTGTTTTTCCACTACGTGACGCTTCTCTAAGTCCAACGTAAGCACTGAACCAGTCCAGGCTTGCACACGTTTCCAAGCATGTTCGCCGCCTTAATAAGAAGTGAGGACAGACGGAACATTATGGTCCATGCGACTGGGGTGAGAAGGGGTAACAATCACTTATCATTAAAAAACTAACACATTAAAAATGTCAAAACGACCCTCGAATTAACGATAAGTTTGGCTGACGGCAGAATCCAATGGCAGACTTTAGTAAACACCTCAACGAACCTCCGGCTTCAATAAAATGCGGGGATTGTTTTGTCTATAAGATTTTTATGAAGGCCTCTGCATTACGTAGTTACATTAGTGATTAAGATAAGTATTGATGTAACATAATTATCCCTACTTAAATCATTTTGCCACACTAGGGTGACTTAATTTCGTTTTGTTACAACAGCAGACAGCTTCTCCATCTCAAAATGTTGGCGCTCTTCCCCAGTTCAGCAGGCGACCTGGAACGGGTGGACAGCACGGCGAGCTTTATGAGATCAAAATGGCCGCCTTCCTCTTCGCGAGGGCCCTCAACAGGACTGAAGAATTTCGCCTGGCTTCGAACGTCGATGGAGCTGGGGCTTTTGATGACTTGGTATTTAGGTACAGGCTGAGAGAACCAAATGTGTGGAGGACATATTTCATACAGCTTAAGCATAAGAAAGACGGCTGTGCAATTCAGCGTTCGAGTTTGACACAACTGTCTGGAGATTTTAGTTTGCTCAAATATTTCTCGTCTTACTGTCAGATAAAAGCAGAAGCTTCTGTAAACAATGATTTAAAACAATGTGGCAATTTTCCTGATTTTGAGTTTATAATATATACGAATGGAAGTATGGAAAACAAACCTCCTGTTAAAGGAGGAGACGCTGACCCCTTAAGCATATTGAGTTCAGGGTCAAACTGTGGGCAGTACATAACATTTCAAGAAACAAATGACGCAGATATATTTAAATTTTTTGAGGAGCTTTCACGATATCAATACTTTATTGCAGAAATGGACAGTCTGTTGAATGGGGGGACTTTTGTGGATAAAGAAATTAATGAGAAGATTAAGAGCCTTCAGAGCTCTGTCACCAGCAAGGCGATATTAGGGAAGCTGAACAGTCTGAAATCAATGCTGAGCAAAGATTACGTAAGGAAATTAAACAAGGAACTAGACAAATGTGATTTTTCCTTTTTCAAAGAATTCTTGAACAAAGTTAAGATATTTCACTCCCAAACAAACGAAGAATCCCTTAAGGCGTTAATTGTAAAGGAACTAAAAGACGCTTGTGCAACGTCATGTACAGTTGCGAATTGCATCTACGTAAAGTTTTACGAAGGCCTTTATAATTGATGGAAAGAAAGTGGGAGTGTTGTGTGGCTGAGTAAAAATTCGGAACTATGGCAAGCTGTAGAAAAATCTTTCGTTACAGAAATAACGGATATATCGGAAGCTGAAGTTCAGGAGGTTTTAGGGTGCGGTATACATTACAGTGAACAGCACATACAGAGATTGTCTGACGTCATAAAACAGAACACTTTCTTGAACATTATCACCAACTCAAATATTCGTACTTTACACAAACTGAAAACTTATCAGGCACTAAGTTTTTTAGGTTACATGAATTCATTATATATTAGTTTAAAATCCTTAATGATTCGAAGTAAAGACGGCCGAATATTATGGCCATGCAAGTGG
>JAJKFL010000031.1:0-243989 GCA_021186555.1 Reticulitermes speratus | reverse complement strand
GTAGTGCTGCATTGTTGCAATTCTCACAGTTTTATTATCTTTAACTAAATACAGTATTACATTAATAATTGCCACGTGTTTCAATTCTTACTAATGTATAAATCTTTAAATATTGAACTGTGACGTCACACAAGTTCTACGTAAGATGCAACACAACCACAATAAGTTTAAAACCTTTAAAATTAATCAAAAATATTTAATGCTGTTAAATGACGTTTTGTTTTCTCAGTCCGCTGTTACGTACCTAGCAATGACGTCCAGCATTATGACGTCATATTTGAGCACAGAAGATAATTTATGTCAATTTCCACACATGACCGTACAAATGATCACTCTATCTACATGACTAACCCACTAATGTACTAACAAACTAACAATTCCTGTTTCTTCTGGTAGTCTGTTCGTACCTCTGCTCATGCATGGCCGGCAAACACTAGCTTGACACGAACTGTACAGTCAAATGTGTCCATTGACATCCTCTGTTGACACGAACTGTACGGTCAAATGTGCCCATTGACATCCTCAGGCGACTTTTGTGTACAAGAAACAAATTCGACTTACGTGCATGTGTTCTGATTTTGTGTACAAACACACATTGGTAATTCGAAAGAAGCATTAGTGTTTCTCAGCCCATGGTACGCGTCCCGGTATTGGTGCGCGGAAAATTAAAAGAAAAACTTATTTTTGTCACATTTTAAACTATTTTAATTAAAATTAATAATCATAACGCCATGGTACAGTGCTAATTAGACTAAGACAATCTCAATGTTACGTTACACGTTCATTGCGTCTCCTGTTTTACCTCAACACATGCCGTGTGTTTCGTAATTTAATATTTTTTGGTTCACATAATATTCACTTTTTACATAAGAGGTGTGCTAAAATTTAAATGTTCAGACCAGTCGGCTAAAAATATACAGTCGGTATAGTGACTAGTTTACGAGCTGATCGATCCTGCGTTCGAACCCTGAGAGGGGAAATGTATTTTTCTCTTCTGCAAAACGTCCAGACCGTCTCTGGGGCCCATCCAACTTCCTAGTTAATGCCTTTTTCTTCGGGGTAAAGCGGCTG
Source organism: Reticulitermes speratus (assembly GCA_021186555.1). Taxonomy (NCBI): domain Eukaryota; kingdom Metazoa; phylum Arthropoda; class Insecta; order Blattodea; family Rhinotermitidae; genus Reticulitermes; species Reticulitermes speratus. Next base: position 242,918 of record JAJKFL010000031.1, on the reverse strand, counting down.
GGGCGTGAGTCTGACCACTCACATCGATCTAGTGCCACGGTCAAGAATAAGTGAAGGATATGACATCCTGTGCATGACGCAGGGTTACATATCCCCCCTCCAGATCCTGTGCCTCACCGTGGTGAGGGGTGTAACAGTGAATGGTGCCTGCTTCTATGTGGAGCTACTGTAAATACATTGCAAGTGCTTGTAGGAAGGCTGGATAATTGTAAGCTGACGTTTCGAATGTATATTACTGGATTTTGAAATGACTTTACAATTTCCTCTCATGTTACACATTTTTGCTGGATATTTGTTTGCTAAAACATATTCATATTTATGTAGGAATTTGTGTTACAACTTTGTAGTAATTGGTCACCAAATCAACTATTAATTTCAGTACAACTGCTTCATAATCTGGTATAGGTGTGCAATGTATCTGACACAAAAAGTGCCATCTAATTCCCTGCATAAAGTTGCCACATGAAGTGGCATCCTTCACCGGCAAAAGCAGGACATGACAAAACTTGAAATGTCTATGATATCCGAATCGCATACACGGAGTTAAGTTTTGTAATTTAAAGTATGCATGTTCAAGGATGTGAATATTTCTAGACATTTGCAACAACTTAACACTGTAATAATATGTTACATTATTTCTTTCAAAGTCAGATTAAATTCTTAGCTTATGCCATACTATTTTTTTTTACACATGAAACACACTTTACATACAATATGCTGTCCTTAAGTCGTACAGCTATCAAGTTAGATAAAACTGACTGTACACACTTGACTTCTTATGCTGTGTGTACATTTTGTTACTTCATTTTCGCATTTTTCTGTGTCATGACTGCACTCTCCCTTAACTTCAATAAGACGTCATCATAACGTTAACTTTAGAGTGTTCCAGTAACTAATACTGTGATCCTTGAATGTCTGTGTATTGATAACAGATAAGGTCCTACACAAGAACAAAATATTTAGTTCTGTGTACGCTGTGCCATGTTCTGCAGGTTCAGGATCCCTTCTGACTCTCAATGCTGTTGATCAGTCCTGTGATCAAATCTTCCAGTTGCAGTGCACCTTGCTGAAGCTGAGCATTGTCTCTAATGCTGAAGGATTCTGCAGACATACAGTAATGACGCTTCAGCCAAATACAATTTTAACCCATAACATTAGTGCTTGAGGGGAAAAGAAACATTACATTCTTTCTTTTAAAAACTTTTATGAACCTGTAATTTTAATATGCAGTATATGATCAAATGCTAGGTCTCAACATTTGGTACTGCTTATTTATATGACTATAAGACGCGAATCTTAAACTATAAAATGAACGTCAGAATTGTTCCTGCATAATGAAAGCCATTTGCCAAGAATTACATTTCTTGTATGTACACTGGCAGGTTGAGACAGAAGTATGATAATTAGAAATTTGGAATTCGCTGTGAATTTTCGTAATAAGGAAGCGTTATTTTTATAGTCGAAACTCATTTTCTCTGTACAATTATCTGCACTTAAATTAAGTGTAGGAGTACTAATTTTCAGATTATTGGAGCTTGTAAAGGTTCCAAATACTGAAGATAGAGTACACTTTGTCCAGCTGTCGTTGGTAGAAGTACCGCAGCAGAACGATAGGCGCGCTGTAATCTGCGTTGTTGCACGGACTAATCAATGATGCATGGTTGGCGTAAGGATACTAGATAATCTGTGGCATAATGCTACCTGTGTAATCTGTGCATATACTAGAGCGGGAGGAGAAACGGGGATTGGGGAAGGGGAAGCATGCAATCGCGACATCTTATCGTTGTGCACGTCATACTCGTCAAGAACGACAACTACAATATCTACTATTAATAAATAACAGATGTCGCACAAAGTCGGAAGAAGTTACCATGCCACGTGATATTTTGGACCAATCACAAAGAAGCGCCTACCTTTCGTTGTGACCTGTGATTGTAACGGCTAGTGCCTGCAATAGATTGGTGCAAGAATAATTTGAATTGATTATTTATTCTCTTTCGTCTGTGGATTTTGCTTTCAGCGTCTAGATAGTATCGTTGTGTGTTGATTACATCGTGTGTTATGTATTCTCCAGCACAGATTACTACAGATTCTCCAGCGTCTGTGGAACGGTAAGATTTGAATTTATGAAAGCTTAGCTTAATCCTACATGATGGGCCGTGTAATTTTGAGATGTACGTACTGTATTGCGTTGTATTCTGTTTCTTTCAGCAAAATGGCCAGGCGGAACAAGTGCCACGCGGCAAGATGTACATCGACGCACAAAGACGGTGTACGATTCTTCAGATTTCCTACGAATCCGATACGGTATGTCACATGCAATATCGTAATATATACAGATCTCATTTAATATAGTACGTATGTGTAAAAAGGAAATGTGAAAATGTCAATTGCAGTCCAGTGGACTGTTCAGGGTTACACGGCGTTACAATCAAGAAGACCAGTCACATGTGCACTGTGCATTGCTAATAGGAAATGTGTAAGTCATTAATACTAGGAGAATGCAATTTAAATGTATCCCATTAACATTAAATTCCCAAACATATGTAATGTAATGTACTTTCATTTTTTCTTTCCAGAGCCAAAGTATGGGCGGAGAACGTCGGGCAGCCATGCAGCATCGACAAATGCTGTACAAATATTTTTTGTGCAGCAAACATTTTGCAGAGAGCGATTTCTGCCTGAACAAAGTGTGGCAGTTGCACATGGCTCAGATTCATTTTCACATTCAATCCCACAACCTTCGGAATCTAACTATTATAACCCTTCTCTGAATTCCTTGCCCACAAATTTAACCCCTGAAGATAACCTCCATGTCCTACCACCCACCAGAACCTACGGCAAGGCATCTGTGTCCTCCACTAAAACTCCTATGCCTGTCCATGCAGACAGTCCAACTTCTCATCAAATCCCTGGGTTCCAAACACCATCACCAGGAGGCAGAACTGTAGCAGTGAAAGAAACCTCTTGTTCCTTCAGTAATCTGTGCTATAGCCTGTAGTTATTTGTGTCAAGTACCAAGGACGTAGTTCCTACGAGGTGATTTTATAAAACGTAAGTAAAAACCAGGAATGCATGACAGAATAGTGTTATTTGCTTGGGTGTAATTTATTGTGACTGAGTGTGATAAGGAAACGGCATGAGTGTTTTAGTGTGACTCAAAAAAGGAGTGCCCTCAGCAGAATCGCCATTTTGTCAATTTACCGGCTAGGAAATTGCAATATTTTTTACTGACATAATAAATATTATTTACATTATATATGCACACACACAGTAGGTCGTGTAAGGGAATCGCGTAGGTAGTAGAAGAGTGTTTTTGCAGAAGGCGTTAGGTTTGTATGATATTTCACGTTATGTTAATCAACCTTCCTCTGTTGAATCTAACATTGCTGTTAGATGTTAAATGAATTTGGCACCTTTGAAATACTGTATATAAGTAGGGTATTAGCATATCGGTTTTGTATTGTAGAACGCACCTTACCCAACAATAATCAATGTTCAGAGTGGAAGGATTGAGTTTGATCATGACGCAAAAATACCGACTCTAGGCTATTCTGTTCCGTATTTATGAGGCACTTGAATACAAAATCAGAACAATGTTTTTCGAGGATTTGCTGTTGAGGAATATAAATTTCATTTTTGTGGTGCTGGGTGTGACTGCAAGGCACAATGCTACTAGTGGTGATGGATTTCAAAGGAACTTGGATATTTCAGCACAAACCATGATTTGGGAACATAATAGATTTTACTTAAAGGTTGAGCTTTGTGTGGTACGTCTTGCAGCATGCCTGTATGTTGAGATCATCACAATTTAGAGGCGAAAACCTGTCTGCCACTTTGTTCATAACATGGTGTGCATCTTTTTGTTGGACATGACTTTTTTATGAGCGGAATCCAATCTCTAAAATGTCTTACAGTTGGGGCACGTTTTGCTGTAGGGTGTTTCCTGGCAGTTACTGATCCACCACTCTTTCTAGTAAATTCTACACATGTTTGTGAGGTTATGGGTTGTGGTGTTTGTCATTCTGAATGTGTCTTAGAAAGTTAGAAAGTACGGTTGAAGAAGTTGAACGTTCAAATTAACTTTATGTTCGGTTATATTCCAGGATTAATGCAGGCTGTGTTTGTTCCTTATTTTCCAGTATTGGTACAGGCTTTTGCATGTTGATCTTTCCTGTCCCAGCACCATAATTAATGACTTATTTTTTGTTTAATGTGAGGATGGATACTGGCATAGAATGTTGGGCTGTCAACTTCTGTTGTTACTTTGGAATGAGTGAGTTCCTGCAGTTTAATGGTCTAGGGGAGCTGGAACCACGAGTTACATGAATATGTAGGGGAAACTCCCAGTGTTGATGTCTTTGCATCATTGTTAGAGGAAAAGTTTGCAGACCACCTTTGTAGAATTGTCATTGGCAAGACCCACTGATAAGTTACTTCAGTGTTGTCAGAACTCGCAGTCCTATGGTAGTAGCAGTCGCACAGAATGTTTGGGCAGGGAGAGGTTTACTTTGTAGAGCCTAGCAGTTATTTTATGTAACACTGCTTTTAACATTCAGAAATTGTGTTATTCGTACAAAGTGTGTTTTTATGGATCTCGGAAAAAGCATTGTTTGTGTGTATAGCATTCATTTAACTGGTCTTTATAACGGAGACTTGACTGTGTTTGCTGTGTGGTATGAATGAATTTTTAAACATAATTCAGGTCAGTTTTTGTCTTTGAAGTGTTGATGGACAATATATCATAATGTAGACTTTCATGCCCTGAGATACCCTATCACTCTTTTGAGTCACCAGTTTCTCCCCTGCCTTTGTGTCTGATTCCTGTCACTGCAGGAGCTGTAATTTTGCTGTATGTTTTATTTTGTGGTTTTGAGTTTCACACATTTTGTCAAAGTAAGGGATGCAGAAATCTAGGGTGCCTAATCATCCAGGGGACTAAATTTTGTACAGTGGTGCTGTATAATTTCACAATTATTGCAGTTTCTGCCCTGCATACAAAAATGTTTTTCAGTTCACATGCACCAATCAGAAAGTGTCAGATAACAATGAGGTTCACAGGTCACTCCACGTCTTTATTATGGAGCTCGCTTCATGTTAGTCTTATGGCACAAAGAATTTGGAGTTGGCGACTAGGTTTTTGGAAAATTTGTGGACCCCTGGTCCAAGTAAAAGACATAACTTTTGACTTACATCCATAATTGTGTGCATTGTTCATAGGAACTTAACATGCACCACAACAGTGTTGCCTTGTTCCATTAGGAAATCGTGTGTATTTCTACTTGTTTTGTAATTTGAGCATAAAAAAATTCAGTTCCCCATAAGTAGTAGAACTGAGCCCTAAAGCCCTTACAAGTTTTTTTTTTATTTGACAAAGTGTCCCCCACAAGGTTGGAAATTTGACCTCTGGCATAAAATTTAAACATGGTTGTGAATAAGTCTTCCTCAGAATTGTCTAGATTTGTGTCAGTCATCTCAGATCTCATTACAGCACTGCCTGTTCTATCATGCTATGGTTACAGGAGTCTAAACTTGGATATAACAGTAATGAATGGAGCAGCAGTGTTTTTTTTTTAAGAAATGTACATCTAGCCTGGTAGTTCCCAAATTGTGCCCTTTTTGTGCAAAATAGGCTCTGCAGAATTGTGTAAACTTTAATTTTTTAGAATTCTTGAATATGTAATATTATGGTGAGAGAAATAGGAAGTTGCTTTTCCTTTGTGACATTGAATTGGCAGTGCTGCTAATGAACTGTGTTGACAAAATAGGGTGCTGAAATTATGGTTTGCAGATCAAATAAGACTTTTATTGAAACAGTCACTTCACTTCTGTTTCCGCATTATGTTTGCTTTAGTGCAGTGGTTGCCAGAGTGTGCCCTGCGGATCCCAAGGGATCCACGATCAATTCCCAGGGAATCTGTGGGTATGTTTCTGTAATGGCTGCTTGAAGTTTACTTCTTTTTTATGTAAAGGAATGATGTTTTGTAAAAAATAATGACGGAACTTCTTTAATTGGTCGTGTTTACTTCGTACTGTCGTTAGAATTACTAATAAGAAACCTCACTGTACCCACAGAGTGAGTGACAATTTAATTACGGTAAAATCATGCAATGCATTGTTACATGTGCTACTGGTATGTATTAGTATCTATCTTAAATCAGTTCTGAGATATATGTATTATATGTTCGTGGACATATCATCCGTGGTTCGCAGTGACGTACGTAGATAGGTGAGCCGTGGTAAAAGTAGGAGTTTGTCTGTGGTTATAGCGTGGGTGTAGGATACTTTCAACATATTTTGTCTCTGCCGATAGTCTGGAATGTTTCCATTTTGCGCACCAGCATTCGAGCAAGCAACGTACAGATTCTTGTACTGCTCTCATTTTGTCAAAGACCCCTTTCGACGACTTTGTTGCCTCCCTACCGTGACATCGGGTAAGAAAACTGAAGTGCTGGTGAGTGCTGAAATATAAACACTAGCAGAATGAGTCGGGTAAAACTTGTATATTTAAAAACCTCGGCTACACATATTTTCACTTCGTAGAAGCAATCGACAGGCCGTACACTACTTCAAAGATCCGATATACTACAGGTGTAAATTAAAAGTTAAATATGAGATGTGGAATTGTTAAACAGTCTTATAATCAAGATGCGTTAGAACCACATTGTGTCGCTAATCGTGACCTAACATTTCAGGTAGATACATTGGTTTATGTGGTAGTTTTACTTGTGAAGTAAAAGCGTTACCCAAATCATTAAAGAGTTCATACTTCATGCAACATATTTACGAGTTCCCAGATGTCTTAGGCAGCAGCCAAATCACTGTAAGCACTGCACTAATATCTGTACATAAACTCAAATTCTAACCTAATTTACTAACACAAAACCAAAGCTTGAAATTGTTTTATATGGACATAAATACACATACACTTAAAGAACTAGGGCATGATTTATACAAAATCACAAAGCCTGGACACCTAACTATTGATAATGTTTGAATGAAAATTTAAAACTTGTTCTGATTGCCTATTGTTAAATAAATCAGTTCCACGCATGTTTTATGATTTATAAGGTTCACTGTACAGAAGTGCATAAATGGCTATCTGTTCACACAGTTTCTCTTTAAAACAGCGGATGAGATTTTGATGAAGTGCGGTATAACTGTCTAGAATAAAAGTTTTGAGAAATTTTTTTTTTTTGGCTCACATCAGTAAAATATAATCACACTTGAAATAAAATTGAATATTAATAGATTTTTCTCAGAAACAGTTTACTGTGCATAAAATGCTTGCACAACATAATAAATAGAGTTTATTAAGATCTATAACATTTCTTTGTAAAATATTGTATGCTTTAGGCATAGGTGGGAGGTTAATTTTAAAGTGGATGTTAAGGAAACAGGATGTGAAGGAATGGGATGCTTTCATCTGGCACATGGTAGGGGCCAGTGATGGGCTCTTGTGAACACGGTGATGAATCTCTGGGCTCCGTAAATGGACTTTCTTGGCATGCTGAGGACTGTTAGCTTTTCTAAAAGAACTCTGTCTGCATCATGGGGTTAGTGTTTACTTTCTTTTTTTGTATCTTCCTTGAGGCAAAGGTTTGAATCATTCCAGGGTCAGGGCTGATTGATTCTAAGTTGTGTCATTCTCATGTCAGTGACCATGAGTAACACTGTCTTGTGGGATATGATGCTATATGAACTAGTATAACTTTACCAACATTTCAGAGGAACACCTCTTCTACCTTGAAGACAGAAGTGGCACATTTCTCTGATGTCAGTAAATTTTTACCTGACCACATGGCATAATGTCCAAGAAGGCGGTGTTCTTCAGTTGTAATGTTATTTAGCATTTATGTATAAATGTAAAGGCTATTTTTTTGATACATACAATAGTACCTACCTTGCCATTCAGACCTGACCCAGGATCGCTTAATACCACTACTGTTGCCCTAGCCATTTAGTCTACCAAGGAAACTTACAGATAAGACAGCAATATTTTTTACCCATTGAACAAACTAGAACAGAAATTCTCAAGCAAACTTATGGTATGGCCACATTCACTTTTACGTAAAATTCTGACGTGAATATTCCAAGATACGTAAATGAACAAGGGTGCATGCACGTAACTAAAGTACACACATGCTCCAAATGTGGTTATATTGTATGTATTTTATCTGTAGATATTCGCAGTGCTGGCAAACATTTCAAAGGCGCAAGCCCAAACCGGGTAATTTTCGGAGAAATTCTTTCGTGTAGGAAAATCTGAGTTTACTAGCACCACCGTTCCTATTATTCCAGTGACATCGTATCGCCCCCAGTGGCTGCTTTGCTCGCCCGCCCCTCAGTCAGGCCATTTCTGAACGCAATGCTGAACAGAAATCTTTCTTGCTTCTGAAGAAGTCTCTTGCGATGTTCAGCCGTGTTGTTTGGTACATAATTTCCGACGGTTGCAAGATCCATATTGCATTCATTTTCAGTTAGGCAGTCATAGAGCGGTCCTCCACAAAGGCTGTTTTATATGAAATTACGGTTACGTGATCGTCGATATTCACATTTGTCTATTCTGTCGGGATACATTTTGGGCAGAAACCGTCAGCCTGTTGTCATAATCATCGATAAGTAACGCATCACGTAATATAATAAAAATAGAGTTGTAAAAATAATGTTGTGATGTATTTTAAATTTATGTAAGTTCATGAGCTGCGTACTTTATCCCGTGAAACTGAATGAAAATGTACTTATCTCATGCAAAGAACCACGGTGCCTTTCGTCTCTACAATTTTGTGTTCAACGGATGGTAGCCTTGACAGCGGGTATAAACCACAGATGAATTGTGTGTACATCGAACGCATCTCTGAGCGTTGTAGTATTCCGTGCTTGGTTTGGCGCGCTTTGGTCTCGTTGTAACGTGGTTGTTGAAAATGGGCCTTAAAGATTTGCAGTTGTGTTATAGTTGTTTCATTGCTGTTCTGATTAACTTTGTTTTATTTGAATTCAGCAAGGTATGTATGTTACACTGCATGTTTTGTACAGCGAAGGTACGTAATTTGAGTTTTTTTTTGTTCTAGCAATTGACAGTTTAGAATGGCGGTATTTCTATCGCATGAATGAAAGTTGTTCATAATTAGGAATTGAACAGTGTTTGGTATGTTGCTCCAAGACTGGTCGTGAGCCATAGTTCATACTACACACTATCGTGAATATAATGTTTCATTAATGTTTATTCCTTTACCTCTCGCGGTATTTTTATTTACATCCTTAGGCCTCACTGTCATATTTAATAGTCGTTTTTGCTGTGATGTTAGGAATTTATTTTGCTACTTATAATATTTGTTTGTTAGAATTTGCCTCAGTAAATATGTAGTTGTATTTGCAGTAGCCAGTACAAACCATTGTCTTATTTTATTATTTGGCAATTTATTAATATTACCACAACGAGGTAACTCGGATGAGAAGTTATGACAAACAGATACAGAAAAGAAATAAGATGAAAAGAAGAAGAATGTTACTGAGACTCAGTTCACTTACTGATTTTGCTTTACATATGCATCTTCGTCCTTTCCACTCTTGGTCCACATTCTGTAATGACTAATCTGCACATCTTCCTCTCCTTTCCTGTTATTGGCTGGTTGTTGGCTCACACACCTATACGGTATATATTTTTTCCCACTGGGGGTAAGTGAAATGTTTGTATGGATTGTCAGAAAGGGTCTAGTGCACTTTAGGAGGACCACAGCAGGAAAATTGTCAGTAGGAAGGAAGGCAGAGTGCGTCTAGAAGACTGTGTGTGGTAGGGGAGATGGAAAGAGGCAGAGCAATGTTACTTACGTGTTAGGTGCAGGGCAGAGTGGTAGAGGTTTAACATTAAACCTCTACACAACACGCCACAGCACGTCGGCAAAAACTTTTATAATTTTTATAACTTTACAATTTTATATTTTACTGCCACCGGGTGAAAACCCAATTGCAGTAAATAATAAAATAACATCTCAACATCTGCAACATCTACTAGCTGTGTGACATATTACAACGAATAATCAACAAGCGTACTATCAGCTCCACCACATTGCATTACATAATAGAACATTGACTACAACAAGACAACAATTATGTCATCTTTAAAATATCTTACCACAATTCACAGCATTTCAGTTTTGTGAGATCTGAAGTTCCCACAGCAGTGTTGCTGAAGATTCAGTTCTGTAGAATGTGGTGCTCTGTCACAGCGTGAGTAGTCCCAACATTTCAAAGGACTGTAATGCCTTCAACTTCAGGGTCAACCAATCAACTGCTTCAGCATCAACGTCGATGCTGACATTGCAAATTACTCATCCAACAACACAGTGACACATCTCAGAAGACCTGAATCTTCACACCAGTTTCTGTTTTAGTTTGTAATACCATTACTGTGACAGTGTTTTTGCTTTGTTTGCCTATTTTTTGTATCTCAGTATGCTTGTGGATCCATACATCTTTTATAATTTGCACAGTGAAGAAATAATAACTAAATAACTCCATATATGGAGTGCATCTTTAGAAGCTAGTAGTTCCTCAGCTAGTCAAGAAATTCCCTGCCTTTTATGGAACCCAAAGGTTCATTACCGTGTTCACAACAAACTGCCACTAGTTCCCGTTGTTAGCCAGATCAATCCAGACCGCCCCCCCCCCCCCCCCCCCCCCCCCCCCCCCCAATCGTATTTTCAAGTGGTCTCTTTCTCTCAGGTTTCCCTACGAAAACTCTGTATGCACCTGTCCTCTCCCCCATACATGCCACATGCTCCACCCATCTCATTCTTCTCAATTTGATCATACAGATAATATAAAGCTCACTTCTGCTGTTGGCAACTTACAGCAATGAGTTTGCTTACTTCTGTAAGGCACTTGCAAGTGACCTTCATTCTTGCCATGTAAAATTTATTTTCATTTTATGTACAGTATTATCATAAGAGACTATTTTAATTCAGTCTTTCAACACTGTACAGATAATACTTATCATAACACCATCCTTTATCTGTGAATTCTGTTGTAGGAATTTGTACCCCCCCCCCCCCCCCCCCCCCCCCCCCCTTCTTTTCTGTGTGCACTGTAAAACCATTTTTTCATCTTAGCACCTAGCTCCAACATCTTAAGCTAATAATTTTTTGCAAATTTAATACAAATTTCCTACTGACATGCAATGATTTTCATTTTTGTCACATCTGTTTCTGTTGCTGAGTTTCTATTATGTTTTTTTTTGTTGTTTTGTTGCTTAAAATCTTCTGGGTTGTTCCCCGGCGTCATATTTTCGTGTATGACCAACGTTTCGGGATCACTTGTTTGTCCCATCTTCAAACAAGTGATCCTGAAACGTTGGTCATACACCAAAATATGACACCGGGTAAAAACCCAGAAGATTTTAAGCAACTTTACGACCATGGCGGAAGCCTTCAATTACATGTTTTTTGTTCTTTTACATAAAACAAAAATTTCAAGTGGCATCCATTGTAACTATTCCTTTGAATATGCAACTTGAGCGATATTCATATTTATCAAGCATGTTTAATATTATACAACCATTTCTGTTATGCATAGACCAGGGGTGGCCAAACTTGCTTAACGTAAGAGCCACATACGATATACTTCAGATGTTTGAGAGCCGCAAGACATGGACAAATATTACACACACGTTTTCACTTTTACACGCACATTTTGTTACAAAATTTCTTAAATATATTTACTCACTATGAACATTAAACTTACGTTTTAATCCAGTGGACTTTCAGTTTATACCCAGTAAATAATTATAATGCTTGAACATTTTTTATTTACCTTTTATGTGAATTGTAATGCAAAAAGGAGCTCAGCCATCCTATTTCCGCGAGCCGCACATTATATGTTAAAGAGCCGCATGTGACTCGCGAGCCGCGGTTTTGTCACCCCTGGCATAGACTGTGCTACACAGTGTGAAAATTTTATTCAAGTCCTGCATTGTACCAAATGTTTAGCTTGCTAAAGATATTGGAAATAACAATTTTGGTCAATTGTGGGTTGTTTTTCTTTGAAACTAAAAACCAGAATTTGTTTTGGGACTGGTTGAAGATCATGCTATGATTTAATGAATATACGAGTATACCACATTCACAAGATACTGAAGAAAGAAGTGTTCATCCCCACATCATTATAATGAACACACAAACTGAAACGTTAGAAACCAAACAATTTATAAATAAAATTAAGTGGGTGAAATGATCATCAACAAAATGCTATTATTTGCTATGCATGCAGACTAAATTAGATATGTAAGACATGCTTACAAGTTTTGTGCCAACCCCTGACTGTAGATACACTACGAAAGTACAGGCTTAGAAGCAAGCTTCACTGTACGTATGGATCTTTGTGAAATGTGGTGATGTAGCCTGTGTTCTGTTGGAAGAAGTGTAGGCCACCATGTTGTGTGTGTGTCGCCTTCATCTTCTGAATCAGCTAGGCAAGAACAAGGTTGATAGGATTGGAAGCCTGTGTAACAGGAAAGTATGCTTTGTGGACTCCACCCAGAACTCAAAATAATGATGAATCTTTGGTTTCTGTATCAGTATTAGCAGCAGAATGATGCAGACATTAATTTCCGAAAATCAAATAGAAATAATATTAGTTGATATTCTTCAAAGTTTTCTTTGATTTTGCAGTCAAGAACTGAAGTAGTTTCTTTGTGCTCCTTTCAGCAGCTTACCAACTTTGTATCTTCTTTGTGTTGTGATTTACAGGTACTTAACAACTCTGGATTATTATTATACTGTATTGATGGCAAGGACTGCGGTGTTGCCAATTGGATGAGATATGTCAAATGGGCAAGGCAGGAAGAAGAACAGAATTTAATGGCATTTCAGTACAAAAGGGAAATTTACTATCGAACGCTTAAACACGTACCTGCCCACATTGAACTCCTTGTATATTATGGGAATAAATATGGCCGTAACCTGGGTATTGATGTTGAAAATTGTCAAAAGCCTCAACAGAAACAACGTAACAGTAAGTAATGTGACAAAAATTTATTCTTGATCGTAAGAATTCTGAGACATTTTCTTCTGGTAATCCTTAGACTTCAGCACAAATAAGGGGTATGTTTAAAAACAGGATTTGTCTGACCTCATTCATGTTATACACGTATACACAGGCAGGCATTCACGTCTTGCCTAATGAGGCAAAGTTCTAGGGTACAAGTGTAACGCTTCGGTTTCTCAGTGTTCACAGCTACAGTAACATCCTGACTAACATAACACACTTATAAACACAAAGAGCAGCATATTGCAGTTGAGTTAAATTTTGTGAGCAAAAATAGCACAGTAGTATTTAGTCATTCTGACCATTTTAAGAAAATGATTTCAAATAAATTTAGATTAATATGTACAATACCTGTCTTTCCAAATAAGGTACCAGATGAAAACAGATGTGACATAATATGCTAAGTGCCAGGTCTTGAGAAATAAGCTTGCCTAGACAGGACAGGAGGTGCTCAGCATAATTGTAGCTTCAGCCTGAATGCGTGGATTTTAGGAAGCTAGAAGCCTTAAGCATATTTTTAAAATTGTGCTTGCTTCTGTATACTTTTCCCAAATAGTGGCGTGACATTTCAGATATTTGGTATACAGAAAAAGTAGGTACAGCAGCAAGAATTGGAGGACTGGCCAGTGCAATAAGTCATATTTTGTTTAAGTGATGAATGTCCAAATTACAGTTAAACCAGTTCAGTAAGAAAGTAAATAAAGAACTTGTAACATACCTCTGGTTGTGTGCAGTACTGTCAACAGGTGGGGGCACACAGTGGTGCAGTTGGTTGAAGCATTGCGCTACAAGCCAGAAGGTCACGGGTTCGATTCCCGATGGTGTCATTGGAATTTTTGAGTGACATAATCCTTCCAGTCGACTCAACCTCTAACAGAAATGAGTACCAGGAATATTTCCTGGGGTTTAAAGGCGGCTGGTGCGTAGGGCTGACAAACTTACCACCTTTGTGTGCCGATTGTCTAGAAATCTGGGAGCCTCAACCTCCTGTAACCCTAAGGGACTGTCCAGGCCTGTAATGGGATTGCTTTACCTATCTACTGTCAAGTGATAGGCTGTCCACTTTTCATGCATATTAAGTTAGAAATTAAACTGTTTATAGTTATGTTATAATTGGAATTGTTAAATTTGTATAATTTACTGTAACTGAGTTTTATGAACTTCACTTTATATTCACCGTGCATCTTTGTATAATTGATTATTTCTAGCAACAAATGCATGAGTTTTATGAGTTCTTAGCTTTTCTTGATATCTTGCTTTAATACGATAAGCAATCACAATTGGAGTGGCTGACAGGCATTTCAAAATGTATGATTTCAAGGATAAATTTAAGACCATAATTTAAATCATGCAAGAGAGTTGGTCATGAATTTCAATGCTGAGAACAGTATGCATGTTATCACAAAACGTGTTATTCTTTTTCACCACCCCATCACCCTAGAAGTAAGCAGGAATGGCTCTATTAGTAGACTGATAGATGTTCCATAAAGTTAATCTGGTAGCAGTGGAAGACGTTACTGTGACAAGACATTTATACTGTTCTTATCTTGCAGATGTGTTCTGTTGTGTTGGCTGTTGCATTACATATTCTAGTCCACTGTGTGTGGAGGATCATGTAAAGTATTGTCGTGGACTGAAGGGCGCAAGACTGTCAAATAACAGTGCAGTGTACAGTGTTAAATGCAGTACCAACAACACTAATGACAATAGTCAATGTGGAAACAAACCGTGTCACTATAACGGACATGACAACAGCTTTTCTGGTAATAGTGATCATGTTGAACATTCTGGTACCAGTGATGGTAACGATACATGTGACATGAGGTGCTTCCAAAAGTCAGATTTGTCATAGCATATTAGAGACAAGATGTATCAGGGTCATCTTCATGGTCAGAAGTGTACTGCAGGACAGTGTGTGTTCAAACAGCAGACAAATAATACAGGAGAAAAACCACGTGTGTAAGGAATGTGGTCATAAGTTTACTCGAAAGTATGTGCACAGCATGTAAAATTCCACACAGGAGAAAAACCTTTTAACGTGCCAGGAGTGTGGTTACAAGTGCAATTTAAAATCAAATCTGGTGCAACATTTGAAAATTCATAGTGGACACAAACGTTTTTCACGTCATGAATGCAAGTATACATCTATGGGCCGTGCCATGGCTCAGGCGGTTAGTCGCCGTCCTCTCACCACGGAGGCCCGGGTTCGATCCCAGGTCAAGTCCATGTGAGATTTGTGGTGGACAAAGTGGCACTGGGACAGGTTTTTCTCCAAGTTGTCGATTTCATTCCACTGGTGCTCCATTAATTGTAAAAACTTGGTAAAAAAACTGCTCATCCATCTATCATCATCATTGGGGTTGCACAAAAAGCCTTAAGGCTCTGGTGCGAGGGCCCTTCATCACAAACGAAAAAAAAAACGAAAGTATACATCTAATTTAAAATCAAATTTATCAAGACATATTTTAATACACACAGAAGAAAATCCGTTCTTGTGTAACAAGTGTGGTGGTAGGTTTAACGACACTTCAAACCTAATTAAACACAGTAGAAAGTGTGACCCAATCTCAAAAGGCACTGAATCTCAGCAATGAAGAGTGAATGTGCTAACCAATCGTGTTACCATTCTATTTGTATAAATCTGTGACATTTGGCGTATCCAGGATAGAACATCAATAAAATCACAAAGAATACAGTCTGTTCATTCAAATATGCAAAGTGGAATAAGTTACTTTTAAATAAAGACAAATATCTGTTCATTACATAAAGGCAGTACCCATTTTCTGACACAGTACCTCAAATATGTATTTGTGAATGACTGGCACATAATTTTACGAGATTCTCAATTTCAAGTGCATAACCAAACATTCTTTTTACTTCTCAATGCAAGTCACTTGCGTACTGATCAACAGTGAATCCAAGACAGGTGTACTGCATTAATTTCTGTTCATTCCATGAAGGAATATTGGGGGGGGG
Source organism: Reticulitermes speratus (assembly GCA_021186555.1). Classification (NCBI taxonomy): domain Eukaryota; kingdom Metazoa; phylum Arthropoda; class Insecta; order Blattodea; family Rhinotermitidae; genus Reticulitermes; species Reticulitermes speratus. Next base: position 226,898 of record JAJKFL010000031.1, on the reverse strand, counting down.
GGGGGAATTTGGCTCCACTTGTTCTTAACCTCAGCACTAGATAAAGCCTTCATTTTATGATTTTGTAAACATTTTTCAGTACAACTCATTTTCCATAACCAAAAGAACTAGACTATAATAACAGTTATAACATAAAAATATTTGATCAATTTACTGAATGCAGTACCTGATATATTCACAAGAAGCAGATGCAAAATTTTAGATGTAAATAATATCAACTTACTCATCAACGTGTTCCAAACTGAGTTCTTGCACTGACAATGGGACTGGAATCACACTAAAAGAAAGATCCCTTTGTTTACAATAATTATTATCATTGCATAATCCAGTACAATATACTATCAAATGTTCCCTTGTACACAGTGCAGAACCCTGCTCCCCACACACAGAAAAATTAGAGCAGTCACCATTTATCGACAGTTCTCACTCTTTTATCAGTAAAATGGCTACTTAGTTAGCCTACTCAATAGACATGGTCTTGTTAAAAGTATTTAGCACTGCAAAAGACTGTAGAACCCTTCTTCTCCAATGTTGACAGGGAAATGCTGTCAACTCCGAGGAACTCGAGGCATGTTGGTTTCAATATATGAGAGTTTTACATGATGTGCCAGCACAGAAACCAAATCAACTAACTGTGTGTTAAATGTGACAGCTATGCCCCTCCCTGCTTGAATACACAAGCATCCCGTCATATTATAAACATAATATGCACTGCCGTGGTAACCTCAAATCCTGCATAACCTTAAATACAATACTTTGAAACGTCAGTTTGGTTTCCTTTCCGAAGAAAGTGATTATAATGATTGGTAGGGATGTGTATCAGTAAAGTGGACCTTTTATAAAATTTAGGAAATACTAGTATGGAAATGAAAGTGGGAAAGAAAATAGCTTTGAGCAATTTGTGAACGCTTTTGATGATGTAATATTCTGATACTTATCAGTAAATACTAGTATAAAGTATTGAAATCCTTTAGATTGTAACCTTTTGTAACGAAGTCTTCAAAACGGGTGTTTTACGAAATGAGAGCAGTACAAGAACCAACACGCTACTTCCTTGGATGCTGCTGTGCAAAATGGAAACTTTCGAGACTATCGGCAGAGATAAGATATGTTGAAAGTACCCTACATCCAAGTTAAAACCACAGACATACTCCTACTTTTACCACGGCTCACCTATCTACGTACATTCCTATGAACCACGGATGATATGTCCACCAACGTATAACACATCATAGGAAAGCACAGATCATCTAGTATTGGCAGAGACGTTACTCTACGAAGCCACGCGCCCTCTGGCAATTAAAAACATGTTCGTCAGAGCCGTTCCATGCCTGAATCCCCCCCCCCCCCCCTCCTCTTCTACCTACACCGGTTTTCCTGTTTCAGTGTCGAGGTTTGTAATTTCTTTTGATCACACTGAGAGACACACCACAGTCGGTAAGACTCCTCTGGACGAGGGATCGGTTCGTCGCAGAGGCAACAACCTGACAACAACACACAACACTCACAAGAGACAATCATCCATGCCCCCTGTGGGATTTGAACCAACGATCCTAGCAAACGAGCGGCCGAAGACCCACGCCTTAGACCGCACGGCCACTAGATCGGCTCGATGCTTTAATTAATGAGTAATTTAATTCAATTTTGTGTCTTCATATCTGTGAAAGTAAAAGATGTTGATATGATATTGTTAAAAGTATGAATAAACTAAACTAAAAACTTTTCTAGGAGGTCCAAATGACAAAACAAAAATAAAATAAATACACACATACACAAAGGGTTCTTGAAAATATGAATTAGCAAGAAGATACTAAAAATTTAAAAGCACTAAAGGCCAACAAACATGGAACAAGGAACAAATGACAGGAAGCACGCAAATGATGAAGTCGTCTTCAATTGATTAATGACTCCAATACATTTTGAACGTGAAGAAATGTATAATGGTTGCAAAGCCTTTCAATATCTTAAATAGGATATTGTACAAATATTCAAAGGAAATTTAACTTCTAAAGCCAGAAAACATTTTACAAAAGAACTTCATACATGGTAAAATTTATGTTTCCTTACAGAAGTTTTGGTGAAACTTAAAAAATCAAACTTCTTATGTGGGGGAAATTTATGGACTTTGTACCACGGAACTAAAAATATCACTTGTATCTACAGGGAACTGGATAGAAAGTTAACGACATTCTGCAGAACTCACTAAAGCTGTGTGTTGGTAGTACCTTTAACAATGCTGGTCAGTGAAGTACCACCATGAGAAGCCAACAAGCTAACAAGGCTTGAGTAACAGCAAATCTGGAGGTAACATCAGGCGATCCAAGTCTGCTGCTTTGAGACTGATTTACAGCACCCATAACAGCAGTTAGATGCTCCTATAAAATTAAATACTGTATTCAGTAAACTCCAGACAGTAAACAGCAGATCTGATTATTTTTGGTGTTCTTTATACACAGAGTGACAAAGAATGCTTTGGGAAGATCATAAGCCTCGCTGTACTCTAAGTAAAACCACAAGTTGTGTGTAGAAATTCATCTCATTCATTTCCCATTTAAGACCGGAGTGAAATGAAAGTATTATCAATTTGCACTGCATGTTCAATACTATTTACTAATTTATATCACAAATGGACTATCTAATGATGTATAGCTGGAACATGTAGCAAAAATCCCAGCAATTGAGAATATATTAGTTGCGCTGACTACATTAAAATCTGATTGTGAATTTTATACTTGTATGTTATATTTACCAACTGGCAAGTAATACTGACTAGATGAATCAGTAGTAAATTATTTTTTTTAACAAAACACAGGAGAATGCAGATTTATACGAACATTTCATTTTGTTTCACGTGGTAGTAAATTTCTATTCTTTACTTAGTGCAGATGTGCAATACTAATTCTGAAGCCTCAGTATCTGTCTGTGCCAAAGCAGCAATGGCACAACTGAGGTATTTGAGACAGGTAGCTGTAGCTGGAGGCAAATGACTAGTAAGATGGCCTAACTGTAGACAGGAGGCTCCTCCACCAGGCCTGGGTCCCCCTTCAAAGTGGTTGCTGCAGATCAGAAGACAATTCAACACGCTCCCCGGCAGTTAGGCTCATGAGACAAACTACCTTGCGGATATCTGATAAACCAATGGCAGCCAATCCAGCTTGCAGACTAGATGATGTTCCACTGCTATAACAGGGGATCAACTTTTTCAGGATTTATTACACATGTCCTGAAATACAGGCAGTCCTCATTTAATACTGGGATTCCATTCCTCAAAATCACAACACAGAGCTAACCTCCTGGTTTGCCTGAACCCTCTAATGGCATATTCCAAAGCAAAGCTGATAAACATGGCAATAAACGTATCTTTGTTTCAAACCGTTCTTAACAGAAAACGCGTCAAACGAATGGGCTAGTGAAGTGTTATGCAGTGTCATATCTAATGCTTTGCGGGACTGTGAAGAGGTGAAACCAGTCTTGTGAGTGCGGCAATGAACCTTTGGGTTCCATAAAATGCGGGGAATTTCTTGACTAGCTGACGACCTGTTAGCTTCTCAAGAAGGATTCTGGTCCATGGAGTTAGTTTAGTTAGTTAGAACACACAGTGTGTCAAGTAGAACGCAATTTACGAAGTGCAGTGTCCTTTTCTTCAGAATGGTTGGTTATTCCAGCCCACGTTTATGAACTTGCTTTTCACAGTGCAGTGAGGTTACATGATGTCATCTTCAGTCTTTCCTGTCCTGTTTGTCTTCACAATTCTTTCTGTTTATCCCTCCAAGCCTGCAGCAGGATGTCAATATTGTGCCAAATGAAGGATTACCACAATTCTGTTGCTTGGTTCCTGGGTTTGAACCCTTTGGCACCTATGGTCAACTATAATTGTCATGCAGTGTAATGCAGATGAAGGCAATTGACCATTACATTCTATGGTTAGTAACATGCAGAGTAACAGGTAGGCCATTTAATTCCTCATCTCTTGCAGATTTAATGAAGACTAAAGGTAAAGGTAGTGTCTAATACAAGAAAATGAGACTTTTGTCTAAAATGAATGACATTAGAATTCATTAAATCAAACATTTTTCAGTGAAAATTAAATGTGGGGATTGGGGAGGGTACGTTGCGTTATGGAACCACCCATGGAATCTAACTTCCATGTAGTCTGGGGGTCACCTGTATATTCACTGGACAGTTTACCATCAAAATTTGAGTTAATGGAAAGTTAATATTATTACAATATATGTGTGTAACCATCAGAATACAACTACTATCTTAAAAGTTGAAAGTAGCAGTTCCATTCTGATGAAATACATACACAATAAAGTAATGAGTATTAGCATATTCTTGTGGATTCTTCTCCACATCAAATGTGCATAAAACTGACAACATAAAATCAGAAACTGTAATACGGTATATACTGAAGTGTCGTAGTTAGACTAGGCTATTTGTGTATTTTTTGACATGGAGCATGGAACAGAAGCTTGAACTTGAAAAGATGTTTGTGAACATAATCAGTCATTGATGTTTCTACAGAGTATTAACAAAGAAACAAGAAGGGACAAAATCCAAAACTGGGACCTGAAAGTTGAATACCTGCAAGAAAAGTTTGTGAAATTAGGGATACCTTGGTAAGGAAACATGTTACACTGGAAGACAGCAATTAATCTGAGAGCAAGCAAATTATGTTAAATAAATGACAATGGAGATACACAGCTAAGGCGGATATACAAAAAAAAAACAGCTAAAGTGTGGACAGAGATACAAGAGGAGCACTTATGGGAGGAATAAAAAGAATGGAGAGGGCAATGTCATAAGATTGCATATGCAGATAGACATGGCAATATATTGAGCTGTTATTTTTATTGATTAGGATAGGGAACAGTGGTGGGCTGTTGTGAACATGGTGATGAACCTCAGATTCATAAGAGGTGCAGAACTTCAGTAGTAGCTGTGTGGCTGTAGCTGCACAAGGACAGTGGTGGGCTGTTGTGAACATGGTGATGAACCTCAGATTCATAAGAGGTGCAGAACTTCAGTAGTAGCTGTGTGGCTGTAGCTGCACAAGGACAGTGGTGGGCTGTTGTGAACATGGTGATGAACCTCAGATTGATAAGAGGTGCAGAACTTCAGTAGTAGCTGTGTGGCTGTAGCTGCACAAGGACAGTGGTGGGCTGTTGTGAACATGGTGATGAACCTCAGATTGATAAGAGGTGGAGAACTTCAGTAGTAGCTGTGTGACTGTAGCTGCACAAGGACAGTGGTGGGCTGTTGTGAACATGGTGATGAACCTCAGATTCATAAGAGGTGCAGAACTTCAGTAGTAGCTGTGTGGCTGTAGCTGCACAAGGACAGTGGTGGGCTGTTGTGAACATGGTGATGAACCTCAGATTGATAAGAGGTGGAGAACTTCAGTAGTAGCTGTGTGACTGTAGCTGCACAAGGACAGTGGTGGGCTGTTGTGAACATGGTGATGAACCTCAGATTGATAAGAGGTGCAGAACTTCAGTAGTAGCTGTGTGGCTGTAGCTGCACAAGGACAGTGGTGGGCTGTTGTGAACATGGTGATGAACCTCAGATTGATAAGAGGTGCAGAACTTCAGTAGTAGCTGTGTGACTGTAGCTGCACAAGGACAGTGGTGGGCTGTTGTGAATGTGGTGATGAACCTTAGATTCATAAGAGGTGCAGAACTTCAGTAGTAGCTGTGTGGCTGTAGCTGCACAAGGACAGTGGTGGGCTGTTGTGAACATGGTGATGAACCTCAGATTCATAAGAGGTGCAGAACTTCAGTAGTAGCTGTGTGACTGTAGCTGCACAAGGACAGTGGTGGGCTGTTGTGAACATGGTGATGAACCTCAGATTGATAAGAGGTGCAGAACTTCAGTAGTAGCTGTGTGACTGTAGCTGCACAAGGACAGTGGTGGGCTGTTGTGAACATGGTGATGAACCTCAGATTGATAAGAGGTGCAGAACTTCAGTAGTAGCTGTGTGACTGTAGCTGCACAAGGACAGTGGTGGGCTGTTGTGAACATGGTGATGAACCTCAGATTGATAAGAGGTGCAGAACTTCAGTAGTAGCTGTGTGACTGTAGCTGCACAAGGACAGTGGTGGGCTGTTGTGAACATGGTGATGAACCTCAGATTGATAAGAGGTGCAGAACTTCAGTAGTAGCTGTGTGACTGTAGCTGCACAAGGACAGTGGTGGGCTGTTGTGAACATGGTGATGAACCTTAGATTCATAAGAGGTGGAGAACTTCAGTAGTAGCTGTGTGGCTGTAGCTGCACAAGGACAGTGGTGGGCTGTTGTGAACATGGTGATGAACCTCAGATTGATAAGAGGTGGAGAACTTCAGTAGTAGCTGTGTGGCTGTAGCTGCACAAGGACAGTGGTGGGCTGTTGTGAACATGGTGATGAACCTCAGATTGATAAGAGGTGCAGAACTTCAGTAGTAGCTGTGTGACTGTAGCTGCACAAGGACAGTGGTGGGCTGTTGTGAATGTGGTGATGAACCTTAGATTGATAAGAGGTGGAGAACTTCAGTAGTAGCTGTGTGACTGTAGCTGCACAAGGACAGTGGTGGGCTGTTGTGAACATGGTGATGAACCTCAGATTGATAAGAGGTGCAGAACTTCAGTAGTAGCTGTGTGACTGTAGCTGCACAAGGACAGTGGTGGGCTGTTGTGAATGTGTGATGAACCTCAGATTGATAAGAGGTGGAGAACTTCAGTAGTAGCTGTGTGACTGTAGCTGCACAAGGACAGTGGTGGGCTGTTGTGAATTGGTGATGAACCTCAGATTGATAAGAGGTGGAGAACTTCAGTAGTAGCTGTGTGGCTGTAGCTGCACAAGGACAGTGGTGGGCTGTTGTGAACATGGTGATGAACCTAGATTCATAAGAGGTGGAGAACTTCAGTAGTAGCTGTGTGACTGTAGCTGCACAAGGACAGTGGTGGGCTGTTGTGAACATGGTGATGAACCTCAGATTGATAAGAGGTGCAGAACTTCAGTAGTAGCTGTGTGGCTGTAGCTGCACAAGGACAGTGGTGGGCTGTTGTGAACATGGTGATGAACCTCAGATTCATAAGAGGTGGAGAACTTCAGTAGTAGCTGTGTGACTGTAGCTGCACAAGGACAGTGGTGGGCTGTTGTGAACATGGTGATGAACCTCAGATTGATAAGAGGTGCAGAACTTCAGTAGTAGCTGTGTGACTGTAGCTGCACAAGGACAGTGGTGGGCTGTTGTGAACATGGTGATGAACCTCAGATTGGTAAGAGGTGGAGAACTTCAGTAGTAGCTGTGTGACTGTAGCTGCACAAGAAGGACAGTGCTCAATGAAGTTAGTTTAATAGATTGTTTTTATCACTTATTCACTTAAAAGTAACTGTTTAATGTACTGAGTTACTATTTTTCATTGTACAGATTGACACAGTATTATGGAAGTGTCTGCAGGATGCACAGAACACGTTGGTTGGGACTGTGGCTTGAGAACCTTTGCTTTGTCCGCTTATTCTGCACACATAGACCGCTGGATATTGTGAATTAACTGAATACTTTTTCATATGGAATTTGTTACCTTCAGATACCTTAGTTTTTGGGGTTGGGTTGAGGGGGCGTCTCTTGGGAAGTAATGAAGGCACCAAGTGGCGGCGATTATTGCTGTTGGCAGCAGGTGCAGCGGTAGTTGTTACAGTAGCAGTCACGTGTAACCGTGGACGACTCCATAACATGTTAGTGCATCTGGAATTGGTATTGTTACTGTTTCTTGTGGTTGTATGAATGGAAAGTAAAACACTGTATTAAACCCTCTGAATATTATATTCATATGTAACTTACATTATGGCACCTATACTTGAAGGTTCAGCACTGCTGATACCGGTGTCTGCTATTGGATGTGATCCTGATGTAGTTCCATTCTTCTCCCTTCCTGGCTACCTATGTCCCTCGGAGTGAGCTTCTGTCACCTTCAACTTCCAAGTGGATATTTCCCAAGTGGTTTCTGCATCAAAATTCTTTGTGCTTCCCTTGTCTCCTTGAAGCAGGATAATACAGGTTGTATGTAAATAAATGCTGAGAAATGTAACTACAATAAGGCATACAGTGTCTATATCCCTCTGTCACACTGCATGACTTGACTTGAGTGAAGCTGTGGTGTCTGCCTTTGCAGCATCTTAGTGAGTCAGACTCAATTATTTGTGACTGGACTTGATGTGGTTACTGTGCCTGCAGCGTAAGCACGTGTTATGTGATAATGTTCTTGATGGAAGACACCAGTGTTCAGTAAATGCAAATATACAGTAAACCTGTGCAACCAATTACTGCACATGTGTGATTTAGTAACTGGGTTCTACAGGTACAGTATTGTTAAGTGTCTTATTTAATGATGCTGCTAATTGCTAAAATCATATAGCATCGGTGATAGATGATGAATGAGAATGGAGCATTGGTGGAATGATACTGACAGCTCATAACTGGAGTACCTGGAGAAAATCCTGTCCCAGTGCCACTTTTCTTACTGTTCTGTTGCAAAGTAATAAGCTGTTCTTGAATTTAGCATTTTTGGTTTCGTTAAGTTACTGAAATTCAGAATCACTTTTTTGCAGATGAAAGAAACCTTAAGCACAGTCAGTAAGGTGATTGGCTGGAGGCTGGATGTACAAGATCCAATTTCTAGAACAAGCAGGGATATTTATTTTTACTGCCTCTTATGAAAAATGTCTTATGGCTTACCCAACATTGTATTCTTATTGCTTTCCCATTGATGTTATGCAGTGTCATTTGTCAAGAATTAAAACACTATGCAGCCAACCACCATGTCCCAGTCTTTTATCATGTAGCTTAACCTTCACATCTGACCACCAGGCTGTGTCACAAACATCCCTGCCAGTATACCAAGGCCTTGCCAAGTACGTATCACTACCACCAACATCGGCTTTCGATCCCAATGCTCCTTTCACCACCCTTGTTGTCTGTACTTGTATAATATACCCATATCTTCCCATGCAGCTAGTCCTCTAGAACTGTTTGACCCTGAAGATGATGGTACTATCCTCCTTTGAAGCATCGTACTCTTACAGTCACACCCTGACATTCCAGAAGACCTGCATGTCTGTGTGATACCAGTTTTTGTGTCTGTATATTAGAAATGGGACAGTGTAGTGATTGTGGAATGTGTTATGTGTAAGCTTGCCAAAGGAGACATTGAGTATTTAAGAAGAATAATAGTTCTGTGTACAAGAAATTAAGACTGTTGATGTGTGTTGTATGTTGAAAAGTTTCCAACTTGTGTGCAGTTTGTTATGATTGTGTTTATTTCAGTAAAAGTCCGTACCTTGAACCAGACATCCTTACAGTCAAACAGCTTGTCAGGTAAGTACAGATACTTTACATTTATGTACAGTTATGAAACTATAATCTTAGCTGTTCTTTCATATGGATGTTTAATTTGTTCACTTACCGTGAGGAATGAGAGAATATGAGAACAGAATGTGGAGGTGAGTATTTTATCTAGAAACGTACGAACATGGGGTTTAATAAAGGTGTGCAGTTACATTGTCATAGATGAATAAAATGAACTATGTAAATGCTAAACAGTTGACCCAGAATTAAAATTAAGTATGATAGAATAATGGACAAAAATAAGCACAGGAGGGGTTGGACTGCGTTTTTTTCAGCTCAGGGCAGGGACTAGTAGCAGGATGTTGCGAGCAAGGTGATGAATTTGAGGTTATGTAAAAGGTGCAGTACTTCATGTCTAGCTGACCTCTACTGGCGTCTGAAGAAAGACTGTGCTCGGGTGAAACTAGTTTCTTACTTACGTATGGACTTAAGAGCAAGAAACAGCATGTACTAAATTATTTGAAATCACTAATGGTGTATAGCTGTTTACTAGAAATAACAGTTTGCCAATATCATTTTTATTTGAGAATGGAAAATGAAGCACCAAAACCTTGGAAGAAAGAAGAATGTGTGATGTAGATCACTGATAGAGTAAATCATAATAACAAAAACAAAGGTGAACAGGAAGCACTTGTCCCTTGCATTTGGCAGATATTGCTTTCATTTCGTGGCCTGCAGACCAACTAATCTGACTGAAATGTGTTATAGTTTTCCAAGCTTATTGTAAAAGACTTGTTTCAAATCCATCAGCTGTTACTGTGGCTGTGTTTAATGGATAATGATATGTATGTATGTATGTATGAGTCACTGCAAATGACAGAATGATGAATGAGCATAGGCCATGGCTGTTTTCTTCTTATGTCATATCCAATTAACTAAATCATCATCTCTGATGCTCTAGGTCAGTCTATTGAAAATGTGATAAAATAAGCCAGGCATGTCAAACTGGCAGCCCACAAGCTGTGTGTGGCCATTTGAATTATTTTGGTGGTCTACTAAACTTGTCAAAACAAACTGTGAATGTGGCCCAAGGGTTACAATTTATAAAGAAATATGTTTGATTGGATAAGGTAATACATTCCATTACTGAACTGTTGAGTGAAACTCCCTTTGCAGTTTCATGTTCTTATGAAGCTAATATCTTGTTTTTATTATTATTTTAATTTAAAAAATTACTCAATTTGTTTGCCAAATAATGTAGCACATATTTGCATGTACGTTGTTTTCATTCATGAACTCCGAGATATCACATTTAACAGATACACATTACTCTTAATATAGGCTCAACACAATTTTAACCGGCATAATAGCTAAGCACAAATACATGCCGAGTGTCTCGACAATCTTTTGACTTGAGATAAAATGTTAGAATATTACCTCATTGGGTAATATTATTTGGATGTTCATTGAAATTTATATTTGGATCCAAAAAATTATTATTTTATTTAGTATCTGGCAGTTTTTATAGTACAGTACCTTTTTATTTTTAAAATTCTAAAAATTGTCTTCTACCACCACCATTCCACAGCCACCTAAGCGTTTTTAGTGCTCTACTTTATTATTTTTATTATGTGGGATCTCTTATCTTAGCTGACAGTTCAAAGTGCGTGTGAAGGCAATAAGTAAGAGTAAAAGGATTCATTTATCTAAGATTTGAAACTGTTTTGCTGTGTAATTGGTTCCTGACATTACACACGAACATAGTGCCTTCATCTTCAAGGATCAGAGAAGAATTCTCACAGAATTATATATAGACCAACCACCAAGTGACTTACAGCAATCTAACAGGCGAGAGCTATAACAAGAGGAAAGAAATAACAATGAACATAACTAGTGTACTTGTTACACTGTGTGTCGTGTAAAAGTATCTTTGATACGCAACGTTAAAGCATCGAACGGCTCTGATGAACATGTTCTTGATTGCCAGAGGGCGGGGACTTTGTGGAGTCAACCTCTCTGACCGAAACTAGATGATCTGTGCTCTCCTATGATATACTGTATTGTGTATTATCTGAAGATGGCCAGGTAGGCTGCAACATGTCATAATGAATACTAAATTGTGAAAACAGTAAAAATGTAGTTGTGATTGATGGGTTATTTGTTATCACAAGGACATGTTGAGAATAAAGGTTTATGACAGTGTGTTTAATAGTTTTAATGCAACATATCTGTGATGTATTCAATCTATTGCTGATAATCAAGAGTAAAAGTGTTTAAATACTAAATTTGTCTGTTAAGAATTTCAGGTGAAGTACATATATTAATTAGTAATGACAGCTGTGTTTAGGTATTTTATTTGATGTACATGGATTGCATAAATTGACACATTAGTCCTCTTATTATAAGGAAATTTTCTTAGTTCTTAACAGAGCTTCATATTTCCTGTAAGTCACAAGTAATGTTTGTAGCACAACTTCATCAGTATGTATCTGTAGGTTGATGAAGGTTAATAAACTGTCACTGTGAATTCAGCTTTGTGAATTCCATCTCCAAGCATTCTGCTGCTGACTGTATCGTAAAGTGACAACAGTGACCTGTGCATAGAGGCATGTGCAGATTGCAGTGTTGTCACATCACAGCTTGAGGAAGCATATGTTCATTTGGCATGCATGTGTGTGTGTGTGTCTGTATGTCTGTTTACATTGATGTGCTCATGCTAGTGACTGAACACAAAATTACAAGTTGTAGCAGAGCAGGTAGTGACAATAGAGACCCACCCAGAAATTGCCTTACTAGCTTACCACATTTTGTGAAAACAACCTGCCTTCCCCCTTCATGGTACAGCTAGTGCACGCTGTGCACAGATGGCAAAATCATTCAGAAATCAGGTGATATGGCATTACATTCTAGAAGACTGTAATCTCATGGCTGAGGAAGGTTTAACAGAAATGATGTGTTGAGTGTTTGTTGTGTTTATGCGTTTTGTGTCATTTTCACGTATGAATGTTTATTTGGAGATAAGCTAAAAATTGTACACAAATGTCACTAAAATGACACTCACATGAAGGCAGGCATAGAGCCATCTTCCAACACCCATATAACAAGTACTCTTCAGACAGTGGGCAGTGTCCTACACCTAAAACCATTGTTTTATATGCCTTGTATAAGAATTTAGTCACACACATTTTATGATATTTTGACAAGTGTTCATTCTTTCATTGTACAGTGTCAATACATGGCTGTATTTCAGATTTTGTGGTTTGGTATTCGAAAATGGTGCAAAATATCCTGACAGATTTCACACTTTTCCACTCTTACTACAAGTCATATTCATGTTCTACAGTAAACTATGCTCTTTTGATATCCTGTTTATCGGAGTAAGTTGCCTGTTGGGTGGTGAACATAGATTGTTCAACTTTTATACAAATTTTAACCAATGTAAGACTGAAACAAACAACAACCACAATTTTAACTTTTATTTGTTTAAACAGTGTATGTGAACAATTGTAAACAATTCATGTAATTAATTGTGCCAGTTGGTGTAACTAGTGTGCGATTTTAGAAAATGTGTCCTTGAAGATGAACCCAAATTAAGGGTTCGAAACATGTAGGACAGGGAAAGTGCACAATTAATGTGATTAAATTGTACATTTGTCGGACTTTAATTATAAAGCTTAAAATTTACGGAATGAATAATATTAAGGCTATTTGTCTTCGAATATCTTTTTGTTGAATGACTTGCCATAGACGGATCTGTACAATTTTCCGAACATACCCTGATGTTGTAAAAAATAATCCCACTTACATATTTATTACTTAATTAATCTATATGAGCTTCTTCTAGGAATGTAAATGTAGTTTTTCATTTATTTTATGCGCATGAAAAGTTGTTAATCTGTAGGAGAAAGTTTTAAATGTTCTAATTCACCGTATTATTTTGACTTATTTTGTACCGTAATTTCCGGCAGTGTAACCCACGCTCTGGGCTGAGGATTCCGTCGGGAACTAGATAGGGATTATATCGTGTAGTTATTTGTGACTAGTACCAAGGACGTAGTTCCTACGAGGTTATTTTTATAAAACGTAAGTAAAAACCAGGAATGCGTGACAGAATAGTGTTATTTGCTTGGGTGTAATTTATTGTGACAGAGTGTGATAAGGAAACGGCATGCGTGTTTTAGTGTGACGCAAAAAAGAGTACCCTCAGCAGAATCGCCATTTTGTCAATATACCGGCGAAGAAATTGCAATATTTTTTACTGACATAATAAATATTATTTACATTATATATGCACACACACAGTAGGTCGTATAAGGGAATCACATAGGTAGTAGAAGAGTGTTTTTGTAAAAGGCGTTAGTTTGTATGCTATTTCACGTGATGTTAATCAACCATCCTCTGTTGAATCTAACATTGCCGTTAGATGTTAAATTAATTTGGCACTTTTGAAATACTGTATATGAGTAGGGTATTAGCATATCGGTGTTGTATTGTAGAACGCGTCTTACCCAACAGTAATCAATGTTCAGAGTGGAAGGATTGAGTTTGATCATGTCGCAAAAATACCGACTCTAGGCTATTCTGTTCCGTATTTATGAGGCACTTGAATACAAAATAAGAACAATGTTTTTCGAGGATTTGCTGTTGAGAAATATAAATTTCATTTTTGTGGTGTTGGGTGTGACTGCAAGGCACAATGTTACTAGTGGTGATGGATTTCATAGGAACTTGGATATTTCAGCACAAACCATGATTTGGGAACTTAATAGATTTTACTTCAAAGGTTGAGCTTTGTGTGGTATGTCTTGCAGCATGCCTATATGTTGAGATCATCACAATTTGGAGGTGAAAACCTGTCTGCCAGTTTGTTCATAACATGGTGTGCATCTTTTTGTTGGACATGACTTCTTTTTTATGAGCGGAATCCAATCTCCAAAATGTCTTTCAGTTGGGGCACATTTTGCTGTAGGGTGTTTCCTGGCAGTTACTGATCCACCACTCTTTCTAGTAAATTCTACAGATGTTTGTGAAGTTATGGATTGTGGTGTTTGTCATTCTGATTGTGTCTTAGAAAGTACGGTTGAAGAAGTTGAACATTCAAATTAACTTTATGTTCGGTTATATTCCAGGATTAATGCAGGCTGTTTTTGTTCCTTATTTTCCAGTATTGGTACAGGCTTTTGCATGTTGATCTTTCCTGTCCCAGCACCATAATTAATGACTTATTTTTTGTTTAATGTGAAGATGGATACTGGCATAGAATGTTGTTACTTTTGGAATGAGTGAGTTCCACTTTGGAATGAGTGAGTTCCTGTAGGTTACTGATCTGGGGGAGCTGGAACCACCATGAGTTACATGAATATGCAGGGGAAACTCCCAGTGTTAATGTCTTTGCATCATTGTTAGAGTAAAAGTTTGCAGACCACCTTTGTAGAATTGTCATTGGCAAAGCCACTGATAAGTTACTTCAGTGTTGTCAGAACTCTCAGGCCTATGGTAGTAGCAGTCGCACAGAATGCTTGGGCAGGGGAGAGGTTTACTTTGTAGAGCCTAGCAGTTATTTTATGTAACACTGGTTTTAACATTCAGAAATTGTGTTATTCCTACAAAGTGTGTTTGTGTGTTTTGTATGGATCTCGGAACAAACATTGCTTGTGTTTATAGCATTCATTTAACTGGTCTTTATAACGGAGACTTGAATATGTTTGCTGTGTGGTATGAATGAATTTTTAAACATAATCCAGGTCAGTTTTTGTCTTTGAAGTGTTGATGGACAATATATCATAATGTAGACTTTCATGCCCTGAGATACCCTATCACTCTTTTGAGTCACCAGTTTTTCCCCTGCCTTTGTGTCTGATTCCTGTCACTGCAGGAGCTGTAATTTTGCTGTGTGTTTTATTTTGTGGTTTTGAGTTTCCCACATTTTGTCAAAGTAAGGGATGCAGAAATCTAGGGTGCCTAGTCACCCAGGGGACTAAATTTTGTACAGTGGTGCTGGATAATTTCACAATTATTGCAGTTTCTGCCCTTGCATATCAAAATGTTTTTCAGTTCACATGCACCAATTAGAAAGTGCCAGATAACAATGAGGTTCACAGGTCACTTCATGTCTTTATTATGGAGCTCGCTTCATGTTAGTCTTATGGCACAAAGAATTTGGAGTTGGCGCCTAGGTTTTTGGAAAATTTGTGGACCCCTGGTCCAAGTAAAAGACATAACTTTTGACTTACATCCATAATTGTGTGCATTGTTCATAGGAACTTAACATGCACCACAACAGTGTTGCCTTGTTTCATTAGGAAATGGTGTGTATTTCTACTTGTTTTGTAATTTGAGCATAAAAAATTCAGTTCCCCATAAGTAGTAGAACTGAGCCCTAGAGCCCTTACAAGTTTTTTTTTTTTATTTGATGAAGTATCCCCCACATGGTTGGAAATTTGCCTCTGGCATAAAATTTAAACATGATTGTGCATAAATCTTCCTCAGAATTGTCTAGATTTGTGTCAGTCATCTCAGATCTCATTACAGCACTGCCTGTTCTATCATGCTATGGTTACAGGAGTCTAAACTTGGATATAACAGTAATGAATGGAGCAGCAGTGTTTTTTTTTTTAAGAAATGTACATCTAGCCTGGTAGTTCCCAAACTGTGCCATTTTTGCGCCAAATAGGCTCTGCAGAATTGTGTAAAACTTCAATTTTTCAGAATTCTTGATTATGTAATATTATGGTGAGAGAAATAGGAAGTTGCTTTTCCTTTGTGACATTGAATTGGCAGTGCTGCTAATGAACTGTGTTGACAAAATAGGGTGCTGAAATTATGGTTTGCAGTTCAAATAAGACTCAGTGAACTTTTATTGAAGCAGTCACTTCACTTCTGTTTCCACATTATGTTTGCTTCAGTGCAGTGGTTGCCAAAGTGTGCTCTGCGGATCCCAAGGGATCCACGACCAATTTCCAGGGAATCTGTTGGTATGTTTCTGTAATGGCTACTTGAAGTTTACTTCTTTTTTATGTAAAGGAATGATGTTTTGTAAAAAATAATTGCGGAACTTCTTTAATTGGTCATGTGTTTACTTTGTACTGTCGTTAGAATTACTAATAAGAAACCTCACTGTACCCACAGAGTGAGTGACAATGTAGTTACAGTAAAATCATGCAATGCATTGTTACATGTGATACTGGTATGTATTAGTATCTATCTTAAATCAGTTCTGAGATATATGTATTATATGTACGTGGACATATCACCCGTTGTTCGCAGTGACGTACGTAGATAGGTGAGCCGTGGTAAAAGTAGGAGTTTGTCTGTGGTTATAGCGTGGGTGTAGGGTACTTTCAACATATTTTATCTCTGCCGATAGTGTGGAATGTTTCCATTTTGCGCACCAGTATTCTAGCAAGCAACGTACAGATTCTTGTACTGCCCTCATTTCGTCAAAGACCCGTTTCGACTACTTTGTTGCCTCCCTACAGTGACATCGGGTAAGAAAACTGAAGTGCTGGTGAGTGCTGAAATATAAACATTAACAGAACGAGTCAAGTAAAACTTTAACAGCCCCTCCCCACATTACCCAACAGTGGGTTGCGACTGCCACCGTCTCTGGTTCGCTTGTTGTGTTCACACGCTCCCTAGTTGGACGTGGGTATCCAAGCAATCAATGTATTAGCAGCCAGCTACAATAATAATGATGAGCCTAATCCGTTAACATCTTTCCCGGCAGCAGTCAAACAACCTCATATACAGTGCTTCAACTTTGCTCCGCCGACGAATGTTACGACGTCTGAAAAGACGTGCCTTCAGAGGGTTTTATTACCGTGGATCACCCCACATATATTATCAATGAACCAAATCAACAGTAAAGATTTATTTATAACAAATAAAATAAATAACAAATAAAACACTTCAGATGCGTACTTACAGTCTTTGCAGAGTGCAACACAAATTAAGAAATAGTCTAACCAAAACAGACGACTGGTCCCAGAGAAGCTTTATCATCCCAAGGCTTGGTGATGCCTGTCTTTACAAAACCCCTCTAGACATAGCAACACCAAGGACTGCTGCCCATCCTTGCCGAAACAGAATTTTGATGTAAAGGCCTAGACTGGAATTAGTTGCTCGTAGCTCCGAGCCCGGATGCAGAGTGATAAAGCAACTACCGACCACTAACCAGGTAAACTCTGGTCGTATCCCAATAGGTAAAAGGGTAGGGGAGGAAAGGAGCTAAAGGGACAGTCCAACTACAATTATGCGGGGTGTAAGGCATAGTTTGCCGAATCTCCGTGGAGTGTCGAACCTTTGTACCAGCACAACTTACGTATTACGTATGGTTACATAATATTCATGAGCCAAGCATGGCTCAAACTTGTATATTTAAAAACCTCATCTACACATATTTTCACTTCGTAGAAACAATCGACAGGCCGTACACTACTTTAAAGATCCAATATACCACAGGTATAAATTAAAAGTTAAATATGAGATGTGGAATTGTTAAACATTCTTATAGTCAAGATGCGTTAGAACCACATTGTGTCGCTAATCGTGACGTAACATTTCAGGTAGACACGTTGGTTTATGTAGTAGTTTTACTTGTGAAGTAAAAGCATTACCCAGATCATTAAACAGTTCATACCGCTGCGTGCAACATATTTACGAGTTCCCACATGTCTTAGGCAGTAGCCAAATCACTGTAAGCACTACACTAATATCTATACACAAACTAGAATTCTACCCTGATTTACTAACACAAAACCAAAGCCCGAACTTGTTTTATATGGACATAAATGTACATACACTTCAAGAACTAGGGCATTATTTATACAAATTCACAGAGCCTGGAGACCTGACTATACCAGAATATATTTTGTGTTTTTTTTATGCATGTGGCTATAAAGGAATATGGTGAGAATTGTATAAGATGAAAGTAAGGGAGTTATGAAGGGAAACTACATGCATGTTCACCTGTAAATATTGTTTCAGCTAAAAACATGATAGTGTTTTGAACAGTCTGTGAATGAAGGATTGTAAAAAGTTTAGTGTTTGAATGTAAATGAAGTTTGTCACTATGCATATGTCCATGCCCCTTCTGTGGTGTGGTGTGACATAACACTTCTCTTGCAGAGCTGCCATAACATGTTTGTATAAACCTTGATTTCAGGCTTCCACCGCGATGTTGATGAAATCTGTGGTCTTCTGGGTTATTACACGGCGTCGTGTGGTAATTGTTTACCGACAATACATTGTCCCGAAACGTCAGTAAACAATTACCACATGATGCCATGTAATAACACAGAAGACGTCAGATTTCATGTTTGTATAACTTATTTTACTGGTGTATGATGTGTATTGGTTGTGGTATAATTAGTAATTTATCCTTTGATTCAGCGAGGGCATAATATAGAATTTGTTTCTTAGTGAAGTGACAAATTTCTTCTCACAATTTATTTGAGAGTCTTATCGTTTTGCCCCCATCCAGAAATATAAAAATGATGATATACAATATTGTAGTTTGATGAGTTGTTTGTATGCTTTTGGAACCTGGCATCTCACATTAAGGGCAGGGTGTGGACTGAGGGTATCTAAGAACAGTGGTCAAAACATTTATAGACTGGGGCTGTGAGGAGAATGTTTGAACCAAAAGAGAGGAAATGGCAGGAGGCTGTAGGGAGTTGTGTAATGAGGTGCTACATAATTTGTACCTGTACCATTGTAAAATGTTAGGATGATCCAAGCAAGGAGTTTGAGATGGGTGGATTTTGTAGCATGCATCAGAGACCATACAAAACAAAACAAAGTTTGATCAGAGAACCTGAATCAAATGGACCGCTCAGTTTGTGTGTGTGAGAAAGAGAGAGAGAGAATGAGGTACTAAAATGTATCTTAAAGACATTAGACAGCATGAAGTGGACTGTATTTGTGGTGCAGGAGAAAGATGTGTTGTATGTCTTTTGTAATGAACTTTTATGAACATGGTGATGGAGTGTTGATTTACATAAAATTCAGTAAATTAGTTGACTGGCTGAGTGACTGTTGATGTCTAAAAGAGGACAGTGTGCTCCATGGGATTAATTTCACTGTTATGTTATTTCCAGCTTGTACCAAATTGTTAAATCTTCATTTTTCTGGGTTGTTATGCAGCGTTGAATGGTAGTTAGGTATCAGCATTTTGGGACAGCCTTTATGTCCCATCTTCAGTGCTCAAGCAATCTGAGAAGAGAGAATATGGGACTGATAGGCTGTCCCAAACTGAACTCTGTGTACCATCCCAGAAGAGTGAAGATTTGGTTTGACTGTTATATTACTGTTTTAAGACTAAAGTGTCACAGGCAAACCCTGTGTGGTTCATATTGCTGCTAAGCTGTTGCTTTTTCACTGTAAATCATAAGTCTTTCCACTTTATGTTGTGATTCATCTAATACTTTCAGCTATCCATGTCAGCTGTGTCATTGTTACTTCTTGCGTATTTTAATAACTTGTGTTTTACCCCCACGGGCCACCTCCCATAAATTCAGCACCTCATGTGTACCTCAGGGTTATGTGGTGATGTTAACAGATGTGGAGGGGTGCCATGAGGGGGTGGGGTTACTCTGACACATGCTGGCAGTCCGTACCCTGGGTCACATGGGAGGTGGTAACAGGTGTGTAAGGGATACCTTGTAGAGGTTACTATTACACGCTGGCTAACGGGGCTCTGGTTCACTCACACCAAGGTGGAAGGTGTGGTGATGTAGGTTGCATGGCTCTTGAGTAACAATAGCACTGTCATAAACGATCCTCTTGGGGAAGCAGGCCGCACCTTGTGTGTACGCCTTCCGTCTACGTAGGCCTCTGTGAATGGTGACTACGTTTTCCCAATGTTTCGTGGGAGAGCTCCTTACCTGGGGACTGAGAGATACGATTAAATGGATGGATCGATTTATGAAAGAATGGCTCTGGGAACGGTGCATCTCTTTATAGGAGCTCTGCAAAGGTAACCTAGAATAGGCTTCATGTGTCTCAGTCCGTTTTTAGGATGGGAAGTGACTCCATGAAGCCAAAATATAATTTGGGGCAGTTTTATATGGCATTTTTTTATCCAGTGAAGATTGGATTTGTGGCCGAAAGTCTGTTAACGGATTTGCAAGGTTTTGTCTGGTTTACAGGCGGCTCTGGGACATTAGGGGACTGAGGCTGGGATTTGTGGGCACAAAAGAGGCCCTTCTTTTCTCTGTGTAAAGTGATATGTAAAAGAAGGCTCTTGAAAAGGGCATCTTTCTCCATAGGGGCCGCGCCTGGGAACATGGAGTAGGGTCGCTTTTACCAGGGACTTTGAGAGAGAAAGGTGAGATCTTATTTTAATCAGGGGACCTCGTTCAGTAGGGACTCCAAGAAATGTGTAAAATAAGACTGTGGAAATGGGCATCTCTCTCTATAGGGACCCCATCGGGGAAACCAGGCTGGGGGGTGTTTCCTATACCAGGGTTTTTGAGAGAGGGTAAAAGAAGGCTCTGGAAACGGAGTGTCTCGCTCTGTATGGGAGATCTGGGAGGGGAACCTGGAGGAAGGGTTCCTTTACTGGGAACTGAAGGATATGTAAAAGAAGGCTCCGGAAAAGGGCATCTTTCTCCATAGGGTCCCTGTCAGGGAACATGGAGGAGTGCTTACAGGGTTGGAAAAGGAGATCTATTTTAATCAGGGGACTTTCACTAGGACTCTGAGAGATGTGTAATGAAGGCTGTGGATGCATCTCTTATAGGGGCCCTTCAGGAACAGGAGGAGGTGCTTTTACGGACTTGAGAGAGGTGAATCTTATTTAATCAGGGACTGTCACTGGACTCTGAAGATGTGTAAATGAAGGCTGTGGAAATGGCATCTCTCTCCATAGGGGCCCTGTCAGGGGAACGTGGAAGGAGGTGGCTTCTTTACTGGGGATGTTGAGAGATGGTAAAAGAAGACTCTGGAAACAGGTGTCTCTCTCTATGGGAGCTCTGCGAGTGGAACCTGGAGGGGAGGGGGTTCCTTTACTGGGGACTGCATGAGACATGTCATTGAGGGATTGGAAATGGAGCATACTTTCTCTTTACATAGGCTCCTTGAGTGGAACCTGGAGGGAGAGCTCATTTACTGAGGACTGCGAGAGACATACATAGAAGGCTCTGGAAGCAGAGCATTTCTTTTCATAGGGGCTCCATAAGGGTAATCTAATGTGTTCATAATCACCTGAAACAGTGAGCTGGCTTTTCACAGTTGCTTCAGAATGTACAGGTTTAAGAAATGTTAGAAACTGGTGCTGACTGGCGCACATACATAACTTTGTTGTATGCAGCTGATTCTGATGTATTTTGTGAAAATGTAAGTGTGATAAATAAAAATTGACGGGTGTATCAGGTACTGGTAATGGGTTTGATCTGCAGACTGAAGAAAAATGTTATAATATACAACCACCTAATAAGTTCTTTAGAAGCGTATCAAACATCAAATACAGGGAAACTAGGGAAATGGTGCGGAGGTGGCAGTGGATATTTGAGGAATAGTCCAAATCATATTCTTTTTTTTAGCCATGAACAAAAAATAAAAATAACTAGTTTATTATACATGTAATATATATAGCTTACGAGGAGACACTTATTGTTTATATAAAGGGTCCGTGATTTTTGTTTGAACATTCTGCCTACATAACAGTATTTCCCACTTTTGTAATTAGTCATTAGCAACTTGTGTTTGTGCATGGAAATCAGCAAATGGATCTTCATAATTACTGTGTATTTGGGAACAGTGCTAAGAAATATGGGTTATGTCATCAAGAAATTAATGGAAAATTAATTTTGGGTAATTCTTACTACAGCTAAATTCATATTGCTTTCATTTCCTGTCTTCTACCTGAAAACAGTGTGATTAGACTATAAAAATTTGTATTTACTGATCGTTTTGTATGCGCATGAAACCCTTTCTCTGACACTGGTGACATGAGTGTGTTAGAGACGTGGGTGTTGCGTGAAACATTTACTGGTAAGAGGTTGCCATTGACCAGGTGCTGGTGGAAACTGCATACCGAGTAGCTTCATAGTTGTACTGTTCACGAAAAATTGTGAGGATGATTAAAGCAATGATGATGATACAACTGGGTTGTGTAGCATGTACCGCGTGTGCGATGTGAGGGGCAGATGCAAAACTTTGGTGAGAATACTGTAAGGGTAAGGACACCCGTGTGAACTGTTATGGGTGTACTAGAGAAATGGTGTGGGAGGGTGTAGACTGGATGTGGGACAGGCTGTAGTGAACACAGTATGCACTTTCATATTGGATGAAAGTGAGGGTTGTGAGTAGCTGAGCAACTATTGGCTTCTCAGGAAGGAGTGTTCCTCCATGGACTTACGTGTTAGTAGTGGTTTTGAAAACTGTATTGGAGAGAATCTACAAAACAGCTACAATATTATCATGTTTTTGGAAAGTTTTTCATATTTCTTGTCATGTCTGAGGACACACTGATAGGGAATTGTTTGGTGGTTTTATAGAGCTGCACAAATTCACCGAAAGTTGTAGCGGCTTGTGTGATGAGAGAAGAGCGACGTCATCGGGTGATCTGCATACAGGTGTCAATACAGAAGTGAGGAGGTGACAGATAAGGATATAGAAGTTGTAATGATTTCTGTGGTAAAAGTAGAGGAGACAACCATGGACATAAAAGAAGAAGATATTTCTGTGGCTGGAACCTTTCCTGTAGTGAAGGCTGAAGAGGATCAGGTGAGTTACATGTGTGTTTGTCCGTTATTAGACACATTTCCAGAAAATGCCATAATGTAAGTACCGTCTGGTACCTCCAGCTGTCTCAGTGTCTGTCTGTCTGTTGTCTGTCTGTCTGTCTGTCTGTGTGGCCATATAAAACAGAGCTGCTGTGGTGAAAGAAAATACTTCTGTTTATGCTTCTGGGTAATGTGAAAATGTACTAAGGAGGTTTGTCGATAAGTAAATGCAGAGAAAGGTAAATACATGTTGCTTTTCTCGTCGCCAGACAATAGCAGAAATCTTCACCTAAATATAACCAATAGATCCTTCCAAGACGTTGGTTAGTTAAGAAACTTTGATGTTTGTGTCACCAATGCATAAAGTACACAGTAAACTGTATTTTCACTTTACCATTTTTGTGGCAGTAGAAGCATAAGAGAAACACAGTGTGGGTTCAGTGTGTTTAATAGCAAGTTGCTGAGGAAAATATATGGAAGTAAGAGGGAAGAAGTAACAAGTGACTTTTGGGCAGTGCAAATGATAACCTTTCTTTTGGGAGAGGGTTCTTTGTACGTAATGGAATGCTATCAGTGTTTAAGTTGCAGTTTTTGTTACTAGTTGAAACACTATGAGTTTGTGTTATATTGTTCTGAGTGCGCCTGTGATTACAGGGCGTAAAAGTGACGATACAGTGTAAATGAGCTGAAGGCTTCTTAAGTATATTTATGTGCTACTTGATTACACAGGATGGTGATTAGATTATAAAAATGAATATTTATTGCTCGACTCAAATATCTTTTCCGCGACGCAGAGACCGAAATCAGTCAGTCCCCACTACTCCCTTTCTGTCGCTTTATTACCACCATTGTTGCTACATCAGTCATTTTCCTTTCAGCCACCGTACTGAGAAGGTTATTTAGTAGCGTATAGGAGTGGGAGGTATCTGTCTTCACGTTATAACAACGTGGCAGCGTTGCGTTGATTGCCCAGGTCTGGGTACAGTGCGCTATTGCCAAGTCGAAATAATCTCTTCCCAAACTGTGCTCCGTAAGGAATACGTTTAAACGATGTTACCTCTGCGAAAATTGAGAGAGAGTGACTATGTGGCAAACATGGTGCCAGCCTTTGCACTTAGCCAAACCCAAGTTTGAATACAGACCATTCTACAAGCATTGTGATCCTAACTTTCAGTGACATAGGTACGTATAACTGCGGGCTTGGTTAAAGTGTGAGTAAAATGCCTCCTGTTGTAACAAAGTTAAAATCTAAAACACTGCACAGTCAGGCAAGGGAGATTGTGTCTAATGTTCATGAGTTCATGAAACGTGAGGCAGAACTGGGTATTCAGATGGCATTAAAGAAATTCGGGAAAAGGACACAGGCTGCTACAGGAGTTTCGGAAAGGACAGTGCGCAATATTGTTTCGGAAAGGAGAGATAAAGAATCGTCTGAACATCCCTCATCATTTTCAACTCCAGGGAAGACACGGAGTAAGGCATCACCGAAAACACAACTCGATGGCTTCGACGAAGGTGTTATCCGCCGAACTGTGCAGAACTTCGCCTTAACTGAAGGTGAAAGACCTACGTTAAAGAAATTGCACTCAAAATTAATAACGGACATTGGGTTCAGTGGAAGCAAAGAAACTTTACGCCGAATTTTACGAAGACTCGGGTTTCGGTGGAAAAAAACCAAAGACAATAGGGCTATACTGACCGAGAGGCAGGACATAAGGTACCAAAGACTGTGCTTCATTAGAAAGATAAAGAAATACAGGGAAGAAATGAGGCCGGTTATTTATGTTGACGAGACATATATACACAGTAGCCACACAACACCACATTCTTGGTACGATAGTACAGGAGCTGGTACACGTGCTCCTGTGTCGAAAGGAACCAGATTAATTATAGTTCATGCCGGTGGTGAAGCAGGGTTTGTTCCGGATGCCCTGTTGATATACAAATCTAGTGCACGGACGGGTGATTATCATGGCGAAATGAACAGCGATATTTTTATAAAGTGGCTACGCGAAAAACTTATACCAAACTTGCCACCACGCTCTGTTTTAGTGCTTGATAATGCATCTTATCATAGTGTACAGATCTGTCCCGCTCCTTGCTCCAACTCGACAAAGAAACAAATGCAAGACTGGCTCAGTGACAGAAATATACCATTCAGTGCTACCATGTTCAAAGCCGAGCTGTTCGAAATTGTAAAACTTAACATGCCCAAATTCAAAACTTACAAAATTGATTTTATCCTCGAAGAACACGGTCATTCTGTGCTACGTTTGCCACCGTATCATCCAGAACTGAATCCAATAGAACTAATATGGGGATTAGTTAAGAACTGGGTTGCGACACATAATGTTTCATTGAACATTTCATTTCATTTAAAAGCAGGTAATGATCCATCCCTCATTACTCATTACAACTGTTTGGTGAGTGACTAGCCTAGGTTTATCCCAATGTTAGTTTCTTGTAGTAATTTCCTTCGAGTTATTGGCAATGAGATGTTTTTACGATCACTAGTAGCATCGTCGCTCCGCCCATTCCCCTGTCTCTACATTTTTCCTCGCGCAGAACGCGGAAAAATTATATGTGTCGCTCTATACTGATTGGTTTGTATCCACATGAAACCCTTTCTCTGACACTGGTGACGTGAGTGTGTTAGAGATGTGGGTGCTGAGTGAAACATTTACTGGTAAGAGGTTGCCAGTGACCAGGTGCTGGTGGAAACTGCATACCGAGTAGCTTCATAGTTGTACTGTTCACGAAAAATTGTGAGGATGATTAAAGCAATGATGATGATACAACTCGGTTGTGTAGCATGTACCACACGTGCGATGTGAGGGGCAGATGCAAAACTTTGGTGAGAAACTGTAAGGGTAAGAACACCCGTGTGAACTGTTGATGGGTGTACTAGAGAAATGGTATGGGAGGGTGTAGGCTGGATGTGGGACAGGCTGTAGTGAACACAGTAATGCATCTTCATATTGGATGAAAGTGAGGGTTGTGAGTAGCTGAGCAACTGTTGGCTTCTCAGGAAGGAGTGTCCTCCATGGACTTACGTGTTAGTAGTGGTTTTGAAAACTGTATTGGAGAGAATCTACAAAACAGCTACAATATTATCATGTTTTTGGAAAGTTTTTCATATTTCTTGTCATGTCTGAGGACACACTGATAGGGAATTGTTTGGTGGTTTTACAGAGCTGCACAAATTCACCGAAAGTTGTAGCGGGCTTGTGTGATGAGAGAAGAGTAACATCGTCAGGTGGTCTGCATACAGGTGTCAGTACAGACGTTGAGGGGGTGACAGATAAGGATATAGAAGTTGTAATGATTTCTGTGGTAAAGGTAGAGGAGACAACCATGGACATAAAAGAAGAAGATATTTCTGTGGCTGGAACCTTTCCTGCAGTGAAGGCTGAAGAGGATCAGGTGAGTTACATGTGTGTTTGTCCGTTATTAGACACATTTCCAGAATATCCCATAATGCTAAGTACCGTCTGGTACCTCCAGCTGTCTCAGTGTCTGTCTGTCTGTCTGTCTGTGTGACCATATAAAACAGAGCTGCTGTGGTGAAAGAAAATACTTCTGTTTATGCTTCTGGGTAATGTGAAAATGTACTAAGGAGGTTTGTCGATAAGTAAATGCAGAGAAAGGTAAATACATGTTGCTTTTCTCATCGCCAGACAATAGCAGAAAATCTTCACCTAAATGCAGTGAAACCTCTATCCATTTTTTTTCAGGGGGATGGAAAACAAAAACAATACATACGGGAAAATGATAGACTGGGAAACCATTAAAATTATAGATAAGAACAATTTAATGATTATTATTACTTCTTGCTGAAATAATCTTTCATTGATGTTTGTTTTGTGCAAACTTTACTCCTCAATTCAAAGTACGATTTTTCAAGGCCTAGAACACTTTCATGATCACTGTCACTCGTGCTGTGCGCATAGAAGAAAGATTTTACTTTCATCAGCGCTTCATGCGTCTCAGCAAAGCTCGACACAACTTCGGGTTTGCCAGCTTCTTTTTCTCCTTCTTCCCACTCCACACTCCCGGACGCCACAGGGCTCACGCACAGCTCCTGCACTGTTTCTACACCACAGGTTGCCACGTGACTGTCCACAGAGAGGTAGTCCTCGAATTTATCTTTGTTCATGCCACTGAACTTTTCCCAGTCTTGGTGGAAATTGTCGTCATCGTTGGTCAGTACGACATCACTATTGCCTGAAGATTGTCCCTGCACGTAACCAGCTTTCCGAAAGCAATTTTCGATTGTCTGCTGGGTTACTTGTTGCAAGGCTGCCACAGTGTAGTGCAAAGCTTCCAACACGTTTATCTTCTTTTTTGTATCTTTGCCTGCATCCATTAAGCAAACAGCTGTTTGCACGAGGCGTTTCGTATAAAGCTGCTTGTAACACTTTATTACCCCTAAATCAAGGGGCTGGAGCACACTTGTACAATTTGCCGGGTACCGTATGACTTTTACATTTCTTAGAAACGATGTATCCTTTGGATGTGCTGCACAATTGTCCACAAAGCGGAGAATGTTCCTGTTTTGCGCACCCATACTTGTGTCTAATGAACGCAGAAATGAAGAAAAAATGTCTGTGGTCATCCACGCTTTATTGTTCATGTGGTACTTGGTGGGTAATTTTTTTACATTCTTGAAACATCGCAGTTTCGGAGATTTTCCGATAACAATCGGCACTTGTTTGTCACTTCCATCACTGTTAACACAAATGTCTGCATTCGAAAGGTGTATGGGGCCTTTTATTTTGACAGCACACTTTACACCACATTGCCAGTCATAAAGTGTGATTTGGTAAAGAACACTGCATTTTGAATGCTTTGAGACTTACTGTTGTTAAGATGTATGTTAATATGTATCTTTATCTTTTGACTAGAGTACAGTGAATGAACAGACTTCTTGCACATAGTGGAGAGCGGCCATTTTGCTGTGATGTGTGTAACAAAGAATTTGGCCGAAAGTGTGATCTTGTAGTGCATCAACGGATACATAGTGGAGAACGGCTGTTTTGCTGTGATGTATGTAACAAATCATTTGGTCAACAGAGTAATCTGATGAGACATAAACGAATACATAGTGGACAGTGGCCATTTTCGTGTGATGTATGTAACAAGTCATTTCGTCAAAAGCGTGATCTTGTAGTACATCTACGGATACATAGTGGAGAATGGCCATTTTCATGTGATGTATGTAACAAGTCATTTCGTCAAAAGTGTGATCTTGTAGTACATCAACGGATACATAGTGGAGAACGGCCATTTTCGTGTGATGTATGTAACAAGTCATTTGGTCAACAGGGTCCTCTGGTGACCCATAAAAGAATACATAGTGGAGAGAGGCCATTTTCATGTGATGTATGTAACAAGTCATTTCGTCAAAAGCGTGATCTTGTAGTACATCTACGGATACATAGTGGAGAATGGCCATTTTCATGTGATGTATGTAACAAGTCATTTCGTCAAAAGCGTGATCTTGTAGTACATCAACGGATACATAGTGCAGAACAGCCATTTTCGTGTGATGTATGTAAAAGTCATTTGGTCAACAGAGTCCTCTGGTGACACATAAAAGAATACATAGTGGAGAGAGGCCATTTTCATGTGATGTATGTAACAAGTCTTTTGGTCAAAAGGGTGATCTTGTAGTACATCAACGGATACATAGTGGAGAACGGCCATTTTCGTGTGATGTATGTAACAAGTCATTTCGTCAAAAGCATCATCTTGTAGTACATCAACGGATACATAGTGGAGAATGGCCATTTTCGTGTGATGTATGTAACAAGTCATTTCGTCAAAAGCATGATCTTGTAGTACATCAACGAATACATAGTGGAGAACGGCCATTTTAGTGTGATGTATGTACCAAATCATTTGGTGAACAGAGTCATCTGGTGAAAATAAACGTATACAGAGTGGAGAGATGCCATTTTCATGTGATGTATGTAACAAGTCATTTGGTCAAAAGCGTGATCTTGTGGTACATCAACGGATACATAGTGGAGAACGGCCATTTTCATGTGATGTATGTAACAAGTCATTTCGTCGAAAGCGTGATCTTGCAGTACATCAACGGATACATAGTGAAGAATGGCCATTTTCATGTGATGTATGTAACAAATGATTTGGTCAACAGAGCCATCTGGTGACACACAAACGTATACATAGTGGAGAGAGGCCATTTTCATGTGATGTATGTAACAAGTAATTTGTTCAAAAGGTTAGTCTTATAAGACATCTACATATACACAGTGGATTGCAGCCATTGTCCTGTAATATAAAGATGTGATACAGTATCATAGTAGTCTGAAGTCATCAGTTCATAAAATTTGCATAGTATACATATATCTGTGTTATATATCACAATCCTTTGCATTGTCTTCACACAAAATGCTGAACAGCCCGTGTCCGGTCACATGTAGCATACTTACCTGCTGTCAGGCTCTACCTGCTGTCAGGCTCTGGCGTGTGCCAGAATATGTTCTAGGATTGCTGTAATATGATATGTGTATATATAGTATGACGTATTGCAAGTCCTATATAATGAAGAACCGTGTCTCCCGAAGTGCTGCCTCTTCATGTCGCCCTTCCATTGTTTGAGCAAGGCTCTTGTAGTCAAACCTCAAACATTCCATTTGGTTTGTAGGAAATGTCACGTCCTGTGTTGATGACAAAGCCGACAGAGATTGTGTGTATTTTTGTTGCAAATCGTCAGATTTACAACAAAATTGGTACCTCACCTTAGTGTAAAGAGAATGATTTGGAAATCGTAAATTACCTAATAACTACTACAGAAAAATACATATCCCATTATCACACTTGATGCTAAGAAACCTACAAAATGTCATCTTCACAAGAACTTCTTATGTACTGGAAAGCATGATATCCAAAGAACAGGACTCTTCTTGGACAGCATGACCCTACCACAAAACATAATAAATGAATATGACTAATTACCTATGTTATACTTGATGGGAAATATACAGTAATTCATTAGTGATAATGTGCAGTATTAGTATTTAAATGTAGTGATCAACATTTAGCTTGACAATGACACAGCAGGTTTCTCTGAAATGTTAATACATTACCAGACTGTATATGTCACAGCCCAGATGACAGCACCTTCATATGCACTGAATTTTAGGTCGTATGTTTGTGAGGAAAAGATTTACGATTGCTCTGTACTTTGTGACAAAAGGAAGGCTCCATGTACACGTGCATTTTGTTTATGTTGTTCCTCCATTAAGACATAAACTGATAAATAAATATTTGTTTAACTTTACATGGAATTTGTAACACTGAATTATGCCTTGACATCTTCTGACTGGAGAAGATGAAACACAGGCATGTTATGAGAACATTATGTTGAACACTGTCCTCTGTCTGCCTCAGTCAATGGACAGTGTCCAAAATAGTGTTATTATAATGAGGGTTGCACAAATGTTACAAAAATCCAAGAGTGACCTCAAAATGTTAGGTGCCAGAAAGGTGATATGAAGGAACTATCATATTCAGGACCCACAAACATTAGGCACCACCACACATAATTTAGTCTCTTAGGTCACCTGGTGCCCAGGATTTGTGCACCCCTGCTTACAATGATCAACTGCTGTCACATCTTTATAGGATGATGGTAATGGTGCTGTGTGACTGTCAGATGACACGGTGACAAAGATCAGTGTAAGGTGCTTACGTTTTGTGTGAAAAGAGATATTGTAAATACAAAGTTGTTACAGTATTTTCTGGAAAAAGTGGAGTCTGCTTGAAATTATTGATTTTTAACAAATATGGGTGTTTATCCATTTATTTATTTATTTGTTTATCCACAGGTTACTTATCAGTACTACAGAGCTTTCATAATGATGAGTTGTATCCCAAAAGAATCTCCTTTTCTTGGACTTTATCCATCAACTATTTGTTATTAAAATACAACATTTTTTGGAAACCAGCTTTGCTTCCGTCTACAGGTGTTAAAACTAGCCTACCAGGTGGGTCCCCTAGATTCAGATATTCTTAGTCAAGTAGGGGCCCACTGCGTAAGAATAGCCGCACTGTGCCAGTGTTAAGACACAGCATTTCTTTCTGGGATGAATGTAAAACTGAAGTGAGGGTTATTATCTCTTGGATCAAAGAGAACGATTCCGATATCTGATCCAGTCCACTTTCTACCTTCACTTGTGCGAAAGTCAACTGAGAAACTAGTGAGGAGAAAACTGGATATTCACTGAACTTAACAGACAGGGCACAAGATCAGTTTTGGACTGTGCAAAGGTAAATATGTATTGTTTACCACAGATTAATGATCATTACTTTAGATACAATTCTTCTGGGGTGTTATATTGTGACAGCTGGTAAAGAGTGGCCAACATGTTAAAGGATCATAGTGCTCTGATCTTCAAGGTAAATCAGTGCAAGAAGAGATCTCTTATACAATTTCTCTGACATGTCAGAAACTATTTACCGACCAGCACAGTGGTAACATCACAGAAAACTTGGGTCTTTAACAATACTAGTGTGGTAACTTCTAACATAAAAAAATTTGTTTAAATGAAATGTGATTTCTTAGTGGGGGTGAGCACCAGCTGTTCCCAAGGTAGAGGCTGTGTCTGGCTTGAAAAGTTTTTAACATTCTACTTTCCAAAGCACTGAAAACATACGTTGTGGTCCAGTTGATAACACTATGATATATATTCAGGAGGTCCCTGGGTCAAATTTTGGCACAAAGAGAAGTTACGCAGACAAACAGTTTTTGTGGTCCTCAGTCCATGCACACAAACATTGGGATGGTGCCCAGATTAGGCTACTTGCCACCAACAGCAAAGCAAATTGTTGGTTACATTTGTAGTAATGCATATAGTGGGCTTCATGTTTATCGTCTTAGAATTACATGAATATAGTGAGCTTTTGTTATACTGTATGAGTGGGCGGCAAGGTGAAATTGGTAGAAGAACTTGTGGCTTCGATTTTCAAGAGTCTAGTAGCCATGGTCTTATTTTGTCATGTGAATTCTTTATTTTTGGTTTCTGCCAATAAGATGGGCTTAAAAGTAGGTACAGTGAATTTAGTTTATAATGAGTAACTGCCCACATTATCCGTTAAGTACTGACTGTGATGAAAAGTACATCGAGAAATCTATAAATACAGAATTCATTGAATTACATGTTGATAACCACGTAATTTGGATAAATTGTATTAGTCAAATGCTTCCTACATCACGTGCAGCACGTTACGTAGTTCTACAACAGCAAAGCTAACGCTGTCAGAAAAATTTGGTTTGCCCGTTTCCACTATAACAAAATACTGAATAATTGTGGGGGTTAATATATCTTACAGTGAGAAAAATCATTTATTTACAAAAGAAAACTATGAGAATTAAGGTTTGTATGAAACCTAGAAATTCATGTAGAGTTTAAGAGATGAAAAATTTTACCTCTTCCACGTATGTATACTAATTAATAAATTTCTTTGCAAATAAGACGTTAAAAAAAAAAGCTGTGCATAATAGTATTAATGCCAGCAATAAACAACATATGCCACGTGGGCTCACAAGCATCAGCCGAGCTGGACATTTGGTGACAGTTGTGGTCAACATGATTGCTTCGTGACATTGATTACTCTGTTTAATTCTGGTGACATCGACATTTCTCTGTTGTGCAACTCTTACTCATGCCACTACGACAACGCAGCAATTCAACCTGCTACAAGAATGTCACCAATAGGCAATAAGTAGCAGTAGTTTTGAAATCTTCGCTCTTCTGGTATGTTACCCAGTGTTGATTGGTAGTTAGCAACATTCCAGAAGAGAGAAGACCTCATTTATACTGCGGAGGAAGCCTGAAATAGGAGCAGAATTTAGTAAAATGCATTAAACTTCTGCCTGTTTAGCTAAGTGCCATAACATGAAGACGTGTGCTGTGTGATATACAGCTCCACGCATTCTAACCTCGGTACTATAAGCAAGTCAGTGTTAGCTTCACACCCTAACCACTTTACTGCCGAGAACAGAGCCGGGCGCAGCGTAGGCAATAATCTCTGCTGCTACTGTAAATCCAATACCGATCCCCCACTAGTCTAGTAAAGTAAAATGTCCGCCTAGAACAGTCTACGAATACTCAGATGGGGGTAGAGGTATAGGTCTAGTCTTTGACTTGGCGCTAGATGGGGATGTGTGGTCAACGCCACTCTCCGGCCGCTTTACACCGGTGAAAGATACCCGGTACCCACTGTACAGGAGGCTGGGTGGGCCCCAGGGTCGGTCTGAACGAATGCGGAAAATCTCGCCCCCACCGGGATTCGAGCCCCTGGCCGTCCAGCACGTAGCCTAGTACGTAGCTTAATCACCATACCGACTGAGTCATCCAAGTTGAAACATGCAGAGAACTTTACATTTTGTATGTACGTTGCTGATTAAATTTAAACTGAAGTAAGGAAAAGGTATGTTTTTGCGTGCGTAATTAAGAAATTACTAGAGGCGGAATCATGATGTGTGTATGTTATGCAAAGAAGCATCACTGTCAACTAAATAGCAAATTACTACGTATTTAATGCCTACTCCACATTATTACTTTTCCTAGATAGTCTCCAGAATCAGATACAAATGCGAGATGCTTCCTCTGTAGTGGCTCGCACCCTTGTGGAGAACTCGCTTTGGAAGACGCTACGTACTGTTGTAAGGCCACAGATTATCTAGTATAGTGTAAGACAGACTACAGCATGCATTTAATTCGTAGTTACAATTATGGCCACTCAGCGGCGCGTTAGCACGCTGCATGCTAACGCGACGTTGAGCTATTGTCAGACACCTGCCAACAGAAATGTGAAACCTGTTATTACTAAATGCTTCGAGTAGTTAGACAGCCTGACAGTTGCTTACCAAAACAAGAAAATTCTCTTTTGACGTCAATACGTCTTTAAATTTGCTTCCGTAGTGGGAGCCAATTCAGAAAACTGATGATCACAAAATGGGGGGATACCGTTTGGCATTGCAGCTACATATCTATCATCTACATCCAAAATGTAATTACACCACTCGATAGTTAAAGGATCAAAGAATTCATAACGTTCAGTGGGGACTGTGACGCCTCGCGCGCGGCGGAGGGGGAGGCGCCGCCATTTTGAGGTCGTTTCGTCGCGCCACATACTTTCGGTTTAGTAGACTTTTTGACTCGGAGAAGCTACGACGCTCGTTTCAGTTTCAATTTACAGCTCTCCTTAATATTTATCTATTGCCTACACAAAACATGAGTGTGGAATACTTATGGTGAATATATATGGTGTTAAACTTAAAAATTTAGAAAACTGAATACAATGTCGGCCTATACTCGTCAAAAAGCCAATTCGAAATATATAAATCGTATAAGGTTGGAAAAGGCTTCTCAACAGCTATCCAGTGATACCCATAAAACACCATATGATACAGTGAAGCGGTGCCGGGAACGTAAAACAATGAGGGCGTCCGAGCGGATCAACGACAGCGCAGGTACATCTGACGCTGGGGCGGCCGAGCCTATGCAAGTCGATGATGTAATCGCTTGTGTATCAACGCCAAGCTGTATAGACATCGGTTGTGTGCGATCGCCGATTATGACGACACATTCGGCAGCAGCTAGTGCACGTTTCACTACAACGTTTGTCAACAGTCCATTCGGACATAAGTGTAACGTGTGTGACCGTCTATGGTTTCTGCGCTCCTTGAAGCCACCAAAGGGAAAACACTTAACGCTGCTTAGTAATCTCGATGTATCCTGCATGCCATTTGTATCGTACTTTTCGTATCACAGACCTATCATTAATAAAATTATAACACACTAATTACTTGTTTACTTCATTTCTTTCTTGAACCCGACGAAAGGAACATGTTGCCATCATGAATGAAACATGCAGATACGAACGACTTCTTACTGTTAACGAATGATTATGACATACATATAATACGCTTAAACAAAATATTACCCGTTAACGTACACGTATTCACGTTAAGCACACGGCCGTGTCCCCGACACAGCCACACCGGATTTTTTTGTTCTACAGAAGGTCTTTAATTAAAGTTGTGGCGGGTATTAATTGAGTAGTGTATAGAGAGACATTTGTGAAAACTCATTCTTCACAACTGACCTCAGCTGAGTTCTAAGTACTATAACCTAACTTTTCTTCCCTTTCACCCTACCAATAAATACAGTGCACTATCATAAGATATATGTTCTACAGTACTGTTGACTTTCTGGTATAGACACCAAAGGCAATTTCACTGTTGGGTACTTACTGCAACAGGACTTAAGAACTTAGTGCATCAGCATGAAGACTGTCTGGTTCATCAACTTCTCTTTTGAGATAAAGCAAATATTCACCTTGGTGAATAATAAATATGTTCTGTTTAGTCATCATCCTCACCTGACTGAGATTCTGAAAAATGCATAGCAGAGTGGGTCTTTTGCTTAACTACAAATTGTGTATATAAATGTTAACAACAATTCTCTTCTCCTCTGCAAGTTGCATTAGTTACAAACCGCATAACTTAAAAATGTGGATAGAGATGTTAACAGTCTGGGAAATGATTTTATTTTGTTTTTTTAAGGATATTTTACACAAAGGAGGAACAGAATCGCTGAAGGCAATCGGCCTTGGGAAAGGTAAAATTGTAACTGTCCACGATATAATGGCAGGAAGTGGAGGTATAGCTCCACTCACACTTAACCTCTGCACTAGGTGAATGTCAGTGGTCATATTCACGCCTCAGCCGCCTTAACCCCGAATAACCAGACCCCGATAAGCGCAGAATGTGACACTGAAGTGTTATCTTACCTACACCTAAAATTTTCAAGCATCTTCAAGAAAGTTTAAGTACTATAAATTTGTCTGCCCTTACTTCCAGCATTTTTGCTGACAGTTAAGGATTATATTGTCAGGAGAGCTCTTGTGGGTGATATAGACACTAAAATGCGATTTCATTTAATTCAGTATAATTTTATTGTGTTATTTTGGCGTTCACTGGCACTGAATGTAAGTATGGAAAGGTCTAGTGGCGTATCCGGCCACAAGATTCGATCCATGAACTCTTCACAAATAGATCTAAAAAATCGAAGTGGATTTGAAAGAACCGAGCAGACGCAATCATAAATATTCGTCGCAGTTTGTTGGAAAACATGAAGAGAGTGGGCCTATACCAACCGGAAGACCAAGGAGAAGATGGCAGGATAATAATAAAATTAGCCTACTTTAACGAAATGAGTTGGATGGTGTGGACTGGATTCTTTGAATCACGGTAGGAACCAAATGCAGCATCTGTGAAGAGCGGAATAAACCTTCGGGTTCCACAAAAAGAGGATATTCTTGAGTTGGTAAGCAACTGTCAGCCTGTCTATCTGCTTGACGCAGTTTTGAGCTGTTCTTGCAGATAATGTAAATTCCTGCCGGCAGGTGGCAGGGGCTGACAGTAGCTCAACGTCACCTTAGCATCCAGCGTGCAAATGCGCCGCTCAGTGGCCGTAATCATAACTACGAAGAGGTATTACAGTAGTAATTTGCTGTTAAGTTGACGCTGAGGCTTGTTTTCACAACGCCATACACA
Source organism: Reticulitermes speratus (assembly GCA_021186555.1). Lineage (NCBI taxonomy): Eukaryota > Metazoa > Arthropoda > Insecta > Blattodea > Rhinotermitidae > Reticulitermes > Reticulitermes speratus. Next base: position 190,249 of record JAJKFL010000031.1, on the reverse strand, counting down.
CAGCATGATTCCTCTTCTAGTCACTTCGTAATTACGCACGCAAAAACACTTTTGTCTTACTACAGTTTGTATTCCGTAAGTTAATCAGCAACGTACATACAAAATGTAAAGTTCTCTGCATGTTTCAACTTGGATGACTCAGTCGGTATGGTGATTAAGCTACGTACTAGGCTACGGGCTGGACGGTCCGGGGCTCGAATCCCGGTGGGGGCGAGATTTTCCGCATTCGTTCAGACCGACCCTGGGGCCCACCCAGCCTCCTGTACAGTGGGTACCGGGTATCTTTCACCGGTGCAAAGCGGCCGGAGAGTGGCGTTGACCACACATCCCCATCTACCGCCAAGTCAAAGACTAGACCTATACCTCTACCCCCATCTGAGTATTCGTAGACTGTTCTACGCTAACATTTTACTTTACTAGACTAGTGGGGGATCGGTATTGGATTTACAGTAGCAGCAGAGATTATTGCCTACGCTGCGCACGGCTCTGTTCTGCAGTAAAGTGGTTAGAGTGTGAAGCTAACACTGACTTGCTTATAGTACCGAGGTTAGAATGCGTGGAGCTCCACAAACAATAAGCTCACTTAACTTAGAGACTGGTAACTCAGTCGGTGTAAGTGACTTAGCTGTGGGCTCATCAGCTGTGAGAGAAGCTGTCTCCATCTTCATGGTAGAAGAGTTGGCACTCCTCAAACCAGGGTATACAAACAGTGAAACCCTAGCCACCATGCTACAAAGAAACATACCGGGTATCTTTCACCGGTGTAAAGCGGCCGGAGAGTGGCGTTGACCACACATCCCCATCTACCGCCAAGTCAAAGACTAGACCTATACCTCTACCCCCATCTGAGTATTCGTAGACTGTTCTAGGCTGACATTTTACTTTACTAGACTAGTGGGGGATCGGTATTGGATTTACAGTAGCAGCAGAGATTATTGCCTACGCTGCGCCCGGCTCTGTTCTGCAGTAAAGCGGTTAGGGTGTGAAGCTAACACTGACTTGCTTAAGGCGTAGGTGTGCAGCCGCTCGCTTGCTGGGATTGTGGGTTTGAATCCCGGCGGGGGAATGGATGTTTGTGTTATGTTTGTTGTATAAGGACTAATATGGAACATAAGTGACATGAAGAAGGACGGAAGGATTTAAAAGTACAAAATGGATCAAAGGGAAATAACTTGACAGGGAAAAAAAATCTCGGTTGGGGCGAGATTTTTGGCACCCGTCCAGACCGGCCTTGGGGCCCACCCAGCCTTCTATACAATCGGTACCGGGTCTCTTTCCCGGGATTAAAGCGGCCGGGGCGTGGAGTTGACTACCCACCCCAATCTAGCGCCGAGGTTAAAGAGTAGAGCTATACCTCTACTGCCCCTCTCGGCCTTCATTGCCTGTTCTAGGGAGAACTTTACCTTTACCTTACCTGTGTATACATACCATCATTTATGTGGTAACTGTTTAACATTATACGGTTAGTATACTTACGTTTATTAGAATAAAATTGAAACTGTAACAGCAAGTTCAATAAACCTATATCTACCGCCCCAAACGCTCTAGAACTAATGTTAAGTATACTTACCACTCAAAGTTACTCCGTAATAACGGTAAAGATACCATTAATTTCAGGCACTGTACCGTAACTATACCATAATTTTTGCTTCCAAATTAATGGTGTGTATACTTACCACCCCAAAATCTACGACACAAATGGTAAATGTGCTTACCGCCACAACGTAATTCGTGGTAAGTAAAGAGATTTTGAGCTGGTAAGTATACATACCATTCATTTGAGTAGGTTTAATTGTGTGAAAGCTGTTTAGGCTACGTTTTTGGAACGACCTGCATTGGCATGTATACTTACCAGCCCAAGTACTCCAGAATTAATTGTACTGAAAATTACCCTGAAATAATGGTAAACATACCATTAATTTCAGGTACTGTATTGTAAGTCTACCATAAAATTTTCATCGAAATTAACGATAAGTATATTCACCACCCCGGATGCTTGCTACCGCATCACAATTCATGTTAAGAAAAAATGATTTTGAGCTGGTAAGAATACGTACCAATGATCTGGTTAGCTTTAGTTGTATAAAAGCTGTGTAGGCTAAGTCGTTGGGATGAACTGCAGTGGCATGTATACTTACCGCCCCAAGTACTCCATAATTAATGGCAAGTATATTTATCATTCAAAGTTACTCCGAAGTAACGGTAAACACCATTAATTTCATGTACCGTATTGTAAGTCTACCATAAAGTTGTATTTTAAATTAATGGTAAGTATACTTACCACCACAAAATTTACAGCACACATGATAGGCATGACTACCACCGCAACACAGTTCGTGATAACGTAATTTAGAGCTGGTAAGTATGCTTACCATTGATTTGTGTAGCTTTAATGGTGTAAAAGCTGTGTAGACTACGTCGTTGGGATGACCTGCATTGGCATCTACACTTACCGCCCCAAGTACTCCATAATTAATGGTAAGTATACATACCACTCAAAGTTACTCCGAAGTAACGGTAAACACCATTAATTCCATGTACCGTATTGTAAGTCACCATAAAGTTGTATTTTAAATTAATGGTAAGTATACTTACCACAAAATTTACAACACAAATGATAGGCATGACTACCACCGCAACACAGTTCGTGACAACGTGAATTTGATCTGGTAAGTATGCTTACCATTGATTTGGTTAGCTTTAATTGTGTAAAAGATGTGTAGACTACGTGATTGGGATGAACTGCAGTGGCATGTACACATACCACCCCAAGTACTCCTTAATTAATAGTAAGTATACTTACCACTCAAAGTTACTCTGAAGTAACGGTAAACACCATTAATTTCATGTACCGTATCGTAAGTATACCATAAAGTTTTCTTTTAAATTAATGGTAATTATACTTACCACCACAAAATTTACAGCACACATGAAACGCATTACTACCACCGAAACACAGTTCGTGATAACGTAATTTAGAGCTGGTAAGTATGCTTACCATTGATTTGGGTAGCTTTAATTGTGTAAAAGCTGTGTAGACTATGTCGTTGGGATGACCTGCATTGGCATCTTCACTTACAGCCCCTAAGTACTCCATAATTAATGGTAGGTATACTTACCACTCAAAGTTACTCCGAACGGTAAACACCATTAATGCCATGTACCGTATTGTAAGTCACCATAAAGTTGTATTTTAAATTAATGGTAAGTGTACTTACCACCACAAAATTTACAACACAAAAGATAGGAATGACTACCACCGCAACACAGTTCGTGACAACGTGATTTTGAGCTGGTAAGTATGCTTACCATTGATTTGGGTAGCTTTAATTGTGTAAAAGCTGTGTAGACTTTGTCGATGGGATGACCTGCATTGGCATCTCTGCTTACCGCTTACACTTATGTTAAGAACGTGGATTTATACCTTCATTCCTATATCGTAATGGCGGGCATGGAGAACACTGGTTTCAGCCACCGCTTTGACGAATACCGTAGCCGCCCGTGTTACGAGAGTACCGTACCACGGTGTATGCGACGGATGACGTCTCTAAACTGTAGCCAGTCGCTGATAGATGATCCGTGGTTGGTTTATAGGCGGGAAGGTAAGGTTTGCTTTTTGTGGAGTTTTACATCTCGTATTGTTAAAGTTGTGTTGAAGTGCTGTATAATTTAGCATCACATATCAGTAGCATTGTAACTGAAGCCTGGTACGTAGCGAGCTCTAGGGAATATATTTTGTTGATATGGAGAAACAATTTTCCCATAGTAAGCAAGGTCTGTAAACAAACGTCGTTGTGCCATGCTAAAGTTTATGAGACGTTACTAGAGATTATACCTCACCCCATGTTGAAAGTTCGGTAACAATTCGTAGAACTTTTGAGCGATATCTCTTGCGCGCTCATTTTTATATGTTGCCTTAATTCCGATATATGTACTTAACACCATATAAAAAGACCAACATATTGTTTTAGAATTGAGGTTACAGCAGTACACACTTTTACGTTTGTTATTTGGTGTGTTCACAATTTCAAGATGTGTAATTTTCGTGTAGCAAATAGACCATTGAAATGTGTGGTATGTGTTAGATTTTAAAGTTCTTACAGTGGTGCTGATGATTCCAATTGTCTGGGATATGAAGTGGTGTAGGGTGAAATTATTCTATACTAATACATGTCTGCATGACATCATGTTGCACAATGGTAGAGTCCTTGTCTGATAATTGGTTTTCCACCGTATGATGCCCTGGTTTATTCCTTTTAGACTTCCTTTTTTTTGCCAACTTGCAATGCATTTACATTTTATGGATAAGATTTTTATGTATTGTTACAAACAGTAAACCTTTAACCCTCAGTCTTTTGTAAAATTTGCATTTGTTGCAGCAGGGGCGCACCCAAAGGGGGGGTGGGGGGAAGGAGTTGCAGGGTGCAACCCCTCCAAATCAAAATTTAAAAAACAGATTTTGTAGACATGATGATATCAAACTGTTATGTGATTTACCCTTCAGCCAAAATCAGCCACTGAAATCGGCTGATGACTAGTACATTAGAATTGTGAAAAATGATATAAAAAATGCAGGATGTCTTAGATGGAATTAAAAAAAAAACAAGGAGCTTAGACCTTGTGATTTAAATTGGGTCGTGTGTCGTGAGTCGTGGAACATGTAGTTATATTTGTATGTATACAAATGCAGTTGCAAACAGTGTAATGTCACAGTTACAATTATGACATGATTTTATAATATAATTTTTAAAATCAAACATAAATTACATACAGCCTCAGGGTCAGCCTCCCCTTCAAAGAAAAGTTCTGGGTGCACACCTGATTTGTAGGAAGTATTTAGTAAAATAGTCACTAAAACCCCCTTTTATTATTCAGTGTAAGAACTGAACATTTTTTAGTGTTGCTTTGAGTGTTGTGTATGTTCACATAATTAAAATGCATTTATCATAAGAACCATCCCCTTGTTCTTACCTAATGTATGCGTTTTTCTAGTGCAAGTTTGCAGCTGGGTGATCACATATCTGTAGGCCTGTACAGCGCTAGAATTAAATCAGTCATACTTAAAAAGTAAAGTTCTCCCTAGAACAGGCCATGAAGGCCCAGAGGGGGAGTAGAGGTATAGCTCTACTCTTTCCTTAACCTCGGCGCTAGATTGGGTGGGTGGTCAACGCCACGCCACAGCCGCTTTACCCCTGGGAATGACCCAGTACCCATTGTACAGGAGGCTGGATAGGCCCCAGGGCTGGTCTGGATGGGTGCTGAAAAATCTCGCCCCCACCGGTATTTGATCCCCGGGCTGTCCAGCTCGTAGCAAGTCGCTATACCGACTGCGCTATCCCGGCCCACTCAGTCATACTTAATCTAACTTATAATATTTTTATCATCTACAAATATTAACACTTGTGTCACATGTAGTATTTGTGGTGTTCTTTATGAAAACAAATTGTTGTGTTCTCTGGCATAAATATTGACGTACAGCCAGTTTGTCTGTCTCCTATAGCATAATGTCTGCAACACTAGAGGTAAGTTACCAGCCATATGGGGCAGAGTTGGGAGAGCCGGATGAAACACTACATGACAGTGGTTTGATAATTGATGTTGTTCTGGGAATAGCAGAGGTACTGTCATAATTGTTAGCATTAACAGGTTGTTATTTTTGACATTTGCATGGTGTTCGTATTGTACATGGGTAGTTGCAACGTTTGGGATATGAGGTTTGCACAGCGGTGAAAATTCATATTATCATCTTTTGGGTTATGACACCGTGTTGTTTGGTAGGTGGGTACCAATGTTTTGGAGGGACATTCTATTTCCATTCTGGGGCTAGATGTGAAAATGCTAGTGAAACTAGCATCCTTTCTTGTGTAAATGTTTAAGTGGGGATCTGGAAGGAGCATGGCTCAGGGTAGCGAAGGTTGCTAAATGAGGACACATTCTGTGCAGTAAAATTTAAAAACTTTGTTTATGATATACACATTACTGTTTTTTTTGTCTGATTGGGAAAATTAGTGTCATACCTTCATAAAAGTCTTTGTAAACAGAGTGCTCAGGATTTAGAAATGAAAGGGGGGGGGGGGGGAGACAGGCATATAATTTAAGAAATTTCCATAATTGGGAACTTAGTGATATGCACAGGTTACCAGATATTGTTACGTGAAATATAGAAGTGTATAGTGTGCTCAACGCAACGCAAAAGTGGAGACAGCCAGTGCATGTAGAAGTGTATAATGTGCTCAGCGCAACGCAAAAGGTGGAGACAGCCAGTGCATATAGAAGTGTATAGTGTGCTCAACGCAACGCAAAAGGTGCAGACAGCCAGTGCATGTAGATGTTTGTTGGGGAATCCCATGGAAAAGTAGAAAAAGAGGTTGGATTATAATCATCCATCCATATTTGCAAATTCACTTTTTGTGGTTGAACTCCCAAAAAATACACTATCAAAATGTGTGGTTTTCTGAAATGTGATGCCATGTAGTTAGCTGGATGATGAGCTTTATGTCCATCCTGAATATGGAGGCAGTACATTTGTCTATAACACTTATAGCCCTGTCCCACACTACACAATATGCAGGCAGTACATTTCTCTGTAACACTGATAGCCCTGTCCCACACTACACAATATGCAGGCAGTACATTTCTCTATAACACTGATAGCTCTGTCCCACACTACACAATATGCAGGCAGTACATTTCTCTATAACACTGATAGCCCTGTCCCACACCACACAATATGCAGGCAGTACATTTCTCTGTAACACTGATAGCCCTGTCCCACACCACACAATATGCAGGCAGTACATTTCTCTGTAACACTGATAGCCCTGTCCCACACCACACAATATGCAGGCAGTACATTTCTCTGTAACACTGTGTTGCCGTTCCGAGCAATAGCTTGACTAGCTCGGTGTCGGCGGAGGCACGAGGTCTTATCGTGTAGGAATATTGCGTGGAGGTAACCCAGCGCCCGCACTCAGTTCACCAGTTGTTCACAATTAAACAAGCACCAACCTTGCATATATATTTATTGACATTCTCGCGACTCTGCAGTCCATTACAAATATTTGCCTTTCAAGCTTATAATTAAGGACGGCACTTGAAAAACTCGCCCTCAGCATCCACTACGCAGTCCTGTGTCTTTTCCTCCTCGCTTCTCACAACCGTCTCCCTTCACGCAACTTTTCTCTACATCGCCGAAATATCTTTCAAATTTTTAACCCTGATTGGCTAAACCTAACAGCTTGCTGGGCCGCCCTCATCTCGGTCGTAGACCCCAAGCTCACAACCAAACGAATATCATGGGGTGGGTTGCCAGTAACTTTCCCTTGCGGAGCATGGGACCTTACAAAGAAACACCGCGACTTGTCCCTACCGTTCTTGAAGCGGTAGTCGCCTCTGTCGCTTTCTAAATTTACTTTACTTCCCTAATTCGTATGCCAAATAAATAGGGACATCTCGTAATCGACATGTTCGGGGTTCGAACACGAACTGCCGGTTACATACTCCCCCAAAAATAAATACCAAAGTTACGTACAGAAACTGGTGGGATTTATTTCAAATGCCGTCGCTCAACACATACATATGATTACATACTAAAGGAAACAAACTTATGATTATTAGCTTAATCACTACTCTCTACTGACATACATGTAAACTTTTGCAATTGAGGAAAAGATCATGATATTCATAAATATCATTGTGCTAAATCTCTTATTCACATCTTGATACATGATATTCTTTTGTAATCCTCATCAATCTATCAAATTGCTTATGTCACACAAGTTTTACATACATCATTAAGATCTTGTGTCCTTTAAATTTAACAAACTTAGTCTATGGTTACACATGTCCTATAATAGCATGCATGACATACCACACAAATTCCAAATTGCTCTATATTTGTAAAAAAAAACAATTTAAATCTACAAAACAACTCTCTGTCAAAAGTTTCCATATACTCTTCATCCATTATGTGCAATCTGTAGCTTGCTTGTAGGCTTTAAGGGATTTCAAATTGAATTGACCCCTCACCTTTCCTTGATCATCTGCCAGTTCATATGTGGAAGGCGGTATTAATTTATTAACAATATAAGGGCCTGCAAATGGTCTAACAAATTTGGCTGTTATTCCCATGGTCGCATCTGATATGGGTTCAGTCTTGACCAAAACTCTGTCATTCACGGCAGGTTTCCATCCCGAATTGCCGTGTTTCTTTCTACGCTTCCTTTTGTTAGCCTTTTGTTTCAATCTCTCGTAAGCTTTTGTTAATTTTTGCTGCAACTCTTCCTGTCCTGGCTCTCCTTCTGGTATTTTTGGCATTAACCTTTCAAATACGTTGGGCTTCTTGGAACCAAACATTAACTCGACTGGTGTATACAAAGTTGTACTCGCCACTGTATAATTTAACCAATATTCAATATGTGGCACTAGCTCTGCCCATTTCTTATGGTTCTGACAGCAGTAAATACGACAAAATTTCGAAATTTCTCTCATACATCTCTCACTCGGGTTACTTTGTGGGTGTCTGACTGCTGAAAATCTACATTTGACGTCATGAGCCTGCAATGTTCGTTTCCACAATGGTGACTGGAACTGAGTCCCATTGTCCGAAAGGATTATCTTCGGTTTAACTACCTCCGCAAAGTAGTTATTAACCAACCTGTTCAAACATGATTTAGTTGTGGCGGTTTTCAGTGAATATAACTTAATATACTTCGAAAATACATCGAAACAAACAAGGATGTATCTTACTCCGCCTCTTCCTGTAGGTAGACTGCCATAAATATCAATCGCACACAAATCTCCAGGCTTCATAGGTAAGTGGCTACGTTCTTCCGCGTCAACTGACCTATTTGGGTGTTTTACACGCTGACATATGTCACACGACGCTGTAAATTTGCGTACTTTACGCCCTATGTTTTTCAGGTGGTATGCCTGATTTATTTCATAAGTGCATTTATCCACACCCGAATGCCCTAGTGTTTCATGGACGTATTTAATCACTGGCATTTCAAGACATTCTGGCAACATTGGTTTCCATACTGTTGAGTCTTGGTTGCCCCTCCTGAACAATAAGTTCCCCTCCAAACGGTGCTGATGGTCCCTTTTGTCGGGGCGCGCGGCTAATTTCTCCCTGATGCCTTCAATTCTGGGGTCTGTTGACTGTAAGTCTGATAACCTCTTCAAATCCTTACAAACAGAGCTGTCCACTCCTAAGTTTATCTTATTCACAAAAATACTGTTGGGTTTTGACAGTTTTTGAATTTCAGTGGTACTGAGACCTGCTGGGTTCCTACTTAGTATGTCTGCCAGATAATTGTCGGTACCCTTAATATGTTTAATTTCAATATCGTATTCCTGAATAGCTATTAGCCATCTAGCAACTCTATTTGAAGTAATGGCACACTTGTCTAAAAAGGTCAGCGATTTGTTATCAGTATGCAACACAATTTTGTGACCATACACGTAAATTCTAAATTTCTCTAGTGCGTAAACTATTGCCAATAATTCCTGTTCGCACGTGGAATACTTTTGTTCTACTTGGCTGAGAACACGTGACGCGGTGGACACAATTTTAATATTATTTTCTTCATCTTGTTGCAAAAGCACAGCGCCGATGGCCCTGCAACTTGCATCTGTGTTAATTATGTACGGCAGGTTGTCGTTTGGTTGCACCAGATGGATAGTCTGAGCGAATTTATTTCTCAATTTCTCAAAAGCTTGTTGCATCTCTGCATCCCATTTCCATTTACTTCCCTTGCGCAATAATACCAACAATGGCGCAGTGTAGTCTGCATAATTCACAATAAAACGATGATGGTAATTACACGTCCCTAAAAATTTTCTGAGCTGTTTTGGATTTCGAGGCGCAGGATAACTTAAAATTGCCTCTATTCGTTGTGGGTCAGGCTTCAACTCTCGTTCACTTAAAACGTGTCCCAGGAACTTAATTTCCTGCTTACAAAAACTGCATTTGTTAAGGTTGATCGAAAATCCAGCTGTGGTTAATTTTTTGAAAACAGAATCCAAGTGCTTTAAATGTTCGTCATATGTCTTAGAGTAGATAATAATGTCGTCGACATAGTGTAAAACATGCCTTCCAGAATCTGCCCCTAATACCACTTGTAATGCTCGAATAAAGCCGGCTAAAGCATTTCGGTACCCGTACGGCACTCTTGTAAATTGATACACTTGTCCTTCAAACTGAAATGCTGTCCATTCCCTAGAAGCCTTCTCCAGCGGGATCTGCAAGAATGCACAGTTTAGGTCGACCGAAGAAATGAAGCTTGCTCCGTGGAATCGCTGTAACATCTCTTGAATAGGCTGTACTTTCACTTTGTCCGGAACCATATATTTATTAACTTCCCTGGCATCGATACAGATACGTACCGATTTACCTTCTCTTTGAACCAGTGTTAAAGGGTTAACACACGGCGAATAAGAAATTTCCAAAATTCCATTTCTAATCATTTCCTGAATTTGTTCTCTAACCTCTTTGCGTAATGCGAATGGTATCGCACGGCTGCAGCGTGATTTGGGTACTCCACCTTGCATTTGGAACTTGTACTCAAATACCTTGCATTTACCGGGTATTTTGGTAAAGTGGGTCTTATATTTATGCAACACGTCAAGTAATCTTTGTTTCTCTACCTCTGTCAAACTGTCCTCAATCTTTAGCTTCTCAAAATTTATGTCTAACTCGGCGCTGCCCTTGCCGGAATTGTTCGTGCGTGATTCTGCCCCCTTTACAATGCTTGAGCCTCCGTTACAGCCATAATTACTATCTATTCCATTCATTGTAACATTAAAATTTCGGACTTCATTGTCACGATTGATTGTAGCACTACTCTGCTCCTCATTGCCCTTAGCAACGGACATCGCTTTATCAACGTACATATTTCGGCTACCTTCGCCGTCATTTAAGCTTCTGCGAGCTTCATTGCCTGCATCCTCGCATGGCATAACACGAACTTCGTTACAACTACTTGTTTTGACCTTACTCAGGTCAGAATAGCTGGACTGTTTAGGATCCCCTTCACTAGGCTGTAAAAATGGTGGGATGAGGGAAGTTTCTTCTTGGGTTTGTGTCAGCTGTATGGACTGAAGGGTGGTTACTTCCTTGGCTAGGTCAATGACTCTTACTTCGGGGTGGCCAATTCGCGCATCGAAGCTATTCTCTTCTTTCACAAAGGTTATATCAGTAGCACCTTCTTCATTATCCGCATTCAAAATAAGTTTACTTCTAGGGAAGTCAATAATCACTTGATTATCGCTACAAAAATCCATCCCTAATAACATGTTAGTTACAAGTTGCGAAGATATGAGGAAAATCTGATCTACTCGTACTCCATCAAGGTTTAACTCAATCATAGCTTGTTTCTTAACGCGTTTTGTTTTACCAGTAAATGCACTCTGTAAAATCACATGTTGGGTTGGTAACTCGAGGCTTTCCATACCCTTAGATTTTAGGTCGGTGTACAACTCTTCTGAAATTATCGAACATTGACATCCGGTGTCTATCAATGCCGTGCATATTTGATTACCAATCACAACTTTTATTCGAGGACATGTTTCCAGGTTATGTTCATTAACAAAATATAGACAAATCACGTCTTGTTCTGTGGGCTGATCTCTTGAACCGGACATTTGCAAGCTTTCTTCAACCCCTACAATTTCTAACTTCTGTTTAGTAATATCCCCGGCATTAATCACATTATTAATTTCGTCAATACTTTGGTATTGGGCGAGGCTAGATTCTGAGGGACTATGGAACACCCGGTGCCCATCACAGGGTCCCACATTTAGTTTTCCTGACTCTGTGAACTATTTCCCGGTCTGCTGGAAGATCTCTGGTATGCGTCCGCCCTCCTATTGCGGTCACTGGGCTCGAACTCCGGAACCTGAGGGTTAAGTCGCCTCTGATCCTGCTGGTTTCCCCTATTTCTGTTTGGATAGTTATCATGTTGGCTATATTCTGGCCTTGCTTGCCTGTATGCTGGTCTGGTATTATCTGTCGGACGCCCTGCATACCTAACGTGTCTTACATTTGGTTGGTACTCGCGTCGACTCTCATTCCTACCCGCTTCCGAGTCCCGGTTCTGCTTTCGGTTAAAATCCCTTTGATTCTGGTCTTGTTTGAACTTCTTGAATGATTCTTTCTCATCGTCTAGCGTTTGCATTTTCCCAAGGAACGTAAGGGCATCTTGATTGGATTTTAAATTAGCAGATATCATACATTTTTGTATATCCATTGGGTAATGTGAGGTCAGTGCACCCAATAAATCGTATTCGCTTAGCGGTGGCTGTAGGCTTGCAGCTAGGTTTACATAGCGCAAATAATGACCCGCTAAAGTCTCATTACCCTTCCTATCGAATTTATCTTGGAAAACCCTGCATCTTACATTGGCCTGTTGCAAGTCATTCCAAAGAAGCTCAGTGATTTTCACTTTGAAATTGTCATAGCTTCCTAACTTCTGATATTCGGCATTCAGCCATCCTTTGGCGAATGGATCATGAATAGCGCGGGCTGCCAAAGGCAATTTCAGTCTTTCAGGTACCGACTTAAGATCGAAATAAATGTCTAAATCCTTCAAGAAATTTCCAATAACCTGGGTCGAACTATCACTGTAGGTAGGCAATGTCAACTCGTTCAACGAACTACAATTAGCCAGCATATTGGAATTTGCATTTACATTGTTGCGACATCCATGCACTTCACTCATGACGTTATTCACACTTTCACTACAGCTACATGTATTCTGACATGCATGTATTCCATTCACACTCGCTTGGTCATTGTTGCTGTTTTTCTCAGCCTCGCTACCTGTTTCTGTAGGCCCATTTGCCTCACTGTTAGTGCCTAATCTCCTGACGTCACAATTATGTGTATTAACATCAACTACTGGACTATCACCTATTCTGGTAGATAATGTATTCTTCAACTTTTCAATTTCTTGATTAACCTTCAAGATTTCTGCCTGGCTGTTCTGTCTCTCCGCTTGTATCTGACTACTTACTCTGTCTGACACCGTCTTGATTTCATTGGTTACCTCTGTACTGATTTGTTCCTTAACCTGAGTAACCTGTTGCCTTATAGCCTCAATATCTTTATCTGTCTTATCAATGTGGTTTACTAGATCAGTAGCTAAAATCGTGGTTCTAGCGTTCAACTCCTGTGACATCCTATCAATTCGTCTGTCTGTCTCGTTACTGTGACCAGCTAGCTTATTCTCCCACGTTTCACACACACTTTCTATATTATGGTTTATACTAACAATCTCAATTTCAGTATCCTTGCGCAGTTGATCCATGGATTGCCTAATTTTCATTATTTCTGACCCTAGTTTGTTTGACAATTCTTCTCTGAGTTTAGAATTTTCCTCCCGAAATTTCTTAGTCAAATCTTCAGCCAGTTTCTTATTAGCACATTCGAACTGTTCCGCTAACCTAGTGTTTTCTGCCTGCATATGTTCAGCTAGTTGAGTGTTTGCTAATTGCATTTGCTCCGCTAACTTAGAATTTTCACTTTGGATTCTAGAGTTTAAACTATCCAGGCTTTTCGTAACATTATCCATGAAATTCTGCAGTTGCTTTACTGACATTACAATACCTTCAGATGAATTCTGAGGATTACTAACCAGACTGTCAGCTGTTTCTGTTACATTGTCGTTACTTTCTACTTCACCCTGATTATGGTTTTCAATACTTTCATTAACTTCACTATCCTCTGCACTGTTTTCTGTCGTGGGCTCTGCACGGTGAGGGTCACAGCCTTCCGTGTCAGCATTCCCTCCTACTTCAACATTCCTGTTGCGTAACTGTTTACCAGGCATCATGATTTACAAAACTTTGGAACACACACACACACACAGTACAATACAATACCGTACAATATAATACAATAATCGACTTACTACTTGTCGTGCAATCGCAACTACGAAGGTTGACAAAATTGCATTGAAGGCTTATGGTGATACCTCACTGTACGTCTGGTGACTGCTATCGGTGTTTGGTGCTCTGCTTGGCGATTCTTCGGCTGCCACACGGGATATCGTATCGCCGCCGATGTTCGGTGGTGTCTAGTGCTGCTTCCTTGGACGCTGATCGTACCTCAACAGGCTTGCCCCTACGGTCGACGTTTCGGCACACTCTCCCCCAGCCGTCGGTTTCTTGCTCTCTCTCTAATGGGAGTTCGTCGCCGCGGTCTTACCTTTATTCGTGCCCCACGCAGTTGGGCGCCATTTCTTTGCTGTTGCCGTTCCGAGCAATAGCTTGACTAGCTCGGTGTCGGCGGAGGCACGAGGTCTTATCGTGTAGGAATATTGCGTGGAGGTAACCCAGCGCCCGCACTCAGTTCACCAGTTGTTCACAATTAAACAAGCACCAACCTTGCATATATATTTATTGACATTCTCGCGACTCTGCAGTCCATTACAAATATTTGCCTTTCAAGCTTATAATTAAGGACGGCACTTGAAAAACTCGCCCTCAGCATCCACTACGCAGTCCTGTGTCTTTTCCTCCTCGCTTCTCACAACCGTCTCCCTTCACGCAACTTTTCTCTACATCGCCGAAATATCTTTCAAATTTTTAACCCTGATTGGCTAAACCTAACAGCTTGCTGGGCCGCCCTCATCTCGGTCGTAGACCCCAAGCTCACAACCAAACGAATATCATGGGGTGGGTTGCCAGTAACTTTCCCTTGCGGAGCATGGGACCTTACAAAGAAACACCGCGACTTGTCCCTACCGTTCTTGAAGCGGTAGTCGCCTCTGTCGCTTTCTAAATTTACTTTACTTCCCTAATTCGTATGCCAAATAAATAGGGACATCTCGTAATCGACATGTTCGGGGTTCGAACACGAACTGCCGGTTACAACTGATAGCCCTGTCCCACACCACACAATATGCAGGCAGTACATTTCTCTATAACACTGATAGCCCTGTCCCACACCACACAATATGCAGGCAGTACATTTCTCTGTAACACTGATAGCTCTGTCCCACACCACACAATATGCAGGCAGTACATTTCTCTATAACACTGATAGCCCTGTCCCACACCACACAATATGCAGGCAGTACATTTCTCTATAACACTGATAGCCCTGTCCCACACCACACAATATGCAGGCAGTACATTTCTCTATCACACTGATAGCCCTGTCCCACACCACACAATATGCAGGCAGTACATTTCTCTATCACACTGATAGCCCTGTCCCACACCACACAATATGCAGGCAGTACATTTCTCTATAACACTGATAGCCCTGTCCCACACCACACAATATGCAGGCAGTACATTTCGCTATAACACTGATAGCCCTGTCCCACACCACACAATATGCAGGCAGTACATTTCTCTATAACACTGATAGCTCTGTCCCACACTACACAATATGCAGGCAGTACATTTCTCTATAACACTGATAGCCCTGTCCCACACCACACAATATGCAGGCAGTACATTTCTCTGTAACACTGATAGCCCTGTCCCACACCACACAATATGCAGGCAGTACATTTCTCTATAACACTGATAGCCCTGTCCCACACCACACAATATGCAGGCAGTACATTTCTCTGTAACACTGATAGCCGTGTCCCACACACCACACAATATGCAGGCAGTACATTTCTCTATAACACTGATAGCCCTGTCCCACACCACACAATATGGAGGCAGTACATTTCTCTGTAACACTGATAGCCCTGTCCCACACCACACAATATGCAGGCAGTACATTTCTCTGTAACACTGATAGCCCTGTCCCACACCACACAATATGCAGGCAGTACATTTCTCTGTAACACTGATAGCCCTGTCCCACACTACACAATATGCAGGCAGTACATTTCTCTGTAACACTGATAGCCCTGTCCCACACCACACAATATGCAGGCAGTACATTTCTCTGTAACACTGATAGCCCTGTCCCACACCACACAATATGCAGGCAGTACATTTCTCTATAACACTGATAGCCCTGTCCCACACCACACAATATGCAGGCAGTACATTTCTCTGTAACACTGATAGCCCTGTCCCACACTACACAATATGCAGGCAGTACATTTCTCTATAACACTGATAGCCCTGTCCCACACCACACAATATGCAGGCAGTACATTTCTCTGTAACACTGATAGCCCTGTCCCACACCACACAATATGCAGGCAGTACATTTCTCTGTAACACTGATAGCCCTGTCCCACACTACACAATATGCAGGCAGTACATTTCTCTGTAACACTGATAGCCCTGTCCCACACCACACAATATGCAGGCAGTACATTTCTCTGTAACACTGATAGCCCTGTCCCACACCACACAATATGCAGGCAGTACATTTCTCTGTAACACTGATAGCCCTGTCCCACACCACACAATATGCAGGCAGTACATTTCTCTGTAACACTGATAGCCCTGTCGCACACTACACAATATGCAGGCAGTACATTTCTCTGTAACACTGATAGCCCTGTCCCACACTACACAATATGCAGGCAGTACATTTCTCTGTAACACTGATAGCCCTGTCCCACACCACACAATATGCAGGCAGTACATTTCTCTGTAACACTGATAGCCCTGTCCCACACCACACAATATGCAGGCAGTACATTTCTCTGTAACACTGATAGCCCTGTCCCACACCACACAATATGCAGGCAGTACATTTCTCTGTAACACTGATAGCCCTGTCGCACACTACACAATATGCAGGTAGTACATTTCTCTGTAACACTGATAGCCCTGTCCCACACCACACAATATGCAGGCAGTACATTTCTCTGTAACACTGATAGCCCTGTCCCACACCACACAATATGCAGGCAGTACATTTCTCTGTAACACTGATAGCCCTGTCCCACACCACACAATATGCAGGCAGTACATTTCTCTGTAACACTGATAGCCCTGTCGCACACTACACAATATGCAGGCAGTACATTTCTCTATAACACTGATAGCCCTGTCCCACACTACACGGTATCACATCCCAAATAAAGGTAATCTTATTATTCAGTACTGTGTAAACCTCAGATGTCAATAGACCAGCAAGAATTTTCTTGGAACTTCCGCTGTGTTACATGAGTGAAAGGGTTTGGAAGTAGATGGACACAGCCTATTTTAGGGATCCCACTCAGGCAAATTTACCTGGGTGGAACTGGCTCAGGATCACATCCAGTGGTGGGGGTGTTGAGGGTCTGCAACCTGTGAGTGAAGGCTTTAGTAGATTCTGAAATGTGATGCTATGTAGTTTGGTGCATGGTGACCAGTGTTTCAGAGGAATTTACTGTCTCTTTCTTCAGAGCCCTCTGCTGTATGTTACAGCTGGGATCAACATGGGAGATTTGGATTCCTTCTTTGCCAGAG
This sequence comes from Reticulitermes speratus, assembly GCA_021186555.1. Taxonomy (NCBI): domain Eukaryota; kingdom Metazoa; phylum Arthropoda; class Insecta; order Blattodea; family Rhinotermitidae; genus Reticulitermes; species Reticulitermes speratus. The sequence continues at coordinate 172,870 of JAJKFL010000031.1, read as the reverse complement.
TGTACCATTACCACCAGAAACATTGGTTCACATGTATTATGCTGCAGGAGACCCTGGAATTACAGCGGTTTATCTTTGTAGTTGTGCTTTCTACATTTGTGTTCCACTGTGTGGACTATTCAGTGCTATTAAGGTACAGTTACATCTTGTGATATCCACTGTGTGGAGTGTTCAGTGCTATTAGGTACAGTAATATCTTGTAATAATACAGTACAATTTCTTTAATTTGGATGCTGGTACTACGGAAATCTTGATACTTTGGCAGTTTAGGAAAATTGTCCCAAGTCTTGAAGTCCTGTGAAAAGGCCTCCAATTTGGCCATTGGGGTGTGTCCTGACCCCTTGTCGCCTACTCCATAAACTTCTTCAGCTGCAAAGACTCCTGATTCACCGTCTCGTAGTCTTTGAGCAATCATGGTAGAAACTGAAGACACTCCAGAAGGAACAGAAAGGGACTCTAATACCTCTGAACCAGCAGCTGAAGGAGATACCCAAATGGAATACTCCTCTGATTAGTTGTACAGCCCAAGTATAGGAGTAGTAACAAAAAATTACCTGTAAGAACTTAGGTCAGTATAGGTACTGTCCAGTAATCCAGCACCTGTCTGGTCCCATGAGTGCTGGATTAAAAGAGTTCTACCCTATTATTTGAGAACTCAGTTGTATATTTTAATATTATGCACGTCGCCATGTAGATCTCACTCCAAATTGGATTTTAGTGGCAATATATCACCCATATTAAATTCTTTCACTGCCTGAATAGTGTTTTATGGCCTAAAACTGAAAGTATCAACACCATTCGCTTAAGTCCAGGTCTCCAAAACCTGTAAGTTGTTCGTCCCATCATGTAGTCTCTAAAAGCCTTACTTTCTTGTATCAGAATGACATTTTATTCATAAACCAGCTATTTTGTGAGCTCAAAGTCTGGGGTTTTAGTCTGGGGGGAGTAGTGATGTTATTATTTTCAGATGACGGTTGATGACGGAGTGACTGAATTGTATTATGTTTCACTGTGTTCTGTACAGGCCAAAAAAAATAATAAGCCCAACTCAAAAGAAATGAAACCTCTAAAATAAGGAATCAATAACCAAACCAATAAAGAAAGGAACAAGCCAAAGACACGAGAAAAATAATAAGCCAAATAATTAGAAACCAAAGGAAAATATTGCTACCTAGAAAACAACCTAATAGCATCTCTAAAAGGCTGGAGAACAGCTGCATACAATTGATATCTGAGTAAGCTAATGCTTAGCTTGCCTCACCATACACATGTAGTGAGAGATGTTTGGGAGCATATCATCTTATTGGTCTTACCCATTAATGGTGTCCACAGTAACCTGTTCTTCCATCCTGCATCTTCCTAACCTCAGTCTTCCATAATGGGCTTAATGTGAGTCTTCCATCTATATGCAGGTGACCCTCTTCTTTTGTCCGGTGGTGACCATCTTTTCCAGTAATCTTTTCTCCATCCATTTATTATGACCATACTAGTGCAGCACTGTATTTTGTAGGATTTTTGTCAGTGTTGAAGTAATGTCCATTTCTTCCTGTACTGTTTCATTGTGCATGCTTTTTCCCCTTGTCACCTGAAAGACATCTTTTTAACCACTCTTCTGGGATATTACACGGCATTGTGTTGTAATTGTTTACCAATACATTGTCCCGAAACGTCGGTAAACAATTACAACACGACACCGCATAATATCCGAGGAGAGCGCAGTTCTTATCGACATTGCGGCGGAAGCCTGAAATCATCTTTTTAACCTTTAGAAGATGAATTGTAAGTACCAATTGTATCTCTTGATGGCATGAGTTTTTCTGGCTTATCGTGGTCATTTAAATTGCTGCCAAGTAAACACACAGAGACCAGCATATGGCATACTAGGCCATTTACCACTACATTTTAGAAACCAGCATGTGGTCTCTTAGGATGATAAAGTTTAAATAATTGAATTAAACCAACGTTATTTTATTGCTAAATTTCTGTCAGTGGCCACGTTTCACATCCATATAACAGAATACTTTCAGCTGTACTGTGAAGTGCATGTGTGTGTGTGTGTGTGTGTGTGTGCATGCATACATGTGTGTGCATATGTGTGTAGGTGGTGGTGGTGGTGAGGAGTAAATATTATAAAAAGTGTTTCAGTTGTGCGCACAACAATATGGTATCATGACCTACTATGTATTATTTGTAACAAAAAAGGATGTGATGTGTGTGTAACATTTGCAGGATGGCTGTGATCGTGTAACTAAATTTACATACTTCATGCATTTTGTTTCTAGGTATAATGTTAATAATTCAACTGCTCACCAAAATATTTTTCTACACATAAGTGATGCTGTGTTACCAATGAACGAGTGTGTAGCAAATTTCAGTGCATTAACATGGGTCTGCCTTTTGGTGGCTGTGATATTTTGGATCCTACGTGCAGTCAAGTTTATGTACCGTCTGTTCCAGTTCTGGGACATTAAGCAGTGTTTTAACACAGCACTTGAGATAAATGATGTAAGTACAGACATTACTTTTATTTAAAATCAAGTGCAGTGGAAGTGCATTGTAATGGGAATTTGTAATGAAATCAGAACTTATCACTAGCAAGTACTCATTACAGCTAGATTTACTTTGGCTACATCCAGAATCAAATGCATGTTTTATGGATATCTGATGATTAGTGACCACACCAGTGTCTATAGTGGAGTTATGATGTGTTGTGAAAAACTTAAGATTGTGATGAATCATCTTTGTAAATTGGAACTCATTATACCCGGAAAGAGCTACAATACTGGTTTCATAATCATGAGAATTTTGTGTACTGCATTGCAAACATAATAGATCAGATTGACCAAATTTGGCATGTCTGTGTGTCACTGAACATACGTGGTAGTTGTAAGAATATATCGAGATATACAGATTATGGATGTATTAATGCCACCAATTAATATACCATTTGCCAGATCTTTCGGAATCTGAAAATGAGAAACACAGTCATAGTATGTTGCAGATGTGACCAATCCAGTTAGCCTTCCTCCTTTTTATTGTACATAGGATATTCCTCCCCTTTGTGACTGTATACAATATTTCTTCATTCCTCACATGATTGGTCCAAATTATCTTCTCCATCCTTCTCCAGCACCACATTTTAAAACCTTCCACATACTTCTGATCTATTTTCCGAAGTGTCCACGTTTCAGCACCACACAAAGCTGTGCTCCAATTGTAGCACTTTACTAGTTTGTTCCTTAAATTTAAGTCCAATTTGCTGGTGAAAAGAGTCTTCGTCTTATTGAATGCTGCTTTTGTCATGGCAATCCTGGATTTAATTTCACGTGTACATCTTACATCATGCATCTTGCATCTTGTCTCGCCTCGGTCCAGCCTTTAACACTGATTCTTGTGTGTGTGTGCATGTGTGTGTGTGTGTGTGAGAGAGAGAGAGTAAATAGTAAGATACAGTATAAATTGCTATTGTAATATTAATGTATTTTATATGTTATTGACAGTATAAATAGATTAAAAGTTGAAAATTACTGAAATTAAAATGAAATGCTTCAAAACATCTTAAAGTGGTAGAATTCTCTTTGAAGTTGTTGGGCAGTATGTCCTGTATGTCAGCAAGCTGTTTGCACTATCAATGTTCACTCTACCAATTGCAGATGTTGGGTTGCATTTGATATTAACTTGAGTCCGGTATAATTTTTAAATGTAAATTTTCAACACTATACATCAATTTTATAATCATATGTTTATAATGTATCTTGCCATTTACTGTCAATGAAGTTAAATATTAAATTGTAACTCCATATGTATATATGTTAATATATATATATATATATATATCCTTTGTAAATCAGTGTTTGTTGGTTATAAACTCATTTATGTACTTGTATTGCATGGAAGATGTATAATATCAAACTGCTACTATGTCTTTTGTGTGCGAAACAAGAGCTTTGTAATTGTGATTGGAGGGAGGTGGGAGGAAACTGCTCTGCATGCTTCCCGTCTCATGCAGTTCAGTCAGCACCTCTGCAGGTTTCCATGCCTTCTGCAGCCTCCTAAAGTGTGCAGCCAGGTGTGTAATAGTATCTCATCTACCAGAAGAAAAATAGGTCCATAATGAAGAAGGCATAGATTAGGTTCCTCTAACATTGTTGTAGCATGCAGTGTGTGATCTTGATGAAGCAGTTGACAGTGCTGTCCGACAGTATTGTATAGTAATGGACAAGAGATGCTGCCATGTAGCAGTAACAGTCAGCAGACTGTTTACTTTACCTCTGACTTTTGTATGAAGGCTGTGCACATTTGGTAATACTGTTACTTTGTGTGCGACTTTGAGGAAACAGGACGACAAACTGTGGCTAGTGTCAGGGTGTGGGTTTGACCAATAACTGTTGTCGTTAACTGAGAATTGACTCTGTGGACTTTGATGTGGGCTGAGAAACAGTGCAACAAATTAGCGGCAGTAAGCCTGTTCATAGAAATGGCTTTACTTCATTTCTCACGTTTTCTGAGACAAACCATTAATGCTGATGAGGGTGGCTGCCCAGGCCACTCACATGCCCACTGTTAGCTTTATGACGGTGGCTGCCCAGGCCACTCACATGCCCACTGTTAGCTCTATGACGGTGGCTGCCCAGGCCACTCACATGCCCACTGTTAGCTTTATGAGGGTGGCTGCCCAGGCCACTCACATGCCCACTGTTAGCTCTATGACGGTGGCTGCCCAGGCCACTCACATGCCCACTGTTAGCTTTATGACGGTGGCTGCCCAGGCCACTCACATGCCCACTGTTATCTTTATGAGGGTGGCTGCCCAGGCCACTCACATGCCCACTGTTAGCTTTATGACGGTGGCTGCCCAGGCCACTCACATGCCCACTGTTAGCTTTATGACGGTGGCTGCCCAGGCCACTCACATGCCCACTGTTAGCTTTATGACGGTGGCTGCCCAGGCCACTCACATGCCCACTGTTAGCTTTATGAGGGTGGTTGCCTAGGCCACTCACATGCCCACTCTTAGCTTTATGAGGGTGGCTGCCTAGGCCACTCACATGCCCACTGTTAGCTTTATGACGGTGGCTGCCCAGGCCACTCACATGCCCACTGTTAGCTTTATGAGGGTGGCTGCCCAGGCCACTCACATGCCTACTGTTAGCTTTATGACGGTGGCTGCCCAGGCCACTCACATGCCTACTGTTAGCTTTATGACGGTGGCTGCCCAGGCCACTCACATGCCTACTGTTAGCTTTATGACGGTGGCTGCCCAGGCCACTCACATGCCTACTGTTAGCTTTATGACGGTGGCTGCCCAGGCCACTCACATGCCTACTGTTAGCTTTATGACGGTGGCTGCCCAGGCCACTCACATGCCCACTGTTAGCTTTATGTTCCACCACTTTTTGCTGTATAATCTTTTAAAGGCAAGTAAATTTGTCCCTGTGCAAACCATGAAGGTGAGGTATAGCTCCACACATTCTTAACTTAAGCACTAGATGGGGTGAGGGGTTAGCTTTGTGCCCTGGCCACTTTATCCCCAGGGAAAGATCCCCTGGTACCATTGAATCAGAGGCTGGGTGGGTCACAGAGGCGGTCCGGAAGAGACAAATCTGTTGCCTGTGCGTGGAGTCAAACCGTGGTTCCTCAGTTTTCTTGCCCATAGCCTAATCAGTATACTGACTGCACTGATATGGATTGAAGATGAACAAGAAATTTTAAGTGAGTTGTAGTATTGGAAAAGTTACAGAGAGGCACTTGCTGTTGTCGAGTAACATACTATATATAAAACATACTGAAGTTGACAGTGTGTTGTTAGACTGTCATTACAATGGCTTTCCCACAGTAAGTGTTACATGTAACAGCAGACTTTCACTGTGATGTATTTTAACATATGCTGCATGTCAGAAGGCAGAGTTTGATGTTTGCTGGTCTGGCTCTCAACAGTCAGAAATACAATATAGTCTTCTCGGGCGCACAGCCGCGTCAATTCGTTTGAATACAAGAAGACTATATTGAATCATGTCGCCGCGAAAGTTTTAAAACTTATAGTCAGAAATACAGTTTCAGGTTGCCACGTTTGCATCATGTGATTTCTTTGCATCCATTTGTATACTGGCCACAGGCTTATGGAATTATACAGTTTTAGAGGAAACCAGTATGAGGTACACACATGTTGATTTGTGGACAGAACAATCTTCCTGCAAATCTGATCATGGATTGACCTCAATGAGAGTCTGAACCACCAAGTCCCCTGACAAAATGTTGGTTGGAAGAAATAAACTTGATGAAGATGATGATGATGCTGATGATGCCATTGTTTCTACCAAGATTTTAGTTTGTGAACATGTATGAAATGTTTTAAACACATCTCCACACCCACTGCTTCAATACTGAAATACTGGACATTGCTGTTGATACACCACTTTTCTTTTCAGAGTGATTTAGACAATTTGACTTGGCAGGAGATCCAGCGCAAGGTGCGTGAAGTCCAGTTAGAGCAGCAGATGTGCATTCACAAACGTGATCTCACTGAGCTGGACGTCTACCACAGAATTCTCAGGTACCATGTGGTTTAGTGCTAGCGCTTCTTTCCAAGTCTAGCGTGACATGCAACAGCTGCGGCTGTCAGCTCTCTTACAAACAGCAAGATGGACCAAATGTTACACGTCTCATTTATGCAGCATAACATTAATAAACCTGGTATCTCTTATAAATCCAGTGATGGAGGCTTTAAACGCAGCCCAGAGACTAACCATCCTGACTGATGCAAGTACATATGTTTCTGCAGTGGTGTGGATGACGTATCAGTTCTTCTGGGATGTGACACCGCGATCCTGCATATTTGGTTCCTGACATTTTGAGACATTGTGGTGGTCTCATCTTCAAGGGTCAAATGGTCCAAAGGTCCTTCATGGATGTTTTGACCCTCATGATGAGACCATTACAGCATCTCAAAATGTCGGGAAGCATATGCACAGTGACGCGGTGTCACTTTCCAGAAGAACTGGTACGTCATGTTGATTGATGGTTTTTGTGGTGTTCATCATTTCCTCCAGACAAATGTGAGGGCAGTACTTCAAATCAGGTGACAGCTATGTCTGCCTCCACATTTTCCAATTCACTATGTGCTGATCATTCTACTATTCAACGCTGTATAGGCTGAACTACTGACAGCATTGTTAAACAGGCCATAAATAAATAAATAAATTAATTAGTGAAACTGAAGTTATAACTGAGGAATTGATGTACTTATCAGAGTGAAAAAATGAACTGTATTTAACTTAACTGTCATCAGTTGTTTTGTAAAACCTGTGAAATTCTGTCAGTATCATTGCATTGTTTACAGGTTTGAGAACTGCATGGAGGCCATGGTAAACAAATCCTTGTTTCCCATTAGACTGCGTCTGCCATTTGTTGGAGAAGTTGTGTTCCTCACCAGAGGCCTGACATATAACATTGAATTGCTGCTCTACTGTAAGAAACTCCTGTATTTATTGATTCCATGTCGCAGTTTGTGAGTGTGTAATGTTTAGTTAAAAAGAATAACATTGTGAATGTAATAAGAGAATGTTACCAAACATGATTTAATAAGACCACTCGTATATAAAATGAACCATCTTCAAGGTTGAAAGCCGTAGAAAATATAATTTTATTTCTTGTCTAGCTAAAGCTGTTATTTTCAGTTCCTCAGTACATAGTACGTTTTCCAGTGTCTTCATAATGGCCTGTTAGGCTTTTGTGCGGTAACTTGGCAACAGCTGCTGTGGCACCACACACACTGGCCCCATACCATGCAGTTGTTAGCCTCTTTCGCATATTTGATGAATTTTAATTTAAAGCTGGCATCACATGCATGATAGAATCTGCATAATAAGAGTCCTGTGTGTCAATGATGATGTCCTGTGATGTGTAAAAGTGTTCCTTGATGTAATTACTATACACATCTAAAAAAACGAGCTCTTAAAATAAAAAAATTCCTGTTTGCGTGTACAGGTATGTGATAATTGCATTCCAGAAACAATTTTTGTAGGTTGAAACTGTTAAATTGAAATGTACTTGTCTATGAACATGTTTCTTTCACTGCCTCCCAAACATTCAGAAACTTATCCTCTCTCCTTTTTACAGTCACCTAAAGAGATAACAAAAATTAACCCTACTGACCACACAGTAGATGGTTTTCTGAATGGATGGGTGGGGGATGTGGTGAATCAGTCATTAAGCTATATGGGAGATGGCTGTGGATACTGAACCATTGGAGGTTTTTCATGATCTATTGAAAATGGTGTAGAGGCAGGTGATTCTGGTGGTAGAGAGGAGGATTTGGTTGGTCGAAAAGAACCAGTGGTATTGTGTTTTATATTTGTAGCCATAAAAGCTGATGGTAAGACACCACTACATAGGTACTAGGTGTATGTCACATGTTAGAATGCACAATTTGATGTGGCTACGCGCTAGTCCATCAAGTCACTATCTGCTGAAACCTATGCTAAATGAAACACAAAAGGTTACTTTTAACATAGCTTTTATGGGAAAATGTGATTTGACTTACAGCATGACTCTACTCCTCCTATCTCAGTAGGTCTAGATTGGTAGGTTGCATGTAGTGAAATTGTGTTTTTAAAGGTGTGTCTAAATTATTTGACCATATGAAAGTGGCATCACATTTATTTTTAACTCGCATGTAACGAGCAGTCGCTGTATTCCTGAAGTAAATTCTGTAAAATACCTCAAAACTGCATAGAGCATTAATATGTCATCATTCTGTTTGGCTGAACAGTAGTTAAAACTTGTTGTAGTGTAGTGCATGGTTTTGGTCAGTGGAATTTTCAAACGGTAGGCCAGGAGCAAGTCACTAATGCAGTGACAGCTTCATGTTTGGTCTAGTCCTTCCTTCCGCCTCCATAAGCACAGTTGAGCTATGTAGTTTCTGCTTTTGAAATAGTTTCATGTGATGCTCTATGACACATTTCCCAAAGTGCGAGCTGCAGCCCATCCCGTGCGGGTATGATGTTTTAGCTGGAGGCTGCTGGAAATTCTACCAATAACAAAAGCTGCTTAGTTATGGACAATTCTGATCCTAAAAGACTGCACAAATTTTCAAACATATGTGGCATGTATAACTGAAACTCATTCAAGGATGCTTATGGGTGAAGGTATTGCAGCAGGTAGAAAAAATCACAAGCATTTAGACAGGGTCCCATTGATGCACATATTGGAATTCCTCAGCCTGCTACCTAAACCACTGTACTACGCCCTCTTGCACATAACCATCCAGTGTGAACATGTGCCCTTTGAGGGCCTTTTTTTTAATGGTCCAGAGACATGAAGACTGCACTATGATAACTGTGGGCTGTATGTAGGATGTTTGAAGATGGCGTTTCTTTGGCTCTTAACTCTGTGGGCCACATGGGGATGGGCATTATCATACAGCAGGATGATGCAGTCAGTAGTTTTGGTGGATGTTTGTTCTTGATCTTGGTACGCAGCTTCTGAAGTGTGTGACAGTAACTGTTTGCACTGATTGTGTTGTCACGTGACTTGAAGTTAAGAAGGGGGACCCTGAATGTCCTTTTGTTCCTGTTTGAACGGATTCACCACCTGGTACACCATCTTTAAGCTTGCTTCAATGTCAGCTGTGTTAGCTACTTGCCCAGTCAGCTGCTGTCCTGCACAGTGACTGCCAGTCGAACACACAGCTGCACCATGTGTGCTGCCACAGCAGTGCCGTGAACAGGTTTCAGTTGTGCATGTCTGTGATAATATAACAGACTGCTTTGTAGATATCTTCCAGGTTCATCAGTAGCTATTTTTTTTAATTGTTAAATCATAGTTTCAGTCTTTCTGTAAGTTGGGGTTGAGGGCACCAACCTTTGTTTCCATTCAAGGGAGTCTCAGACTAAAAGAGTGGGAATCACTGCTGTGTGGATATGCAATAGTTGCCAGGTGTCAGTTTTCCCAGAAATTGTTTAATTGATTTGTGTTCTTTTCTGATGCTTTATTTGTGTTGTCAAATATAATGCAACCTCAAATTTGTGAATTAAAAGTAAGAGGAACCTTATCTTATGGTCTGGCAAATACAGTAAAATCTTTTTAAAATAATTTTTTAACATTGTTTGTGATGCAGAAGTCTCATGACAGTAATCTGTTCTTACCATGGCAGCAATTTCTTTGTGGTTGTGCTGTGTGTGACTGAAAGCATACACAGCGATAGCAGGTTAACTGGTTGCTTAATTTGAGACTTTTCAGACTACATATTTTGATTCCTTATTAATAATGCAAACACGTTTCGGTATTAAATATGCAATGTCACTTATGTTTTGCAGGGGGACCTTGGGCACCATTTGAAAATAACTGGCGTCTGAAAGAGGACTACAAGAAAGTTGGCAGACGAAAAGATTTAGCCCAACTTTTATCGAAGCACATATTGTGGGTTGGCATTGCAAATTTTGTAATGTGTCCACTATTTTGCTGTGGCAAATCCTGTATGCTGTCTTCACTTATGCAGAGGTTGGTACAGACGTGAGATTTAGAACAAGTTCTCAGAAGGTATTTATTTCTAGCATGTATTCTTGTCTTCATTAGGAAAGACAGTCTTATGCATCTTTTCTCTGTAGGAATTAAGTACCCAGACATATTATAGTATACGTTTTTGGGCCTTTAAACCTTCTAAGATGTGTACATTTTGTTTTCAGGGTATAAAACGCAAACCAGGTATCTTGAGTTCACGCTGCTGGTCCCTTTATGGCAGGCTCTATCTTCGTCATTTTAATGAGTTGGATCATGAGCTGAATGCACGTCTGAATCGAGCCTATACACCAGCATCCGAATATATGAATATTTTCACGTTTTGTATGAAGAGCATTGTAGCGCGGTAAGTACACTGAAGCCTGTAAACTAGCATCCAAGTACCATATTTACTCGAATGCAAGACGAGGTTTTTTCCCCTAACTTTGGTGCTTAAATATGTGAGGTTCTCTTAAATTCATGTATGAATCACCGAACCGGACTGTGCAGAGCCAAAGTAAGGCCTGCATCCCCAAATTCAACAGTGCTTTCTGCTGTACCAGGCCAAATGTCACGCTCAAATTGACAAGACAGTTTATTGTATTTTATGTTGGTCTTCCTAAACTGCTGCTATCTAGTGGCTGCTTTTGAACTGTGCAGATTGGAGATTGTCTGGGAAATTGATTTGGACCAAACTGTTGTAATTCACAAGAATATTTGGACCACAAAATGCTAAACCTGATGGTATTTATAGTTCCAACTGTCCTTAGTAGGCAGTCCCGAGTGCGATAGATGCAAACAGACATCTGAAACGGCCTCACATGTTCTCGGCGACTGTGAGGCCTTGGCTGCATTAAGATTCAGGTACCTGGGGTATCATTTTATGAAACCAGGGGACTTTAAGGATATCTCTGTAAGCAGGTTACTGCACTTTGTTCAAAGTGCTGGGCTGCTAAACAAATGAATACAAGGGCTGCACAAAGGATCAGAAATGGTCGATGTGCATGGGACGCTCTGGTGCCCGCCCTACTTATATTCTATTCTATTCTACAACTGTCCTTTACAGTAGGGTAATCTGCCCTTTGTTGTTATTGTCTTGCAGAAATGTGGCAGATGTGGCTGGTGCATGTCTTGCTGTGTTAGTGATCTTGTCAGCCTACAATGTAAGCGTCTTGACGGTCGAACACATACTGACAGCCATCATTGTTCTGGGGGTAATTGTGGCTGTGAGCAGGTGACGTGTAAAGTGATATTTTGTAATGTTGTAGTCTGTTGGGTTGTGACACCTTGTTATAGCCGGTAGGTTATTATGAACATTGCAGCTTGAAGACAGGTGCAGTGTGTTTCTCCAAAATGCTGTACCCATATAAATGACTACAAGGTAGTGCCATGACAGGAAAACTACAGTATCAGTCTTCACTGTCATGGAAACATCAGCTCTGGAATATTTTTTATATGTAGCTTTAGCACTGTTGAGTCAGTTTTTCTGAAATGGCTCAGTCATTGTGTGTGATTGGCTGCAGGCTGAATGGATGGAATTTGATTGTTATTGTGGCCGAAGGTTGTTCTCCTGCTGTCCTCTCTGCACTGGCTGTGTGTTTAACTGTTCCTAATAAATGGAGCATGAACCTCACCACTTATCTTCTGGCTTGGTGCATATGCACAAATGAAACTTTGGTTAGAAACAGTATTAAGGAAACATAGTTGTGCTGTAGGTTGCAATGTAATTAGAAGTACGTAATCACTGAGATATCAGGTTCCCTTAGTGATGACTGTGAAGATTACTGTCTTCTGGGATGTGATGCTCTGTATTCTGGCAAATGGCTGCCAATGCTTTATAGGCATAATGTCCCACAAAACTGAAGTCTTAATATTCGCTGTAAGAACCTCAGGACTTATACAGATTTGCAGAAAATGACATGAAGTAATAATTGTGTTGAGAACACAGTAATGTTGTGTTAATGGTGTTGTTTGAGGTAGAGACTTGGTTATAAAACAGTTGCTTTCTGTAGTGCTTATAGATGAATGTAATGGGACGCTGTTGTTGATATTTTTGTTTGTAATAGAGCGGTTATACCGGATGAGAACCTGGTGAGGCGTCCTGAGGAGATGCTGACTGCTGTACTGGCACATGTCCACTATCAGCCTGACAGTTGGAGAGGACAGGCACATACAAAGAGAGTGCGCAAGGAATTCTCCCAGCTGTTCCACTACAAAGCAGTAAGTGCAGCTGCCATTAACCCGTTGTCAACTAATGTCATCTCAAGGATGTGGTCCACTGCTTTGTCCAAAGAGGTGTACCACATCACTGTGATGTTACAATGTTTGTGTTTAGAATGTGCAAGTATTTACCTTCCCATTATGTCTTACTCATATATTGTTTGGCGGTCTGTCTTGACCCCATCGTGTATTTAATTCATTCATATTTGCTAAAGAAGGTATGAAAACAAGATTATCACTGCAACAGTAGGGAGTTGCTGCCATGTAAATAGCTGCAAGAGCAGGCAGGAAGTTGTCTAGAGATTAATCCACCGAATGTTGGGCTCTGTACCAAGATTTTTTCTCTACCACATAAGCAGAAGCAAAACAAGGTATGTACTTTCTTTGGAAGGCCCCGGAATCTTGGCGTTCAATAGGTGCAGTGAATTGGACTGTTCATTCACTAGTGAATTACAGGTACAAGTGGCTGTGTGTCTGAGCTCCACGCTCTGGATGCGTACTGGGGCATCAGGTAAAGCTCCACACATTCTTGGTCTTGGTGAGTGGTGAGCTTGCTGCTCTGACTGCTTTACCTTGTGTCTGTTGGACAGTAGGCTGATTGTGATGGTGATGATTAAACTTGTGCGTCTGTTTGCAATTAAATCTTGACAGTCCAGGTTGTTGGACTTATTACTTTATTGTCGGACTTATTACTACTTTCAAATCAATATTGATACTGAATTTTAAGCCCCAGGACATTAAAAATAATAGTTGTAGCAGGCTGTTGTGAACTTAAGGAACTTTGAGGGTACACAAAGGCGGGGGATTTATTGAGTAGCCAGCGGTGTATCACTTTCCTGAGAAGGACGGTGCTCCATTCAGTCACAAAGATGATAATGTTAATTTGCATCGCAGAAAGTACAGTTTGGTTCCAGTTATCAACTGATCATACAAAACATGCTTTATATCTGTGTGTGATGGCCCCATTTTTTCCATAAACACTTTTATGTTATACTGTAATTCTGTGTTCCTACTGTATGTACAGGTTTATCTGCTACAAGAAATGCTGTCACCTGTCATAACACCATTTATCCTGTGTTTCCACTTGCGCTCAAAATCTCTGGACATTGTTGATTTCTATCGGAACTTCACAGTAGAAGTGTTTGGAGTTGGGGATGTCTGCTCATTTGCACAAATGGATGTCCGTCACCATGGCAACCCTGCGTGGCAGACTAGTGTGACGTCTCCTACGGAACCTCAGGCTCCTGGCCCAGGTGGACCAATGCGACCTGGCATGCAGGTATATGTATGTTTGTGGTATACAAGACTGCAGTTGAAAACTTGTATTCTCTAGTGCTGTTTGCTGAAAGGCTTTTTAAAAATCACATCATATGGAGGGAGGGACTTATGGGAGGAATAAACATGGGTAAGTGAGAAGAGAAACAACTGCATTGGTTTGGCCTTGAAAAAAAATGAATGGGACAAGGACACTGAGAAGGGTGCCAGATGTGAGATATAAAAGAAAGAGATATAGGATTGCCTAAAACAGGTTACTTTGACAAAGTACTAGAGACAAGATGAAAGGAAAAGTCTGGTAAGCAAAAAGAAAAGATTGTAGCAAGACAGATATTTTTTATCCATCAAGACAGAAATGGTCCTTCTTGCAGCTTAGAAGGGGAGGAGGAGGGAAAAAATTCATGCAAGAAGGAATGGCAGAAGTTAATTTGATATCCTAAGTGCCAAATGAAAGGTTATGGTCCTTCTTACATATAGATTGTAGTCAAAATTAGCATGTGTGGCGCTCTGCAGAACAATGAGCTCTGAAACATTCCCATTGTATGATAACGCACATTTAGCTCACGTACATTCAGAAATGTGCATAGAGTCTCTGAACTCCATTAATTCCTAAAACACTGTGGTTGTACCATAGTTCGTTTCAAGTAACTGGCATCTCTTCAGACAAGTGTAAGCTGTGCCATGCATGTACGTAAAAGCAGCTGATCCACTATATCATCACAACAAGTGTAAGCTGTGCCATGCATGTACGTAAAAGCAGCTGATCCACTGTATCATCACAACAAGTGTAAGCTGTGCCATGCATGCATGTACGTAAAAGCAGCTGATCCACTGTATCATCACAACAAGTGTAAGCTGTGCCATGCATGCATGTACGTAAAAGCAGCTGATCCACTGTATCATCACAACAAGTGTAAGCTGTGCCATGCATGCATGTACGTAAAAGCAGCTGATCCACTGTATCATCACAACAAGTGTAAGCTGTGCCATGCATGTACGTAAAAGCAGCTGATCCACTGTATCATCACAACAAGTGTAAGCTGTGCCATGCATGCATGTACGTAAAAGCAGCTGATCCACTGTATCATCACAACAAGTGTAAGCTGTGCCATGCATGTACGTAAAAGCAGCTGATCCACTATATCATCACAACAAGTGTAAGCTGTGCCATGCATGCATGTACGTAAAAGCAGCTGATCCACTGTATCATCACAACAAGTGTAAGCTGTGCCATGCATGTACGTAAAAGCAGCTGATCCACTGTATCATCACAACAAGTGTAAGCTGTGCCATGCATGCATGTACGTAAAAGCAGCTGATCCACTGTATCATCACAACAAGTGTAAGCTGTGCCATGCATGTACGTAAAAGCAGCTGATCCACTATATCATCACAACAAGTGTAAGCTGTGCCATGCATGTACGTAAAAGCAGCTGATCCACTATATCATCACAACAAGTGTAAGCTGTGCCATGCATGCATGTACGTAAAAGCAGCTGATCCACTGTATCATCACAACAAGTGTAAAGTGTTCTAAAGTGAAGTGCACAAACACATTGGTTTTACATCACATTGCTTTAGTTTCATTTAGTGTTGTGTTTGTACCTGGCCTGTGCATTGTATAGGGATACATTGCATAGACATGTTGGTTGGCAGTTTAATGCATTGCGAAACGTGTTTTCAGGCAGAGGATGGAAAAACAGAACTGTCATTAGTCCATTTTACATTGACCAACCCTGAGTGGCAGCCACCTGCAGATGCTGAGCATTTTATTGCGGCCCTTCTTACGCAGGCAAGAGGAGATGGCACCGATGATAGCACTTCTAATCCACTGTACTCAGCACTGCGTTCTGTATTGTCCTGTGGGGCAGGGGTATGTTTCGTGAGCTCACGAGTGGTGTGACCAGGTGTTCCTCTGTCTTCAATCTATTAACTCTTAAATAGGAGAACTGTATTGGGTATAAAATGAGCATAGAGTTATGCTTGAGTTGCATTCATTACATAAAGTTTCTTCTATTTTTATCCAGTTTTAGTCTGAAGTGGAATATATCTACAAATTCTAGTAAAACTCCCCAATATCAAATTTTTTGAAACTGTTCAGTAGTTCTTCAGTTGTTAAGTGTCGACAAATAGACATACATAGTAAAAGGTAAGAAATGTATTTTTTGAGGTTGTTGGGGGGGGGGGGGGGGGGGGATGCACCAAAAAGGTCATTTAATTTCAACAGTTTATGCACCATCTGTGCCTAGGTGACCCAAATGGACTAAAATTTTGTAATCATATCTCGTGTTCTTATGTATCGTGAATGCCTCACCCATCATTCTCCTTGATTTAATAATCCTAATAACATATAGTGAAGAGTGTAAATCATGAAGCTCCCCATCATGTAGTTTTCTCCATCCTCCTGTCACCTCCTCCCTCTTAGGTCTAAATATTCTCCTCAGCACCCTGTTCTCAAGCACCTGCAATGTTTGACCCTTACAGAAACAGAAACTTGGTCCACATAAATGTCAGATAATATACAATTAAGTGTTAAATTGGTGGAAAATTCCATGTTGGATGTGGAATTAAAATATGTCATGTAAGGGTCTTAAATATGTTGCTGCCATGTTTTTCAGCTATGAATTGGTGGTGGTGGCATTATGACAGTTCTGGCCGATGAGTGTCTGTTCAGTTAGTTTTGGCGGTAACACTCAGACGTACTGTTTACAGTTCAGCAATCTTGTGGAGAGCACTTTACATGGTCACGCAGCAGCTGTGGCAGCTGATTTAAGTCGTGCTGAAGGACCCATTCATTCTTCGAACAGGGGACCGTTCTACAGGTGACAAAGTCTGTCTGTGATTTTGTTCAGCACTGCACATTAAGCTTGACAGTGCAGTGAGCCCTGTGAAGTTTGAAGTTTATCTAAATAATACGTACAGTAAAACTCCAATTTAATGTTCCCGCGTTTAGTGAAATCCCGGATTTAGTGATGATTTTTTCATGTCCCGACAATAGCTTCATATAATGAAATACCTCCATTTAATGAAAACCTCGATTTAGCGAAATATATTCCAATCCCCCAGCAATTCATTAAATAGGGGTTTTACTGTATAAATTTCTACCTGACAGTAATCACACTGCCTCTCAGTTGCAGAGACAACCCACTTCTTGCTATTCAGGGAAATAATCGCTGTTTACTGTGAGAATCACACAAAACATGTAATACACATTGTGGGCGAAATGCAAGGTTTTTGAATGTTAAAGCGGGTGACACATATAATTACCACTAGACATGTTAGGATTAAAATCCTGATTTGCATTTACAATTTTTTGTCTTGTGAAAGTGACAGTTGGCTGGAGAAGTGTAGGTTGGGTGGGGTAGAAAATAAATATGTACAGAATTTTGGTAAGGATCCACAGAAGTTGCCACTTCGAACAGTGTTCATGAACCAGTGGTCCACAGACCACAGCGTTTCATGTCAGTCTTTGAAATTGTAGTTAGCGTTACATTACATGTACTAGCACAGAGCCTGTTGCAAGCTCAGCTGGAAAATTTTACAGTTCCCACCTCTGTGGTTTCCACAGAACTGGCACTGATGGACATTGAGGAATGAAACAGTATTTCACTAGTACTATGAGCTTGATAGTTTCTTGAAAGACAGCTTAACTTTTATCTTACTGGGGTGGGTATTTAAATTGTAGTGCGTGTTGTATGAACAATGTGAGTATTATTTGGACAGAAAGAGATAAAATTACGAAATAAACAGCACTTTGTGGAAAATAAAATAAGGATTATGCAGCATGTCTTAAAAATGCAGTATATTACCTTGTTGCCTAAACACATAAAACGAATTTCTAGGGGTGTTTTCCTACATGTGTTTATATATATCACCGCAGGTCTTTAAAAGGCTACTAGAACAAGTGGAGGTATGACGTAGAGAAAACTGTTTATTGGCAAATGTTGAGACTAATATCAACTGAAGTGTAGGTTCCTCTCCTCTGTCTGTCATATGTTGTTGCCACCTTCTGATGGCATCTCTAACTGTACTGACAGATGTGACTGCTACATAATGCCATAATGGCTAGGCTTAGCCTTTTATGGTATATATGTGTGGATTTTACAGCAGCTGGAAATCTTATTATTTGGCTAGTACATCCTTGCTTTGTTTCTGTTTCCTTTTAGTGGCTGAACAGTCTGTGTCAAACAGTGTTACATTTTCAAGGTGAATTACTCTTCATCATCTCTCTTTGTGTTGCAGTTAACAGGAAATTTCTGACACCGCCTTCACTATAAGTTTACTGTAAAGAAAGAAAATTGTTGACATAATGGATACTTACTATGAAGCTGTAGCCTGTAATGAGAATACGCCTTTTCTTCTTCTTTTTTTCTTGTTGTTCTCCTCCTCCTCCTACTTCTTCCTCTTCTTCTTCTCCCCCTTCCTCCTCCTCCTTTGATGATTACTTTCTAACAGTGTGTGATGTCATGTATTCTACTAAATAACGTGCAGACATTTCAGAGCAGTCTGGTACCTTCGTCACATTACCTGCTGTTCATGACTTATCTTCCTCACCTATGTTCCCCTAGTTCCAATCCAGGGGGTTTTCTTCCATCCAACAATTTACCAATGCGGTTTCTCAGGGCACCATATCTGTGTAATAAGACAGGTTCTAAGTTGCCGCTCTTTTATGAGTACTGGGTTATTGAAGTTGGTTTTATCCGGCTTTGGGAATTCTCCACAGCAATGCTGAGCTATACAGGAGAGAAGATACTGCTAGAATCAGTAGACTGTTGTCAGTAAAGACTGTAACGTAGAACACCTACTGCTTTATAGTAAACTGAAAAGAAACATAAAAAGTTTGAGGCAGAAACATTCAGATCATCTTGTTTTTGAGTAAGACAACACAGCTAATGGCTGGAGTTGCCAGCAGCACATGAATCTTAAGCTTATAAGTTAAGGAGGGTCGTAACATACGTATAGAGTGTGTATAGTGCTGATCTCTAATTTCATTATTCTGGGTTCAGAATATTGATAGCAAAACTTTCGTGAATCTCAGCCAAGTAATGAACTAAAGAAGATGACGGAATTAGCAAAGATACACAGTTATTTAACAGTTGTTATTCTTTTCAGTTTCCAGCAAGGTTTCACCACAAACCCCTTGGGAGCCTCTATGTTTGGACAACGGGCAAGTACGGCTCCAGAGATGGATCCTGAGTTCACTGCTGCAGACATCAGCCTGAGCATCCTACCTCCATGAACTGCACCATCAGCAGGTCAGTTGAAGGAACAGGACGAATGTTTTGTTGTTACTGCCCCTAGCTCTCTCTTAACTTTCCTGTCTTCTGCCAATCCCTGAGGTGCAGTTGTCTAAATGGTGTTATTTGTATTATTTCATTTACTTGATGATATGTTGCCCACCAGAGTGACCTCCAGCTTAATGGGGTCCGTTGTTTCCAGTATTTACAAAGTTCTTATTTTATGTGATGTGGGGGACGTGTAGGTCGTGCAGATAAATATGCACTGGATCCTGCTGGCATGGCAGTTCAGTGCCTTAGAATATATGAGTTACACTTGAAGTGGTGGTCAGGCTCTCACTGTCCATACTGCTAATCAGGCTATCAGGAATCGTTTGAATCGGTCTATGTGGCAGAGACCCCACCAAGATATGTCTGGAATCAGGGAGCTTGGTGATGATTCAGGGGACATGACTCGACGTGCAGAGAGAACACCATTACTAGATGCAGCCACGAACTCTCCAAGGATTTCATAGCAGGTTGTGAAATCAACGTAGTAGTTTAATGATATTGTTTTGAACATGACAAAGGAGAATGCTGGCACATTTGTCAAAATGTAATGTTACTTGTGGCTGAGAAAATCCTCCATTTGTTAGTTCAACTTTTTCATTTCCAATTCCTAGATACAAACTTTTTGTACAATTTTATTAATTTAATTGTTTGTTAATTGTTAATTTAATTTAATTGTTAAGTGTTTGTTTTTCACACTTCAAAAAGAGCTTATTTATTATCAGGAAGCTTCATGCTGGTGTTTGTAAGCTCGTACCAAGTATTACAAGTATGTTATAAATTCTATTACACAGTTAGATTAAAAAATTTGTAATTTCCGTTACAACTGATCGTTTTTTAACAGAAACATGTTTTTTCAATTCAATTTATTCATCCATTCAGTCTACTTCGACCTTGGACAAGTCACAGTAATTCTTACAACATGCAAACAAGGCCAAATATTAATGAATTTCAAATCACATCTGTACAAACAATAAAATCACCACTATATAAAATACAATTAATGAACACACGCAGGCATCTCTGTTTAGGTCTAAAGGGATTTAGACTTTAAGAAGCTCATCAATCGAATAAAAGGTATTTGAGATCAGCAATAATTTACTCCTTTTAAAACATCTAAAATTTTTTAAAGTTTTTATTCTTTCCGGTAACTTGTTATATAATCTACTTGCCTTATTTATTACATTGTTCTGATAAAGAGCTGTGTTGCATGCTTGGATAAATAATTTATTTTTACCTCTCGTATTATAATCATATATCTGGAAATCGCATTTCAAATTACCTTCCAATTTTTTGATAAAACATAGTACTTCCAAGATGTAAAGTGAAGGCAGTGTGAGAATTTTAAATTCTGAAAATATACCTCTACACGACACTCGTTTATTAACCCCCGCAATTAGTTGCATCACCTTTTTTTTTGTATGAGAAAAACCTTTAAGCCATCTTTTACTGATCCCCAAAAAATAATCCCATATTTCAGTCGTGACTGGAAATAAGCATAATAAATTGATCTGATCATGTGATAGCTCATAGCATCCTTTAAAGTTTTGATAATAAAATAAACCTTACTTAGGCTAGAACATAAAGAATTAATATGGGTGTGCCAATTTAAGCTTTCTGTAATATTAATTTCCAGAAATTTTACAACCGATTTATAAGAGATTTCAGCGCTGTTATAGAAGATACTTGGTTTACACACTACTTCCCGTTGTCTTGGGTGAAATGACAGAGCGCATGACTTCCTAATATTTAAAATCAATTCATTATTATTGAACCATGCCTCTAAGCGATTCATTAGATATGCTATTTTACATGTAAGCATATTTTCATCTTCATCAACAACAAGTATGTTTGTATCGTCAGCATAAAGAACCATTTGAACATCTTGTACATATTTTGACAAGTCATTTGTTTGTCACCGCCAAAGTTACCGCTACGTAACCTTCGCGGGACCCCAGATACCCTTGGCAGCCAGTAGACGGGGAGGGGAATTCAGAGAGGGACCCTATCTAAATGAGACGCTGCGAACTGACTAATATGACTTTAATAAAACAATATGAAAGTAAAACATAAAGATAATAAAAAAGACAAGATTACTATTGCCCTAAAAAAAGATACTACAGGGGACGAACACAGTCCACCTAGTTACAATCTATTTACTACTCGATATAACTATTTCCCTCTCCTGGGACGGGGGAGCGAGTCCGGGCGGTTCAACACCCAAGAACAAATTGAGAACAGGAAAAGTGAAAGACAAAAAGAAAATAAAACAGAAAAAACCGCAAACACTCACCTCACGCCCAATGGCACCTCCGATATCGCAAGCCCACGATCTCTCAGTAGCTTTGCGACACACCAACTGCCCGCAGAACCATCCGGACAAGAGAGCGAGAATTTGTCGAGCAGGTACAGGGGAAAAATATAACAATGCGTGACCGGTCCAGGTAC
This sequence comes from Reticulitermes speratus, assembly GCA_021186555.1. Classification (NCBI taxonomy): domain Eukaryota; kingdom Metazoa; phylum Arthropoda; class Insecta; order Blattodea; family Rhinotermitidae; genus Reticulitermes; species Reticulitermes speratus. The sequence continues at coordinate 151,145 of JAJKFL010000031.1, read as the reverse complement.
TGCTGCCACCGGCCCACCGTTACCATCCCGTGCGCTTCCACCGCGATCCGCCATAAAAGAGAAAGCTACCAGTAGCGGCACAACACATTTATACATAATAGAAATAAAATGGGTCCCAAGATAGAGCCTTGAGGAACACCACTAGAATTCTTCCTATGAGACGACAAATATTTATTCTGAGTATACTTCTTTCCAAGTGTGTAACTTCAACAAACTGAGTTCTGTTTGATAAGTATGATCTAAACCATTGATTAGCAATACCCATAATTCCATAAGACCTAGTTTATCAAGTAACCTTTGGTGATTCAAGACATCTTAAGCTTTTGTTAGGTCTAAGAATGTTCCTATCACATGGAGTTTGTTCTCCAGTGCTTCCTGTATATTATTTAGAAATGTCTGGCAGGAATTTTCTACAGATTTTCACACCTAAATCCAAATTGCTCTTTTATAAGAATATTGTTTTGTTCGATATGTGAGTTTAATCTCTTATACATTATCCTTTCCAGTATTTTGGAGAAGACTGACAGAATTGATATGAGTCTGTAATTTTGAATGTCACATTTATTTCCTCCTTTGGGAATAGGTTTTATTTTTGATATCTTTAACATATCCGGGAAGGTACCACATTGAAACGATAGATTAAAAATATAGACAAGAGGTTTTATTATGTACTGACCACAGTGTTTTATTATGTACTGGCCACAGTGTTTTATTATGTACTGACCACAGTGTTTTATTATGTACTGACCACAGTGTTTTATTATGTACTGGCCACAGTGTTTTATTATGTACTGGCCACAGTGTTTTATTACGTACTGACCACAGTGTTTTATTATGTACTGACCACAGTGTTTTATTATGTACTGACCACAGTGTTTTATTATGTACTGGCCACAGTGTTTTATTATGTACTGACCACAGTGTTTTATTATGTACTGGCCACAGTGTTTTATTATGTACTGACCACAGTGTTTTATTATGTACTGGCCACAGTGTTTTATTATGTAATGACCACAGTGTTTTATTATGTACTGGCCACAGTGTTTTATTATGTACTGGCCACAGTGTTTTATTATGTACTGACCACAGTGTTTTATTATGTACTGGCCACAGTGTTTTATTATGTACTGATCACAGTGTTTTATTATGTACTGCCACAGTGTTTTATTATGTACTGACCACAGTGTTTTATTATGTACTGGCCACAGTGTTTTATTATGTACTGACCACAGTGTTTTATTATGTACTGGCCACAGTGTTTTATTATGTACTGACCACAGTGTTTTATTATGTACTGACCACAGTGTTTTATTATTACTGACCACAGTGTTTTATTATGTACTGACCACAGTGTTTTATTATGTACTGGCCACAGTGTTTTATTATGTACTGACCACAGTGTTTTATTATGTACTGGCCACGTGTTTTATTATGTACTGACCACAGTGTTTTATTATGTACTGACCACAGTGTTTTATTATGTACTGACCACAGTGTTTTATTATGTACTGACCACAGTGTTTTATTATGTACTGACCACAGTGTTTTATTATGTACTGACCACAGTGTTTTATTATGTACTGACCACAGTGTTTTATTATGTACTGGCCACAGTGTTTTATTATGTACTGGCCACAGTGTTTTATTATGTACTGACCACAGTGTTTTATTATGTACTGGCCACAGTGTTTTATTATGTACTGGCCACAGTGTTTTATTATGTACTGGCCACAGTGTTTTATTATGATCTGGCCACAGTGTTTTATTATGTACTGACCACAGTGTTTTATTATGTACTGGCCACAGTGTTTTATTATGTCCTGGCCACAGTGTTTTATTATGTACTGACCACAGTGTTTTATTATGTACTGACCACAGTGTTTTATTATGTACTGGCCACAGTGTTTTATTATGTACTGGCCACAGTGTTTTATTATGTACTGACCACAGTGTTTTATTATGTACTGGCCACAGTGTTTTATTATGTACTGGCCACAGTGTTTTATTATGTACTGACCACAGTGTTTATTATGTACTGGCCACAGTGTTTTATTATGTACTGGCCACAGTGTTTTATTATGTATTGACCACAGTGTTTTATTATGTACTGACTACAGTGTTTTATTATGTACTGGCCACAGTGTTTTATTATGTACTGGCCACAGTGTTTTATTATGTACTGCCACAGTGTTTTATTATGTACTGACCACAGTGTTTTATTATGTACTGGCCACAGTGTTTTATTATGTACTGGCAACAGTGTTTTATTATGTACTGACCACAGTGTTTTATTATGTACTGACTACAGTGTTTTATTATGTACTGGCCACAGTGTTTTATTATGTACTGGCCACAGTGTTTTATTATGTACTGGCCACAGTGTTTTATTATGTACTGACCACAGTGTTTTATTATGTACTGACCACAGTGTTTTATTATGTACTGACCACAGTGTTTTATTATGTACTGACCACAGTGTTTTATTATGTACTGGCCACAGTGTTTTATTATGTACTGACCACAGTGTTTTATTATGTACTGGCCACATTGTTTTATTTGTACTGGCCACAGTGTTTTATTATGTACTGACCACAGTGTTTTATTATGTACTGCCACAGTGTATTATTATGTACTGGCCACAGTGTTTTATATGTACTGACCACAGTGTTTTATTATGTACTGACCACAGTGTTTTATTATGTACTGACCACAGTGTTTTATTATGAACTGGCCACAGTGTTTTATTATGTACTGACCACAGTGTTTTATTATGTACTGGCCACAGTGTTTTATTATGTACTGGCCACAGTGTTTTATTATGTACTGACCACAGTGTTTTATTATGTACTGACCACAGTGTTTTATTATGTACTGGCCACAGTGTTTTATTATGTACTGCCGCAGTGTTTTATTATGTACTGACCACAGTGTTTTATTATGTACTGGCCACAGTGTTTAATTATGTACTGGCCACAGTGTTTTATTATGTACTGACCACAGTGTTTTATTATGTACTGGCGCAGTGTTTTATTATGTACTGGCCACAGTGTTTTATTATGTACTGACCACAGTGTTTTATTATGTACTGGCCACAGTGTTTTATTATTACTTCTGGGAATTCATCATATCCCGTCAAATAGGAATTCTTTAGCTTCTTTATAACACCTTCAACTTCACGTTCTGTAATGGGGGAAAGATAGATGGAATTAAAATTGTAATTTAGTGAAGTATAGTCTGGATTTTGACGGCTTAATCTTAGATTTTAGTTCGACATATGGTATTTGTGAAAAAATAATTAAATTTATCTGAAATAACTTGGGAATTCGTTATGAGATCTGAACCATGTTTAATTTCTATGTTATCAATTAACTTTTTTGTGTTTCCCATTTCATTATTAAATAACTTCCACGTTCTCTTTGTGGCACTAATGCAGTTTATGTCCACCACTGTGTATCCAGTGTGCAGTGACGATGTTCCTGTACGCTGAGAGGCGTGGTTTGCGTGGCGCGTTGTGGCCTCGCCCCCCTCTCCCTACTTCAACTTGCAGCTCTCATTTCAAACAAACTTAGTGTAGCGTGTAGCTCCAGCCTGCGCGCGCATCACCGCCCTCTCCACTTTAACGTTGCTCCTCCTCTTTCCATACCCCTACCACACACAGCCTTCTAGACTCACTCTGTCGTCCTTCCTACAGAAAGTTTTCCTGCTGTGGTGGACCTAAACTGCATTAGAGCCCTTTTTGGTTTATTTATAGCAGATGTAACGGTGTATTTATGTTACTGTTGGTCATACACAGCGGTCATCAGTACAGTATCGCCATCTTTATTAGTGTTGTTTAAAACAGATCCTCTGTCGACAAAAGAATTCGTTGATTACAGAGTTCTGCATGAAGTCGAAATATGTAACGCTGTATTTATCTTACTGTTGGTCAAGTCAGCGTCTGTGTCTTTATAAGGTAGCAACTTGGTTTTAGCGAAAATTATTGAGACAGTGGCGAATTTAAAGGCACAGTCATTGTTGACTACGAGCGCCTTTTCCTTTGAGATAATCAACGACTTCTGATTTGCCCGATCTTTTAGCCAGCATCAGTGGAGTATCGCCGTCGATATTAGTCTTATTTAAACCAGCACCTGCTTCGACTAAAGTTTTCGTTGCTTCCAGATTGCCATATTTAGCTGAAACGTGTAGCGGAGTATCCTCATTTGAGTTGGTCAAGTTAACAGTCATTTCTTTATCTAGTAGCAACTTGATAATATCCACGTTACCCGATTGAGCGGCAAAGTGAAGAGCAGTGTCGTTGTTGTTGTTACGAATTTTAATATCAGCGCCTATTTGTGTGAGGTAACGGACGAGTTCTAACTTGCCCTTTAATGCAGCCTTTATCAGTGGTGTGTCACCATTTTTATTAGTCTTGTTTAAACCAGCACCGCTTTCGACTAAAGTTTTCGTTGCTTCCAGATTGCCCCATTCAGCTGAAACATGTAGCGGATTATCCTCATTTGAGTTGGTCAAGTTAACAGCCATTCCTTTATCTAGTAGCAACTTGATAATATCCACGTTACCCGATTGAGCGGCAAAGTGAAGAGCACTTTTGTTGTTGTCGTTACGAATATTAATATCAGCGCCTATTTGTGTGAGGTAACGCACGAGTTCTAACTTGCCACTATATGCGGCCGACATTAGTGGTGTGGTACCATACTTATTAGTGTTGTTTAAACCAGCACCTGCTTCGACTAAAGTTTTCGTTGCTTCCAGATTGCCACATTGAGCTGAAACATGTAGCGGAGTATTCTCATGTGAGCCGGTCAAGTTAACAGTCATTCCTTTATCTAGTAGCAACTTGATAATATCCACGTTACCCGATTGAGCGGCATAGTAAAGAACAGTGCTGTTGTTGGAGTTACGAATATTAATATCAGCGCCTATTTGTGTGAGGTAACGGACGAGATCTAACTTGCCGTGATATGCAGCCCACATCAGTGGCGTGTTACCATAGTTATCACTGTTGTTTAAACCAGCACCTGCTTCGACTAAAATTTTCGTTGCTTCCAGTTTGCCATACTCAGCTGAAACATGTAGCGGAGTTTGCTTATGTGAGCCGGTCAAGTTAACAGTCATTCCTTTATCTAGTAGCAACTTGATAATATCCACGTTACCCGATTCAGCGGCTAAGTGAATAGCAGTGTTGTTGTTGTTGTTATGAATATTAATATCAGCGCCTATTTGTGTGAGGTAACGCACGAGTTCTAACATGCCCTTCCATGCAGCCAGCATCAGTGGCGTGTTACCACCCCGATTTTTGTTGTTTAAACCAGCACCTGCTTCGACTAAAGTTTTCGCTGCTTCCAGATTGCCAAATGCAGCTGAAACATGTAGCGGAGTTGACTTATATGAGCCGGTCAAGTTAACAGTCATTCCTTTATCTAGTAGCAACTTGACAATATCCACGTTACCCGATTCAGCAGCTAAGTGAAGAGCAGTGCTGTTGTTGTTGTTACGAATATTAATATCAGCACACCTATCAGCTAGAAATCTTACAACCTCCACTTGGCCGCAAAATGAAGCCCTATGAAGAAGAGTACATTTCTCTTGGAGATTTTCAGGAACCCCTACAGCGGCATTAGCTTTAGTTCCACACTTCAGCATGAACTCCAGCAGCGTTTTGTGTCCCTTTGACGCACATTCCCACAAAGCTGCCTGTCCCCACTCCTGGTCTTTAATTTTACGACTTGTAAGCACAATGCCGTTAGTATTTGCACCGTTCTGTAATAAAATATCCATAGCCATCCACGACTTCGTTCTGTCAGCATACCTGAGGGGTGTCCATTTCAGTACTCCATCTGGTTTGTTGGCATCAACACCTGGGACTGACATTAGATTTTGGGTAAGTGGGCTATTGTAGGAGGCAGCCAAATGCAAAGCTGTTCTACCGCCCTTGTCTAAAATGTTCATGTCTACCTTCTTCTTCTTAAATTCGGAGACAGCGTCATTGTCGTTGTTCAAACGGCGCCATGAATATCAGAATCTTCTGCAAGAATTCGGTCAAAAATATTCCTTGTTACGTCATACGTGGAGATGAAAAGAGTGTTTGAAATGAAATCTTCACAGTTTTTAAAATTATCAGCAAACCATCTAGCCGCAAAGTATTCTACGAAACATCGATGGATAAAATACGGTTTTCCATCCGTAAACTCTGTTATTATTCCAATGTTCTTTGCCGTCCCATTGCGCAAGAACTCCTCTGTCTGCTCCAAAACGCTGACATTTCCTGCCCCCAGCAGTCGGTTTACTTTCTTTGGAGAGAACAAAGTCATTAAGGCCGAGGTCACATGTCTCTCTAAATATGATTTTGTGTCGCTTTTTGCTAATGGTTTTGAACTGTCCAATTCATTCTTTTCTCTGAAATAAATATCGAATTTCTTTTCCGTAAATTTCCTGAACAAGGCAAGTAAATTAAACTTTTCCGGTAAGTTAACTTCCCCACTCGAGCAGTATTCTTCAGCTTCCTTTACGAAGGCTTCACCTAGCATCATTATTTGTAAAGGGATGCCAGTGAACTCCCCATCTTTGTCACTGAAATTTTGTGAACACAAACTGAGCAAGTTTTCGGCAAACAATCGCAGATTTTCTTGCTTGGATAGTTTGATTGCTTCGCTCCAGTACTGTTCCAAGAATTGCATTTGATTTTCTGTTGTGAAGGGCTGCAATGTATAAGCCAATTTTATCACCTTGTCCTCCAAATCCTGCCGGCAATGAAAACGAGATGAAACCCAAACCTTTGACGACGTCTTATCTATTATTGTCCTTAATATCTTAGTGACTTTATGACTGTAATGTGGACTTATTTCATCGAAGCCATCCAATATTATAACCATTTTTTCTGTCTGTTCCAAAGCTTGTAGGAATATCTTTCTTTCCAACGTCAAGTCCCCTTTTTCATGTGAATGAGCGGCATTCCATAGGAAATCCTTACACTTGTCGATACACTCATGTTCAAATTCGATTTCTTCTAATGCGCTTGTGTGTTCATGCAAGTTTATTCTTAGTACCCACACCGAGGAATTCCATTTCTTGATTTCATGTTCCATGTAGGAAAGAAACGTGGATTTTCCCATTCCTGGTCCTGCTACCAATAACATGGTTCTGTCGTTGTGTTCCATTACACTTTTGATGTCATATTTCTTACAGTTTATATCGTCAATATACCTGCGGATAATATCAATGTCACAGTTCGACTCTCTCCATAACAAGGTGCCGTCCTCCACATGAATCCAATGCATGTTTGTGCACACCGCTTTCAGTTCTCTAAAGTCACTCTCTGGCTGTAGATTTCCGAGAATAATGTATCTGACTTCCTTGGGTTTTATCTTTTGTCCTATCTCATGATGTGTCTTCATAGTCCCCCATTCAGCGCTGAGGCCAAAATTGGAAAAATCAGCAACAGTCCTGAAAGAGTGACTTCTTTCGCTTTCATCGTAGACAAATTCACATATTTTCTCGCCGGCAGGTAAGTATTTCTTCAACTGGTCCGCCTGTACACCAGAGACAGCAAATGCAATTGCGCTGTCTGTCAGCTTCAGAATGTCATCCTTTAGATATATGTGATGTTGCAGTGCTCGCTGAACATAGTACTTGCAATGTTCAGCATACTGTCTACCGATAAGCAATTTGTGTTCTTTGCTCAACAAAGTGGAAATTACGTCACAGTCTATATGTTGTTTTATATTTTCAGGGAGGTTCCCACCTACCAGCTTCTCCAGTGCAATATCTTTTCCTTGAAATTCAACAGTGCTTTTCAATAATTGCTCTTGTAAATAGTCATTTAAATCAAAAAATATGCAAGTATCTTCATAATCTTTATAAACATTTCCTACATTCTCTCGAAGATATGAAGTCAACTTTTCATGTCCTCGAGTTGAAATGAGGATCAACTTTTGTTGGTATTGACGCACAAAGCTCACAAGAGTGTCTATCACCTCAACATCAATGGTGTCGGAGCCCTTTTCACAGTCAATTACCAAGACGGCACTCCACTTGCATGGCCATAAATTAAAAACTTCTTTACTTGGACTCATTAAGGATAGGAAAGTAATAAATAGTGAATTCTCGTAATCTAAAGCAATTAGACTCTGATATGTTTTCAGTTTGGATAAATTACTAATATTTGTGTTCGTGATAATATTCAATAAAGTGTTCTGTTTTATGGCATCAGACAATTCCTCTATGTGTTGCTGATTGAAACGTAATCTACCCTCTACGATTTCCTGAATTTCATATTTCGATAATTGATTTATTTTATCAATTAAATATTGTTTTGCACTTTCCCATGCATGTGAATTTTCACTGAGCCACTTAACACTTCCGTCTTTTTCCCACCACTGTCTCAAGCCTTCATAAAATTTTGTGTAGATGGAAATCGCACATGAAGGTGAAACTTGACAAGCTTTCTGTAGTTCGTTTTGAATTAATTTCTCAAAGGAACTTTCATTAGCCTGGGCTTGAAATATCTTAACTTTGCTCAAGAATTTTTTGAATAAGGAAAAATCACATTTGTCCAGATCCTCTTTCAATTTCCTTACGTTATCTTTGCTCAGCATTGAATTCAGACTGTTCAGCTTATCTAATATCGCCTTCCTGGAGACAGACTTCTGAAAGCTCTTAACCTTCTCATTAATTTCTTTATCCACAAAAGTCCCCCCGTCCAAAAGACTGTCCATTTCTGTAATAAAGTCGTGATATCGTGAAAGCTCCTCAAAAAATTTAAATATATCTGCGTCATTTTTTTCTTCAAATGTTATATACTGCCCACAGTTTGACCCTGAACTCAATATGCTTACGGGGTCAGCGTCTCCTCCTTTAACAGCAGATTTGCCTTTCATACTTGTATTGGTGTATATTATAAACTCAAAGTCAGGAAAATTGCCATATTGTTTTAAATTATTGTGTTCAGAAGCTTCTGCTTTTGCTTTTATCTGACAGTAAGACGAGAAATATTTGAGCAAACTAAAATCTCCATCAAATGTTTCAAGACTACAAAGTTCAATTGGCCGCCTCTTTTTCTTATGCTTAAGCTGTATGAAACATGTCCTCCACACATTTGGTTCCCTCAGCCTGTACCTAAATACCAAGTCATCAAAAGCCCCAGCGCCATCGACGTTCGAAGCCAGACGAAATTCTTCAGTCCTGTTGAGGGCCCTCGCGAAGAGGAAGGCAGCCATTTTGATCTCATACAGCTCGCCGTGCAGTCCACCCGTTCCAGGTCGCCTGCTGAACTTTGGAAGAGCGCCAACATTTTGAGATGGAGAAGCTGTCTGTTGGTTGTAACAAAACGAAATTAAGTCACCCTTGTGTGGCAAACTGATTTCACTAGGGATAATTATGTTACAACAATACTTATCTTAATCACTAATGTAACTACGTAATGCAGAGGCCTTCATAAATAGCTTATAGACAAAACAATACCCGCATTTTATTGAAGCCGCAGATTCGTTGAGCTGTTAAATAAAATGTGCCGTTGGATTCTGCAGTGAGCTAAACTTATCGCTAATTCGAGGGTCATTTTGACATTTCTTAATGTGTTAATTTTTGACGGAAAACGTCTTACACCGCCGGTCCAGTATGGGGGGAAACTATGCGAAAGTCGATGTTACGATTTTGTGTATAACACACAAATCTTAATCACATTACGATGTATAACAAGGCTTCTAACCACAAAGTACAGATAACAGCAGCTTATCACACAACGCTCCCATAAGCACACATTACGATGTATAAGAAGGCTTCTAACCACAAGGTACAGATAACAGCAGCTTATCACACAACGCTCCCATAAGCACACATTACGATGTATAGGAAGGCTTCTAACCACAAGGTACAGATAGCAGCAGCTTATCACACAAGCTCCCATAAGCACACATTACGATGTATAAGAAGGCTTCTAACCACAAGGTACAGATAACAGCAGCTTATCACACAACTCTCCTATAAGCACACATTACGGTGTATAAGAAGGCTTCTAACCACAAAGTACAGATAACAGCAGCTTATCACACAACATTCCCATAAGCACACATTACGATATACAGGAGGGCTTCTAACCACAAGGTACAGATAACAGCAGCTTATCACACAACGCTCCCATAAGCACACATTACGATATACAGGAGGGCTTCTAACCACAAGGTACAGATAACAGCAGCTTATCACACAACGCTCCCATAAGCACACATTACGATGTATAAGAAGGCTTCTAACCAAAAGATGTTACAGATAACAGTAGCTTATCACACAACGCTCCCATAAGCACACATTACGATGTATAAGAAGGCTTCTAACCACAAGGTACAGATAACAGCAGCTTATCACACAACATTCCCATAAGCACACATTACGATATACAGGAGGGCTTCTAACCACAAGGTACAGATAACAGCAGCTTATCACACAACGCTCCCATAAGCACACATTACGATGTATAAGAAGGCTTCTAACCACAAGGTACAGATAACAGCAGCTTATCACACAACGCTCCCATAAGCACACATTACGATGTATAGGAAGGCTTCTAACCCAATGTACAGATAACAGTAGCTTATCACACAACGCTCCATAAGCACACATTACGATGTATAAGAAGGCTTCTAACCACAAGGTACAGATAACAGCAGCTTATCACACAACGCTCCCATAAGCACACATTACGATGTATAGGAAGGCTTCTAACACAAGGTACAGATAACAGCAGCTTATCACACAACCTCCCATAAGCACACATTACGATGTAAGAAGGCTTCTAACCACAAGGTACAGATAACAGCAGCTTATCACACAACGCTCCCATAAGCACACATTACGATGTATAAGAAGGCTTCTAACCACAAGGTACAGATAACAGCAGCTTATCACACAACCTCCCATAAGCACACATTACGATATAAGAGGCTTCTAACCACAAGGTACAGATAACAGCAGCTTATCACACACTCCCATAAGCACACATACGATATAAGAGGCTTCTAACCACAAGGTACAGATAACAGCAGCTTATCACACAACGCTCCCATAAGCACACATTACGATGTATAAGAAGGCTTCTAACCACAAGGTACAGATAACAGCAGCTTATCACACAACATCCCATAAGCACACATTACGATATAAGAGGGCTTCTAACCACAAGGTACAGATAACAGCAGCTTATCACACAACTCCCATAAGCACACATTACGATGTATAAGAAGGCTTCTAACCACAAGGTACAGATAACAGCAGCTTATCACACAACGCTCCCATAAGCACACATTACGATGTATAGGAGGCTTCTAATCACAAGGTACAGATAACAGCAGCTTATCACACAACGCTCCATAAGCACACATTACGATTATAAGAAGGCTTCTAACCACAAGGTACAGATAACAGCAGCTTATCACACAACATCCCATAAGCACACATTACGATATAAGAGGCTTCTAACCACAAGGTACAGATAACAGCAGCTTATCACACAACGCTCCCATAAGCACACATTACGATGTATAAGAGGCTTCTAACCACAAGGTACAGATAACAGCAGCTTATCACACAACGCTCCCATAAGCACACATTACGATGTATAGGAAGGCTTCTAACCACAAGGTACAGATAACAGCAGCTTATCACACAACTCCCTATAAGCACACATACGTGTATAAGAAGGCTTCTAACCACAAGTACAGATAAACAGCAGCTTATCACACAACATCTCCCATAAGCACACATTACGATATACAGGAGGGCTTCTAACCACAAGGTACAGATAACAGCAGCTTATCACACAACGCTCCCATAAGCACACATTACGTTTATAAGAGGCTTCTAACCACAAGGTACAGATAACAGCAGCTTATCACACAACGCTCCCATAAGCACACATTACGATGTATAAGAAGGCTTCTAACCAAAGATGTTACAGATAACAGTAGCTTATCACACAACGCTCCCATAAGCACACATTACGATGTATAAGAAGGCTTCTAAACCACAAGGTACAGATAACAGCAGCTTATCACACAACATTCCCATAAGCACACATTACGATATACAGGAGGGCTTCTAACCACAAGGTACAGATAACAGCAGCTTATCACACAACGCTCCCATAAGCACACATTACGATGTACAGGAGGGCTTCTAACCACAAGGTACAGATAACAGCAGCTTATCATACAACGCTCCCATAAGCACACATTACGATATACAGGAGGGCTTCTAACCACAAGGTACAGATAACAGCAGCTTATCACACAACGCTCCCATAAGCACACATTACGATGTATAAGAAGGCTTCTAACCACAAGGTACAGATAACAGCAGCTTATCACACAACGCTCCCATAAGCACACATTACGATATACAGGAGGGCTTCTAACCACAAGGTACAGATAACAGCAGCTTATCACACAACGCTCCCATAAGCACACATTACGATGTATAAGAAGGCTTCTAACCAAAAGATGTTACAGATAACAGTAGCTTATCACACAACGCTCCCATAAGCACACATTACGATGTATAAAGAAGCTTCTAACCACAGGTACAGATAACAGCAGCTTATCACACAACGCTCCCATAAGCACACATTACGATGTATAGGAAGGCTTCTAATCACAAGGTACAGATAACAGCAGCTTATCACACAACGCTCCCATAAGCACACATTACGATGTATAAGAAGGCTTCTAACCACAAGGTACAGATAACAGCAGCTTATCACACAACGCTCCCATAAGCACACATTACGATGTATAAGAAGGCTTCTAACCACAAGGTACAGATAACAGCAGCTTATCACACAACGCTCCCATAAGCACACATTACGATGTATAAGAAGGCTTCTAACCACAAGGTACAGATAACAGCAGCTTATCACACAACATTCCATAAGCACACATTAAACGATATACAGGAGGGCTTCTAACCACAAGGTACAGATAACAGCAGCTTATCACACAACGCTCCCATAAGCACACATTACGATGTACAGGAGGGCTTCTAACCACAAGGTACAGATAACAGCAGCTTATCATACAACGCTCCCATAAGCACACATTACGATATACAGGAGGGCTTCTAACCACAAGGTACAGATAACAGCAGCTTATCACACAACGCTCCCATAAGCACACATTACGATGTATAAGAAGGCTTCTAACCACAAGGTACAGATAACAGCAGCTTATCACACAACGCTCCCATAAGCACACATTACGATATACAGGAGGGCTTCTAACCACAAGGTACAGATAACAGCAGCTTATCACACAACGCTCCCATAAGCACACATTACGATGTATAAGAAGGCTTCTAACCAAAAGATGTTACAGATAACAGTAGCTTATCACACAACGCTCCCATAAGCACACATTACGATGTATAAGAAGGCTTCTAACCACAAGGTACAGATAACAGCAGCTTATCACACAACGCTCCCATAAGCACACATTACGATGTATAGGAAGGCTTCTAATCACAAGGTACAGATAACAGCAGCTTATCACACAACGCTCCCATAAGCACACATTACGATGTATAAGAAGGCTTCTAACCACAAGGTACAGATAACAGCAGCTTATCACACAACGCTCCCATAAGCACACATTACGATGTATAAGAAGGCTTCTAACCACAAGGTACAGATAACAGCAGCTTATCACACAACGCTCCCATAAGCACACATTACGATGTATAAGAAGGCTTCTAACCACAAGGTACAGATAACAGCAGCTTATCACACAACATTCCCATAAGCACACATTACGATATACAGAGGGCTTCTAACCACAAGGTACAGATAACAGCAGCTTATCACACAACGCTCCCATAAGCACACATTACGATGTATAAGAAGGCTTCTAACCACAAGGTACAGATAACAGCAGCTTATCACACAACATTCCCATAAGCACACATTACGATATACAGGAGGGCTTCTAACCACAAGGTACAGATAACAGCAGCTTATCACACAACGCTCCCATAAGCACACATTACGATGTATAAGAAGGCTTCTAACCACAAGGTACAGATAACAGCAGCTTATCACACAACATTCCCATAAGCACACATTACGATATACAGGAGGGCTTCTAACCACAAGGTACAGATAACAGCAGCTTATCACACAACGCTCCCATAAGCACACATTACGATGTATAAGAAGGCTTCTAACCACAAGGTACAGATAACAGCAGCTTATCACACAACGCTCCCATAAGCACACATTACGATGTATAGGAAGGCTTCTAATCACAAGGTACAGATAACAGCAGCTTATCACACAACGCTCCCATAAGCACACATTACGATGTATAAGAAGGCTTCTAACCACAAGGTACAGATAACAGCAGCTTATCACACAACGCTCCCATAAGCACACATTACGATGTATAAGAAGGCTTCTAACCACAAGGTACAGATAACAGCAGCTTATCACACAACGCTCCCATAAGCACACATTACGATGTATAAGAAGGCTTCTAACCACAAGGTACAGATAACAACAGCTTATCACACAACGCTCCCATAAGCACACATTACGATGTATAAGAAGGCTTCTAACCACAAGGTACAGATAACAGCAGCTTATCACACAACGCTCCCATAAGCACACATTACGATGTATAAGAAGGCTTCTAATCACAAGGTACAGATAACAGCAGCTTATCACACAACTCTCCTATAAGCACACATTACGATGTATAAGAAGGCTTCTAACCACAAGGTACAGATAAGAGCAGCTTATCACACAACGCTCCGATAAGCACTCATTACGATGTATAAGAAGGCTTCTAACCACAAGGTACAGATAACAGCAGCTTATCACACAACACTCCCATAAGCACACATTACGATATATAAGAAGGCTTCTACCCACAAGGTACAGATAACAGCAGCTTATCACACAACGCTCACATAAGCACACATTACGATGTATAAGAAGGCTTCTAACCACAAGGTACAGATAACAGCAGCTTATCACACAACGCTCCCATAAGCACACATTACGATGTATAAGAAGGCTTCTAACCACAAGGTACAGATAACAGCAGCTTATCACACAACGCTCCCATAAGCACACATTACAATACAAACTTCACAATCCTGTCACATGATGTTTTGCGCTGCAATATCAGA
Organism: Reticulitermes speratus; assembly: GCA_021186555.1. Lineage (NCBI taxonomy): Eukaryota > Metazoa > Arthropoda > Insecta > Blattodea > Rhinotermitidae > Reticulitermes > Reticulitermes speratus. Next base: position 135,974 of record JAJKFL010000031.1, on the reverse strand, counting down.
GACTGTAACGAAGAAATTATTTTGCAAAGCTCTTGATCTTGGCACACTGACCAACTGCGCACTGTAATTAGCGACACTTCACATCCAAATTTGTAGAAAGCAAAGGCGCAATTTGTATAAAATTGTCACAGAGATGTTGTTTGTGCAATAGATACACCAAGCCTGGGTAATAGTATTTTAGGTCACAGTAAGTAGAGGTCTGTATGTATGTATGTATGTATGTATGTATGTATGTATGTATGTATGTAGTATGCATGTATGTATGTATGCCTCAATGTATGTCTTTGTGTATGTGTGTATATATATATATATATATGCATATATGTATGTATGTATGTCCTAAGGTGAATAACTAACAATAATAATTATTATTATATTTTACTACCAGATTTCTACTCTTACAATTACTACTACTAGTAGTACTACTATTTTAGTGTTAGTCTTCTGGAATTTTTCACCGTGTATGTACTAAGTTTGTTCCAAAGCTTCGCAGAAATATGCTGCTTCCATTTTCCGAGTAACTGATATTTATTCAGGCAGTACGTTCCTCCGAAACGTCGCAATTAATTGACTATCCTTTGCGGTGTATTGAACTATATGAGTATCAATTTAGCAAAACCTGCCGTGACACCCTTTAAACTCGCAATATTATAATTTATTTGGTTACGACACTAAATAATCTGAGGGATTGACGGCGTACTTAAATACGTACAAACGGCAGTTACTTGTGTCTGTAGAGCGTTTGTTGTGCAGATGACAGCGGCTGAGATAAAGTAATAATGTATTGTTGCTGTCAAACACAAATATTTAACAAACTTGTAACAAAATTCCCAAATACAACCGCAGTCTCAGACATACATTACAGTTTACAGTCTAACGTCCTGTTGGCCTATTTATTTTTACAATAGGCCTAGCCTCTTAACTGCATCTATGGCTTCCATGAGGTGTCTTTACATTTTGTTTTTTAGTTAAACTATTATTTGTCTTTCCTTTTTTTATCTCAGTTCCACGCTGCTCTCTACATAACCTATGCACTTACATAAATGTCTGTTACTATGCATGATATATCTTACATTGTCTGGTCCTGGGTTCAACTCAACGCAGCCGATGACAAGTAGCGAAACCAGCACTAAGAACCTTATCAGCCTGTAACCATTACGGTTAGACGTGTGAGCAATGCAGTTCTGTAACGTCACACACTTCCCTGGTCTTCCTCCACTCCACAGGCCGATTGTAGCCCTCCACTGCTGAACACTGACACCCATAGTACAGTTCCTTGTGTTGCAGAGTCACAGACCTAATTAGTTCTGTATTTCAAGATGGCGTGTTAGAGCATTAGTTAATTTACTTTAATGTTTATACTGCAGTTATTTATGTACCGACGTTCCAAGCCTTTGATCATTAACTTGATGGATATAGCACACGCCAAAGACAGTACACCTGTTAACTACTGCAGAGTTTTAAGGAAAGAATTAGATGCTATAAGTTCTGAGAATACCAATAACTCACTTTTCGTGTAATAATTAAAAAGCTTTCTACTAACGATTACTTCAAATTTGACGGGAAACAATTTTCAGAAGCGTAAAATTGGTGTAAAAATTTAATGAATTCTCCAATTTAAATTGGTCTTTGTGGAACTTCAAAGTTTCTGTACATTCTCTTCTAGCATAATAATGATGCCTTCAAGAGTAACCATATTGAAGTGAGTAAAAAGAGAGTTTATATTCAGCACAGAATTATATTTATGTCTGCAGCAGAAAGTGACCCTTATTCTGCAAATGTGCTTATATCTGTACACACCACATCACAGCACAAACACTTATATCTGTACACACCACACCACAGCACTAACACTCACTCCAGTATTCTCTGTAGGAAACCAACTGCAGTGTAAGACAGAATAGCGTCACTTCGATTGTAACAAACTCAGTTATCTCGGCTAAATTTGTGATAGCGCAAGATTCAGGTGCTTGAAATTATCAATATCTTTCTAGAGATAGCAGAAGGCGCCTGTTGCATTCGGTTCTTGAAGTTTTATATCTTAATGTAGATGAATCATCTTTGTCGACAGGCTTGTCCTCTGTTGGTTTCAAGTAAAAGATAAATTAAAGTTTGATTTTTGGCTTTGACTTTCAGTTCGATACTCCAATCCATGTAGACCTAAGTGTCTGTCGATATGACACATAACACTGCACTGTGGAGAGGCTGCTGAATGCAAAGACAGCATTTTATTGCGAAACTTTACTAACTAGTATCTATCAAATTACACTGGGTCACATCGCTGAGAACAGACACTGTCACACGTATAAGTATTTATGTTAATGAAAAAGATTAAGAATACCTACATCACAGGAAGTACAAACTGTGCAGTCTACATACAACAGACATGTTCACACACCTAAGTATTCATCATAACGACACAGACCAACAATACCTGCATCACAGGAAGTACCACTGTGCAGTCTACGTACAACAGACATGTTCACACACCTAAGTATTCATCATAATGACACAGACCAACAATACCTACATCACAGGAAGTACCTACTGTGCAGTCTACGTACAACAGACACTGTCACACATCTAAGTATTCATCATAACGACACAGACCAACAATACCTACATCACAGGAAATACCCACTGTGCAGTCTACGTACAACAGACACTGTCACACATCTAAGTATTCATCATAACGACACAGACCAACAATACCTACATCACAGGAAGTACCTACTGTGCAGTATACGTACAACAGACACTGTCACACACCTAAGTATTCATCATAACGACACAGACCAACAATACCTACATCACAGGAAGTACCTACTGTGCAGTCTACGTACAACAGACACTGTCACACACCTCAGTATTCATCATAATGACACAGACCAACAATACCTACATCACAGGAAATATCCACTGTGCAGTCTACGTACAACAGACACTGTCACACACCTAAGTATTCATCATAACGACACAAACCAACAATACCTACACCACAGGAAGTACCCACTGTGCAGTCTACTTACAACAGACACTGTCACACACCTCAGTATTCATCATAATGACACAGACCAACAATACCTACATCACAGGAAATATCCACTGTGCAGTCTACGTACAACAGACACTGTCACACACCTAAGTATTCATCATAACGACACAGACCAACAATACCTACACCACAGGAATTACCCACTGTGCAGTCTACGTACAACAGACACTGTCACACACCTAAGTATTCATCATAACGACACAGACCAACAATACCTACACCACAGGAAGTACCCACTGTGCAGTCTACGTACAACAGACACTGTCACACACCTAAGTATTCATCATGACACAGACCAACAATACCTACACCACAGGAATTACCCACTGTGCAGTCTACGTCATCGATCTAACTTTCTTATGTAATTGGCTGGACGCGAAATGTAAGTTGTACTTGAAGTTCCCGAAGCTTTACTCCATCCCTTCATAAGAACCCCAGGTGTAGTTTAGACAAGTGCTTAACCGCTTTGTGTCTCATGCACCATTAACACAGCACATTAGTCTTCCCTAACCTCGTAATTTACAAATGTATATAAATGCAATGCAGAAAGACCACAGGTCCTTCCTACTTGGCTAGTGTAACTGACTGACAGGTTATGGTGAAAGTACTTAAGAACGGCGTGGTGCAAATGATGTGACGCTTGTTGTTATGAGATCGCCGTCGGTTTGTTAAATTGCCTGCACCATGTGACGCTTGTCGTTATGAGATCGCCGTCGGTTTGTTAAACTGCCTGCACCATGTGACGCTTGTCGTTATGAGATCGCCGTCGGTTTGTTAAACTGCCTGCACCGTGTGACGCTTGTCGTTATGAGATCGCCGTCGGTTTGTTAAACTGCCTGCACCGTGTGACGCTTGTCGTTATGAGATCGCCGTCGGTTTAACTGCCTGCACCGTGAGACGCTTGTCGTTATGAGATCGCCGTCGGTTTGTTAAACTGCCTGCACCGTGTGACGCTTGTCGTTATGAGATCGCCGTCGGTTTGTTAAACTGCCTGCACCGTGTGACGCTTGTCGTTATGAGATCACCGTCGGTTTGTTAAACTGCCTGCACCGTGTGACACTTGTCGTTATGAGATCGCCTTCGGTTTGTTAAACTGCCTGCACCGTGTGACGCTTGTCGTTATGAGATCGCCGTCGGTGTGTTAAACTGCCTGCACCGTGTGACGCTTGTCGTTATGAGATCGCCGTCGGTTTTTTAAACTGCCTGCACCGTGTGGGGCTTGTCGTTATGAGATCGCCGTCGGTGTGTTAAACTGCCTGCACCGTGTGACGCTTGTCGTTATGAGATCGCCGTCGGTTTGTTAAACTGCCTGCACCGTGTGGGGCTTGTCGTTATGAGATCGCCGTCGGTGTGTTAAACTGCCTGCACCGTGTGACGCTTGTCGTTATGAGATCGCCGTCGGTTTGTTAAACTGCCTGCACCGTGTGGGGCTTGTCGTTATGAGATCGCCGTCGGTGTGTTAACCTGCCTGCACCGTGTGGGGCTTGTCGTTATGAGATCGCCGTCGGTTTGTTTAACTGCCTGCACCATGTGACGCTTGTCGTTATGAGATCGCCGTCGGTTTGTTAAACTGCCTGCACCGTGTGACGCTTGTCGTTATGAGATCGCCGTCGGTTTGTTAAACTGCCTGCACCGTGTGACGCTTGTCGTTATGAGATCGCCGTCGGTTTGTTAAACTGCCTGCACCGTGTGACGCTTGTCGTTATGATATCGCCGTCGGTTTGTTAAACTACCTGCACCGTGTGACGCTTGTCGTTATCAGATCGCCGTCGGTTTAACTGCCTGCACCGTGAGACGCTTGTCGTTATGAGATCGCCGTCGGTTTGTTAAACTGCCTGCACCGTGTGACGCTTGTCGTTATGAGATCGCCGTCGGTTTGTTAAACTGCCTGCACCGTGTGACGCTTGTCGTTATGAGATCACCGTCGGTTTGTTAAACTGCCTGCACCGTGTGACACTTGTCGTTATGAGATCGCCGTCGGTTTGTTAAACTGCCTGCACCGTGTGACGCTTGTCGTTATGAGATCGCCGTCGGTGTGTTAAACTGCCTGCACCGTGTGACGCTTGTCGTTATGAGATCGCCGTCGGTTTTTTAAACTGCCTGCACCGTGTGGGGCTTGTCGTTATGAGATCGCCGTCGGTGTGTTAAACTGCCTGCATCGTGTGACGCTTGTCGTTATGAGATCGCCGTCGGTTTGTTAAACTGCCTGCACCGTGTGGGGCTTGTCGTTATGAGATCGCCGTCGGTGTGTTAACCTGCCTGCACCGTGTGGGGCTTGTCGTTATGAGATCGCCGTCGGTTTGTTAAACTGCCTGCACCATGTGGGGCTTGTCGTTATGAGATCGCCGTCGGTTTGTTAAACTGCCTGCACCGTGTGGGGCTTGTCGTTATGGATCACCGTCGGTTTGTTAAACTGCCTGCACCATGTGACGCTCAGCTGAACGTGCTTCAATCTGTGTACAGACCGACTTGCTGCTAAGCGATTGAATTGGGTCAAATTGTCAGGTTTGCTGAAGTATAAAATTCTTTTAGCCATAAAATTTTTAAAATTGTAATTATGAAAAGAATTCAAAATCCTAAGAGCGATAGAATACAGGCAAAGTGACAGTCAAAATATTCCCCCACTCTCATGGAGTACAAATGTTCTAAATTCCGTCACAGACCAAATCGTGAGCCAGATAAGTCCGGTCCATATATTCTTAGTCTGTTTCTTTCAGATGAGTTGAATTTTTATCCTGCTATTTACGTGCCGATCTTCCGTTTGATCCCTTGCCTTAAGATTTTCCCTTTGCCATAATTAGTACAATATTCGCATCTCTTCCATGTGTGCTAGATGCTTCGCCACACCTTGTAATTTTTATTTTCTCAAACTGCTATAATTTCATGACTTTAAATCGTGAAGTTCCTCGTTATACTGTTCCTTCTAGCCATCCTGATACATCCTCTTTTTTAGGTCCAAACGCTTACCCTGTCAGATCTTTTTGCCAAATATATATATCCTCTGCTGGTCAATAGACGTAACGTACAAAACCTGGCAGTTAAGTTTTACCGTTCAAACAGCCACTTTAGTTGTGCTGTAGGCCAAAGTAAGGAATGAATTGTGATCAGTCTTGATATTAAATATGTTTGGGAGAGAAATATTACGTGCAGCAGTGTTGGGACAGTCAGCTGATCGCAGTGTGAGGTGCTTGTGTGTTGTTGTGCTGTATTACGTGCAGTAGTGTTGGGACAGTCAGCTGATCGCAGTGTGAGGTGCTTGTGTGTTGTTGTGCTGTATTACGTGCAGTAGTGTTGGGACAGTCAGCTGATCGCAGTGTGAGGTGCTTGTGTGTTGTTGTGCTGTATTACGTGCAGTAGTGTTGGGACAGTCAGCTGATCGCAGTGTGAGGTGCTTGTGTGTTGTTGTGCTGTATTACGTGCAGTAGTGTTGGTACAGTCAGCTGATCACAGTGTGAGGTGCTTGTGTGTTGTTGTGCTGTATTATGTGCAGTAGTGTTGGTAAAGTCAGCTGATCACAGTGTGAGGTGCTTGTGTGTTGTTGTGCTGTATTATGTGCAGTAGTGTTGGGACAGTCAGCTGATCGCAGTGTGAGTTACTTGTGTGTTGTTGTGCTGTATTATGTGCAGTAGTGTTGGGACAGTCAGCTGATCGCAATGTGAGTTACTTGTGTGTTGTTGTGCTGTATTACGTGCAGTAGTGTTGGTACAGTCAGCTGATCGCAGTGTGAGTTACTTGTGTGTTGTTGTGCTGTATTACGTGCAGTAGTGTTGGGACAGTCAGCTGATCGCAATGTGAGTTACTTGTGTGTTGTTGTGCTGTATTACGTGCAGTAGTGTTGGTACAGTCAGCTGATCGCAGTGTGAGTTACTTGTGTGTTGTTGTGCTGTATTATGTGCAGTAGTGTTGGGACAGTCAGCTGATCGCAATGTGAGTTACTTGTGTGTTGTTGTGCTGTATTACGTGCAGTAGTGTTGGGACAGTCAGCTGATCGCAATGTGAGTTACTTGTGTGTTGTTGTGCTGTATTACGTGCAGTAGTGTTGGTACAGTCAGCTGATCGCAGTGTGAGTTACTTGTGTGTTGTTGTGCTGTATTACGTGCAGTAGTGTTGGGACAGTCAGCTGATCGCAATGTGAGGTGCTTGTGTGTTGTTGTGCTGTATTACGTGCAGTAGTGTTGGGACAGTCAGCTGATCGCAGTGTGAGGTGCTTGTGTGTTGTTGTGCTGTATTACGTGCAGTAGTGTTGGGACAGTCAGCTGATCGCAGTGTGAGGTGCTTGTGTGTTGTTGTGCTGTATTACGTGCAGTAGTGTTGGGACAGTCAGCTGATCGCAGTGTGAGGTGCTTGTGTGTTGTTGTGCTGTATTACGTGCAGTAGTGTTGGTACAGTCAGCTGATCACAGTGTGAGGTGCTTGTGTGTTGTTGTGCTGTATTATGTGCAGTAGTGTTGGTAAAGTCAGCTGATCACAGTGTGAGGTGCTTGTGTGTTGTTGTGCTGTATTATGTGCAGTAGTGTTGGGACAGTCAGCTGATCGCAGTGTGAGTTACTTGTGTGTTGTTGTGCTGTATTATGTGCAGTAGTGTTGGGACAGTCAGCTGATCGCAATGTGAGTTACTTGTGTGTTGTTGTGCTGTATTACGTGCAGTAGTGTTGGTACAGTCAGCTGATCGCAGTGTGAGTTACTTGTGTGTTGTTGTGCTGTATTACGTGCAGTAGTGTTGGGACAGTCAGCTGATCGCAATGTGAGTTACTTGTGTGTTGTTGTGCTGTATTACGTGCAGTAGTGTTGGTACAGTCAGCTGATCGCAGTGTGAGTTACTTGTGTGTTGTTGTGCTGTATTATGTGCAGTAGTGTTGGGACAGTCAGCTGATCGCAATGTGAGTTACTTGTGTGTTGTTGTGCTGTATTACGTGCAGTAGTGTTGGGACAGTCAGCTGATCGCAATGTGAGTTACTTGTGTGTTGTTGTGCTGTATTACGTGCAGTAGTGTTGGTACAGTCAGCTGATCGCAGTGTGAGTTACTTGTGTGTTGTTGTGCTGTATTACGTGCAGTAGTGTTGGGACAGTCAGCTGATCGCAATGTGAGGTGCTTGTGTGTTGTTATACTGCGTGTGCTTTATGTGCTGCGATATGTCAGCTGCATTGTAAAGACCGAATGATTTAAACTTTTCATGTCGTATAGCCTTATTCTTTGGCATGCGCGTTTCGACAGTTACACGTGCTCCATCTTCAGTGTGACTTATGCTACATAATTTAAGCGTTATTTCTACTGAACTGTTCGCACAATCTTAAGGTGTTCAATACTTGTGATTGTCATCACTCCTTTCATACAAATGCTGTGACAATAAACAATAACCCAAATTATGCTCAATTACAAACAACAAATAAGGTACTGTAACCAAATAACGCCACCTTAACACTTAAACTGCTGTAGCTCTTGGAATACGCTATATAAAAATCCAAAAATAATCACAGACACACTTTAATCTTTTCTGTATGTAATAACATAATGACACTGATGATAAACAATTTTGAAGGTCAAATAAAATTTAAAGAGGAAAAGCTTACATCGTGGCGTTATTAGGAACAGGTGATCCAATTAACGCCATCTATTTTTTAACATAAAATTACAATTATATTTTTATTTATATATTTATTTACAATTTATTTATATTTGTTAATTCTTTACATAATGTTAGGGGATACAGAAATACAAACAAACTTTTACAAAATACGTATAAATTTTCAAAATTAAGTTTGAAAATACATCGGACGGAAGCCATCACTCTGCACATTCAGGACATCTGTAAGTTGAAAGGTTTGTGTTCTTTGTGATGCCTCCACACTTATCATGTAAATATCTCAAACAAAATTTACACAAAGACATGTTCTCTATGCGATCTTCATCACATATAAAACACATCCAGCCTTTGCTTGTGCTTGGTTGGTTCTCAGCCTCTTCAGTCGTGGTCGGAATTTGTTTCGAGGTTATCTTCTTTACTCGATTGGTCTGCTTCTGTTTGCCGGTCTTCTTTGCCATTTTATTCTTCACTGACTTTGCATCTGGAAACAATGAGGCCTCGATTTTTTGTGCCTTGTAGTTCAGTGCTTTACATGTGATCCTCTGAGGGCGTTTTCGTTTGGGTGTGGAGAGGATGGCAGAAAATAGAGTTGGAGGGGTTACGGGTTTATCAGACACTGAGGCGTTGTCATCCTCGATGGCACTATTTTCAGTTGACTTAGGAGTTTTTTGTTTCGCAGGACTCTGTGTTTTTGGGGGAGTTGTGGCCAGTAAGGAGAAGAGGCTGTGGTCATCGTCTTCCGTGTCACTGGAATCAGAAAGTGGGCCATCCCATCTAGGTGTAAGAGATCTTTTGTTCAGTTCAGCAGTATTTTGATTTCTTATAAAGCTGGTAGCAGGTTGCCTCTCTTCTGTTGCTTCTGATACAGCTGAAGGAGCAAATGCCTCTTCCGGAATAACATGAGAGTCGAATGGATAGATTCCAGTGGCTCTAAATCCACTCATTATGTTACTTGCCGTCATAGCTCTTGTCCATACTCTACTAAAAATTGTTCCAAAATCACTCTTCGTTACATAACTGGATTTGTTCCTATCAAAGAACAACAGAATCTCATCGTCCCAGAAGGTTTCAAAAGGTTTGAAGACAGCTTTATCCATTGGTTGTAACTCATGTGTGGTATTGCTGGGAAGACAGTACAAAGTGATCCCATATTTATCGGCAGCATTTGCGATATTTGCATCCAAATGAGATGATGCACCATCAAATATTAGCAGTACTTCTCCTGCCACCTTGTATCGGGCAAAATGGTCAAGCCAATGAATGAATAAGGCAGTTGTCATCGAACCTTTACCACTCATGACAACCTCCGTTCCAGGAGGCATATCTTTTTTCCACTCTGGCTTTAAACGCTGGCCCTTGAAAATCACCATCGGTGGAATTGATGTTCCAAGAGCATTAGCGCATGCAACAATTGTAACATTTTCTGCATGCTCAGGTGCAACCAGGTGGACTCTCTTTGCACCTCTCCTGGCCAAAACCGTCTGCCGATGATGCACTGTGAGCCGGCACCCTTTTTCATCGATATTATATATTCTTTCCGGCTTTGTCATCAAATCATGCTCTACCAAAAGATTTCGTAGCTTTTCAAAATGATCATTTACTATGAATTTATTTAGTTTCATAGCACGACCTGGATTCATCTGTTGAGCTTTTCTTGCTGCTACCTCCGGGTGACGTTGGAGGAAAAGCCGCAGCCACTTCCTGCCAGCAGATCGCTTTGATACATCAAAAGGGTGCGGTAGATTGTTGATCAAGCAAAAGTTAAAAACAGAAACACGCAAAAATTTTCCTGTTATTGGCATGCCAATCTCGCTCAAACGAAAAATGCGAGCACAAAGTTCATCTTCCATTTCTTTGGTTAAGTAGGGATTGCGACCAAGTTTTCTGACATGCGATCCACTCTTCACATGGTCGCGAAGTGTCCTCCTAGGAATTTTGTGTATCTCAGAAGCTCTTTTAACGCTTATTCCTTCATCCACAGCATTCATAGCAGCCTTCAACTGTTCTTCTGACCAGAGTGCTCTATTCGGCATTTTCTGCACAGAATAATGAAAATACCATCAAGAATCAAGAAGTTTCAGTAGTTTTACTAAACAAACATGTTTAGTTTACTCTATTTATATATAAACATGATGAAACTGCTTTTAAAATCAAGAAGATTAAATCAAGACTCGTAAATAACCTAAAAATTTTGCATGTATACCTTTAACGCCACCATGGCGTTACTCGGCTACTGAGTACTTGATGTTATTTCTACGTAAGTTTCTCCAACATTTAGAAATTTTAAATAACTCAACTTACATCTCTCTGTAGAAGAAATTACAAGGATGAAGAAAATGTATGGTTTTACAAAGTTATTCTTTACAGTACCTACAAAATCAGCTACATTTGCTTACCTTGATATAACAGCAGCCTCTCAGCTCCGTGACTCACGAGGAAATGGCGGAAATAACAATTCGTAGGTAAATGATGGCGGACTACTAACAACTGTTTTTATCGCTAGATGGCACATGTATGCAGACCCTTATGGTGAATTACCGCACTCTGGTCTCATTACAAATAACTAGGTGGGTGGCGATAAAGTGGTACATGGCGTTATTTGGCTAAAATACCTTAAACATAACTTATGCTCGCAATAAAGTTTGGCCCTACCAGTGTCGACATTCTTCTGACCCGCTGTTTGCTGTACACGTATTGCGGTGTGTGTCGTACTGACGATATCAGCATACATTTGGTAGCACAGCGACTGCTGACTGCCAACAGCTGCTGAATGCTGACTGTTTAGCAACTGCTTTGTTTGGTAGCGAGCTTTGGACAAGCAGTTAGTTTGATTGTACTGCTAATTACATGTGCTGTAAGTACCAACTGGAACACATTGCTTACAATTGTAACTACTTATGTCGACGGTACATGTACACGTGTTACTTATTGCTGTCTTATATAAGGGCACTGCCAGCAGTTCACAGTGTATAATGTCGAGTGTTTGTGTAAGCTGTACAAATGAACTGTACAAAACTTGCAGCTAGCTGTCACTGTCTAACTGTAAGCTGTACAAATGAACTGTACAAAACTTGCAGCTAGCTGTCACTGCCTAACTGTAAGCTGTACAAATGAACTGTACAAAACTTGCAGCTAGCTGTCACTGCCTAACTGTAAGCTGTACAAATGAACTGTACAAAACTTGCAGTAAGCTGTCACTGTCTAACTGTAAGCTGTACAAATGAACTGTACAAAACTTGCAGCTAGCTGTCACTGCCTAACTGTAAGCTGTACAAATGAACTGTACAAAACTTGCAGCTAGGTGTCACTGCCTAACTGTAAGCTGTACAAATGAACTGTACAAAATTTGCAGCTAGCTGTCACTGCCTAACTGTAAGCTGTACAAATGAACTGTACAAAACTTGCAGTAAGCTAGCTGTCACTGCCTAACTGTAAGCAGTACAAATCAACTGTACAAAACTTGCAGCAAGTAGTGTCACTGCCTAACTGTAAGCTGTACAAATGAACTGTACAAAACTTGCAGCTAGCTGTCACGGCCTAACTGTAAGCTGTACAAATGAACTGTACAAAACTTGCAGCTAGCTGTCACTGTCTAACTGTAAGCTGTACAAATGAACTGTACAAAACTTGCAGCTAGCTGTCACTGGCCTAACTGTAAGCGTACAAATGAACTGTACAAAACTTGCAGCTAGCTGTCACTGCTAACTGTAAGCTGTACAAATGAACTGTACAAAACTTGCAGCTAGCTGTCACTGCCTAACTGTAAGCTGTACAAATGAACTGTACAAAACTTGCAGCTAGCTGTCACTGTCTAACTGTAAGCTGTACAAATGAACTGTACAAAACTTGCAGCTAGCTGTCACTGCCTAACTGTAAGCTGTACAAATGAACTGTACAAAACTTGCAGCTAGCTGTCACTGCCTAACTGTAAGCTGTACAAATGAACTGTACAAATACTTGCAGCTAAGCTGTCACTAGTGCCTAACTGTAATGCTGTACAAATGAACTGTACAAAACTTGCAGCTAGCTGTCACTGCCTAACTGTAAGCTGTACAAATGAACTGTACAAAACTTGCAGCTAGGTGTCACTGCCTAACTGTAAGCTGTACAAATGAACTGTACAAAATTTGCAGCTAGCTGTCACTGCCTAACTGTAAGCTGTACAAATGAACTGTACAAAACTTGCAGTAAGCTAGCTGTCACTGCCTAACTGTAAGCAGTACAAATCAACTGTACAAAACTTGCAGCTAGGTGTCACTGCCTAACTGTAAGCTGTACAAATGAACTGTACAAAATTTGCAGCTAGCTGTCACTGCCTAACTGTAAGCTGTACAAATGAACTGTACAAAATTTGCAGCTAGCTGTCACTGCCTAACTGTAAGCTGTACAAATGAACTGTACAAAACTTGCAGTAAGCTAGCTGTCACTGCCTAACTGTAAGCAGTACAAATCAACTGTACAAAACTTGCAGCTAGGTGTCACTGCCTAACTGTAAGCTGTACAAATGAACTGTACAAAAATTTGCAGCTAGCTGTCACTGCCTAACTGTAAGCTGTACAAATGAACTGTACAAAATTTGCAGCTAGCTGTCACTGCCTAACTGTAAGCTGTACAAATGAACTGTACAAACTTGCAGCTAGCTGTCACGGCCTAACTGTAAGCTGTACAAATGAACTGTACAAAACTTGCAGCTAGCTGTCACGGCCTAACTGTAAGCTGTATAAATGAACTGTACAAAACTTACAGTAAGTAGCTGTCACTGCCTAACTGTAAGCTGTACAAATGAACTGTACAAAACTTGCAGCTAGCTGTCACTGCCTAACTGTAAGCTGTACAAATGAACTGTACAAAACTTGCAGCTAGCTGTCACGGCCTAACTGTAAGCAGTTAAAATGAACTGTACAAAACTTGCAGTAGCTAGCTGTCACTGCCTAACTGTAAGCTGTACAAATGAACTGTACAAAATTTGCAGCTAGCTGTCACTGCCTAACTGTAAGCTGTACAAATGAACTGTACAAAACTTGCAGTAAGCTAGCTGTCACTGCCTAACTGTAAGCTGTACAAATGAACTGTACAAAATTTGCAGCTAGCTGTCACTGCCTAACTGTAAGCAGTACAAATGAACTGTACAAAACTTGCAGTAAGCTAGCTGTCACTGCCTAACTGTAAGCAGTACAAATGAACTGTACAAAACTTGCAGTAAGCTAGCTGTCACTGCCTAACTGTAAGCAGTACAAATGAACTGTACAAAACTTGCAGCTAAGCTGTCACTGCCTAACTGTAAGCTGTACAAATGAACTGTACAAAACTTGCAGCTAGCTGTCACTGCCTAACTGTAAGCAGTACAAATGAACTGTACAAAACTTGCAGTAAGCTAGCTGTCACTGCCTAACTGTAAGCGTACAAATGAACTGTACAAAACTTGCAGCTAGCTGTCACTGCCTAACTGTAAGCTGTACAAATGAACTGTACAAAACTTGCAGCTAGCTGTCACTGCCTAACTGTAAGCAGTAAAATGAACTGTACAAAACTTGCAGTAAGCTAGCTGTCACTGCCTAACTGTAAGCTGTACAAATGAACTGTACAAAATTTGCAGACTAGCTGTCACTGCCTAACTGTAAGCTGTACAAATGAACTGTACAAAACTTGCAGTAAGTAGCTGTCACTGCTTACATGAAGTACAATCAAATGAAACTGTACAAAAACTTGCAGTAATGCTAGCTGTCACTGCCTAACTGTAAGCTGTACAAATGAACTGTACAAAATTGCAGCTAGCTGTCACGCCTAACTGTAAGCAGTACAAATGAACTGTACAAAACTTGCGTAAGCTAGCTGTCACTGCCTAACTGTAAGCAGTACAAATGAACTGTACAAAACTTGCAGTAAGCTAGCTGTCACTGCCTAACTGTAAGCTGTACAAATGAACTGTACAAAATTGCATGCTAGCTGTCACTGCCTAACTGTAAGCTGTACAAATGAACTGTACAAAACTTGCAGTAAGCTAGCTGTCACTGCCTAACTGTAAGCTGTACAAATGAACTGTACAAAACTTGCAGCTAGCACTGTCACTGCCTAACTGTAAGCTGTACAAATGAACTGTACAAAACTTGCAGTAAGCTACTGTCACTGCCTAACTGTAAGCTGTACAAATGAACTGTACAAAACTTGCAGTAACTAGCTGTCACTGCCTAACTGTAAGCTGTACAAATGAACTGTACAAAACTTGCAGTAAGCTAGCTGTCACTGCCTAACTGTAAGCTGTACAAATGAACTGTACAAAACTTGCAGTAGCTAGCTGTCACTGCCTAACTGTAAGCTGTACAAATGAACTGTACAAAACTTGCAGTAAGCTAGCTGTCACTGCCTAACTGTAAGCAGTACAAATGAACTGTACAAAATTTGCAGTAAGCTAGCTGTCACTGCCTAACTGTAAGCAGTACAAATGAACTGTACAAAACTTGCAGCTAGCTGTCACTGCCTAACTGTAAGCTGTACAAATGAACTGTACAAAACTTGCAGTAAGCTACTGTCACTGCCTAACTGTAAGCATGTCAAATAACTGTACAAAACTTGCAGCTAGCGTCACTGCCTAACTGTAAGCTGTACAAATGAACTGTACAAAACTTGCAGCTAGCTGTCACTGCCTAACTGTAAGCAGTACAAATGAACTGTACAAAACTTGCAGTAAGCTAGCTGTCACTGCCTAACGTAAGCAGTGCAAATGAACTGTACAAAACTTTGCAGCTAGCTGTCACTGCCTAACTGTAAGCTGTACAAATGAACTGTACAAAACTTGCAGCTAGCTGTCACTGCCTAACTGTAAGCAGTACAAATGAACTGTACAAAACTTGCAGTAAGCTAGCTGTCACTGCCTAACTGTAAGCTGTACAAATGAACTGTACAAAATTGCAGCTAGCTGTCACTGCCTAACTGTAAGCTGTACAAATGAACTGTACAAAACTTGCAGTAGCTAGTTCACTGCCTAACTGTAAGCTGTACAAATGAACTGTACAAACTTGCAGTAACTAGCTGTCACTGCCTAACTGTAAGCGTACAAATGAACTGTACAAAACTTGCTAGCTAGCTGTCACTGCCTAACTGTAAGCAGTACAAATGAACTGTACAAAACTTGCAGCTAGCTGTCACTGCCTAACTGTAAGCTGTACAAATGAACTGTACAAAACTTGCAGCTAGCTGTCACTGCCTAACTGTAAGCAGTACAAATGAACTGTACAAACTTGCAGTAGCTGCTGTCACTGCCTAACTGTAAGCAGTGCAAATGAACTGTAAAAACTTGCAGCTAGCTGTCACTCCCCCCCCCCCCCCCCCCCCCCCCCCCCCCCCCCCCCCCCCCCCCCCCTTTTTTTTTTTTTTTTTTTTTTTTTTTTTTTTTTTTTTTTTTTTTTTTTTTTAAGCAGTACAAATGAACTGTACAAAACTTCAGTAAGCTAGCTGTCACTGCCTAACTGTAAGCGTACAAATGAACTGTACAAAACTTGCAGTAAGCTGTCACTGCCTAACTGTAAGCTGTACAAATGAACTGTACAAAACTTGCAGTAAGCTAGCTGTCACGCCTAACTGTAAGCAGTGACAAATGAACTGTACAAAACTTGCAGCTAGCTGTCACTGCCTAACTGTAAGCTGTACAAATGAACTGTACAAAACTTGCAGCTAGCTGTCACTGCCTAACTGTAAGCTGTACAAATGAACTGTACAAAACTTGCAGCTAGCTGTCACTGCCTAACTGTAAGCTGTACAAATGAACTGTACAAAACTTGCAGCTAGCTGTCACTGCCTAACTGTAAGCTGTACAAATGAACTGTACAAAATTTGCAGCTAGCTGTCACTGCCTAACCTAAGCTGTACAAATGAACTGTACAAAATTTGCAGCTAGCTGTCACTGCCTAACTGTAAGCTGTACAAATGAACTGTACATAAGCTAGCTGTCACTGCCTAACTGTAAGCGTACAAATAACTGTACAAAATTGCAAGCTAGCTGTCACTGCCTAACTGTAAGCAGTACAAATGAACTGTACAAAACTTGCAGCTAGCTGTCACTGCTAACTGTAAGCTGTACAAATGAACTGTAAAAACTTGCAGCTAGCTGTCACTGCCTAACTGTAAGCTGTACAAATGAACTGTACAAAACTTGCAGCTAGCTGTCACTGCTAACTGTAAGCTGTACAAATGAACTGTACAAAACTTGCAGCTAGCTGTCACTGCCTAACTGTAAGCTGTACAAATGAACTGTACAAAATTTGCAGCTAGCTGTCACTGCCTAACTGTAAGCTGTACAAATGAACTGTACAAAACTTGAAGCTAGCTGTCACGGCCTAACTGTAAGCAGTACAAATGAACTGTACAAAACTTGTAGCTAGCTGTCACTGCCTAACTGTAAGCACTGTCTCAACAGTTTGCTGAACGCACTAAGCACAGTCTGCAGTGCCTCAGTCAGGACAGACCGTGACCGGGCAGACTTTCGGAGCGAGCAGCTCCCGAATAAACGTGAGACTTTTTACCTCTAGAGACAGAATGGTCGATTACACAATATAAGTTGGCGTGAAGTTCGAAGTTCTTTAGAGTTTCGCAGCAGTGTAGCTGAGTTTCTCTTTATTTGGTATATGACGCCACGTCACTGGGTAATGGGTTACCGACGTTTCGAGACAAGTTACTAATCTGGAAACGTCGGCAAGGGATTATAGAGTGATCATAGGATCATAGATGTCTCTGGTGTAAATGAGTTTAAATATGTTCAAGCTACACATCTGTTATCACACATGCACGGGTTTGCATTCCCGCTTACTGCGGTTCATGTGCAAAAGACAACAGAATATAACGGTGAATTGTATTGTTTTCTAATTTTAGTTAAAATTGGAAAAACGTTTGCACATTCTTAAATATTTACTGCATTATAAAATTTCAGAAGCCAGTGTTTATTGATAATGCTTATATGGCCCTTAAGTACGTGCATTGCTGTCTTGCTGTTTCACATTGACAGCATTTGACAAGTGTACTTGTGTGACCTTCTGTCATGTCAACCACACACTAATGTCACTTAGGGCCACGTCACAAAGACAGTGATACACGTGACTGCCGCTTGTTGCTGGTTGCTATGTAGGATAATTAAACATTCTGTATCTACTGATGAGTTCACACTTTGCTGAACAACAGAGGCAATGCACGTAAAGATAACACTGAGGCGCGTTCGCGTAACCATATTTGGCTTGGAAAACAGAAACTGAAATATTGTGATTGTGTGTCTGTTTGCTTGCCTTAGTTACCGGCAATATTGTGAGTGTGTGTCTATGTGCTTGCCTTAGTTACCGGCAATATTGTGAGTGTGTGTCTATATGCATGCCTTAGTTACCCGGCAATCAAATCGCATTTTCCTGTGCTGTATTATATTGTCGTCTGTGGTTTCACCGTCTCCACCATATTTTTCCTCATTATCTCGAAAAATGGCATGAATTTCGGGAAAAATTATTGGATATAAAATGTGTGTTTTGATCTACAAATTTTGTCTGAAATGTTTCTCACTCTGAGAAGAAATCACAGAGATATTATCATAAATGTACATAAGTCTGCATATAGAGTACCGTTATTGTTGTCACGTTTTAATAAGACATGAATTTTCTCTACAGATTTTCGAGAAATCCACAAATATTAAATTTCATCAAAATCCCTCTAGAAGGAGCCGATTTGTTCCATGCGGACAGACAGACGGACGGACGGACAGACATGACGAAACTAATAGTCGCTTTTCGCAATTTCACGAACGTGCCTAGGAACATATGTAACAAATAGAGAGGTAGGAACAATTGGCCACGCGCTGTACGTGCTGCTCACGTTCAGAGGCTGACAGACCACAAAGTGCTAATTATAAGTAGCAGACCGGCAGTCTGATGCAGCAATATTAGGAACGTTCATCGGCTGCTTTACCACGAAGACTGCAGCTACTTGAGCTCTGTAACTGCAGTTGTTCCTCATTCTGAGACAGTTGCGAAGTCTAACACAAAGTATCGTGTTGAAATGTATGCAGCTCCTTGCAACGACTACTGCATTGTGTGAACCACGAACGTGGTAATAATGGAAGCCGGGATAGCATAGTGAGTATAGTGAACATTTGAACAGGTTACAGGTTGTGAAACTGAGCAGCCTTGGTTCGATTCCCAGCAAGTTTAAAAATATTTCCTCTTGTCCAAAGCTTGAAAATATGATTTGTAGCCTACACAGTCTTCTATTTAATGGATATTAGGGAATATAGCGGACGGGGCGTGAAACTCACCATCAAAAACAATCTGGCACCAAGATGTAACAGGATATAACGCCACTCCCTATACTTCTTCACGTAGTGTACAGACAGCTGTACCTCCACTTGCAGTTAATAAGAGAGATGTCAGATATTGTAATACATTAAAAATATTCAGCAATTTATGCTTATGTCATGCTTGATCTTGAAATGACATTGCAATCTGCAACACCGTGGGCTTGTCAAGTAGCTGTCCTACCTATCAAGCTGATAAAAACTAATCAGTAACGATAAACAGTTCAGGTCGACACGTAGGCCTGCAGTTCTTAAATGAAAATGTATGATAAAACAAATATTAGAAGCAAGTGTTATCTAAAGCTTACAGACTATCAAGTGACTCAATTTATTTTGCAATACTCTTCGAAATATTCCAACAAAGTTCGGCTCAAAAATTACTTGAATTATAACCTTTCGTACTGAAGTGAATCAAAGACCAATTATTTCTAATCAAGTCTAACAATAATAACCCTCAGTAACACGTTAACATTTATTGCAACATATTACTGTTATACCTAACTACATTCACTGTGCAGTCTTCATTACAAATGCCGATCAAGATATTCACTGCTCTTTCGGAAAACTAAAGTTTACACTGTTTTAAAAGGCGCAATAATTAACTTTATCCTAAGCCAGCTGCACCCAGTACACACATTTATAATCCTACCAAATACGTCTACATCATCTTTCCTTTGACGTTATTTAACATAACCACTTTACGCCACGTACCGCTTGTATAACTGTCAATTGTCTACAGTTTGTGTGGCGCTGGTCCATGGTTATGGCTCCGAAAATAAAATGTGTTTTATTCGCCAGGGATTTTACGCAGAAGGAGCCAAAAGTCACTGTGTACCTGAGCTAGCAAGGTGCTGCACAGTGCTGACAGTGGGCAAGTACCTGTGTACCTGAGCAAGCAATGTGGTACACAGTGCTGACAGTGAGCAAGTACCTGTGTACAAGATCAAGTAATGTGCTGCACAGTGCTGACAGTGGGCAAGTACCTGTGTACATGAGCAAGCAATGTGCGGCACAGTGCTGACAGTGGGCAAGTACCTGTGTACCTGATCAAGCAATATGATGCACAGTGCTGACAGTGGGCAAGTACCTGTGTACATGAGCAAGCAAGGTGCTGCACAGTGCTGACAGTGGGGAAACACCTGTGTACATGTGCAAGCAAGGTGCGGCACAATGCTGATAGTGGGCAAGTACCTGTGTACCTGAGCAAGCAAGGTGCTGCACAGTGATGACAGTGGGCAATTGCCTGTGTACCTGAACAAGCAATGTGGTGCACAGTGCTGACTGTGGGCAAGTACCAGTATACCTGAGCAAGCAATGTGCGGCACAGTGCTGACAGTGGGCAATTACCTGAACAAGCAAGGTGCGGCACATTGCTGGCAGTGGGCAAGTACCTGTATACCTGAGCAAGCAAAGTGCTGACAGTGCACATTGCTGACTGCGGGCAATTACCTGTGTACCTGCGCAAGCAAGTTCCTTACAGTGCTGACAGTTGGCAAGTACCTGTATACCTAAGGAATCAAGCACGGTGCTGCACATTGCTGTCCGTTGGCAAGTGGTATGCATTTTAATTTTCCTTTAATTCAAATCCTTGGTGCCAGGTTGAGCGAATGCTAAGTCTTAATGGGGACTACGTTGAGGTGTGGTGTGCACCATCTGCTACCAATCTGCCATGTACACATAGCAATCTGGTGTGCACCATCTGCTACCAATCTGCCATGTACACATAGCAGTCTGTTTTGCACCATCTGCTACCAATCTGCCATGTACACATAGCAGTCTGGTGTGCACCATCTGCTACCAATCTGCCATTTACACACAGCAGTCTGGTGTGCACCATCTGCTACTAATCTGCCATGTACACATAGCAGTCTGGTGTTCACCATCTGCTACCAATCTGCCATTTACACACAGCAGTCTGGTGTGCACCATCTGCTACTAATCTGCCATGTACACATAGCAGTCTGGTGTGCACCATCTGCTACCAATCTGCCATTTAAACACTGCAGTCTGGTGTGCACCATCTGCTACTAATCTGCCATGTACACATAGCAGTCTGGTGTTCACCATCTGCTACCAATCTGCCATTTACACACAGCAGTCTGGTGTGCACCATTTGCTATTAATCTGCCATTTACACATAGCAGTCTGGTGTGCACCATCTGCTACCAATCTGCCATTTACACACAGCAGTCTGGTGTGCACCATCTGCTACTAACCTGCCATGTACACATAGCAGTCTGGTGTGTTGCTACCAACCCATGTACACATGCAGTCTGTTGACCATTCTACCAACTGCCATGTACACATAGCAGTCTGGTGTGCACCATCTGCTACCAATCTGCCATGTACACATAGCAGTCTGGTGTTCACCATCTGCTACCAATCTGCCATGTACACATAGCAGTCTGGTGTTCACCATCTGCTACCATCTGCCATGTACACATAGCAGTCTGGTTTGCACCATCTGCTACCAATCTGCCATGTACACATAGCAGTCTGGTTTGCACCATCTGCTACCAATCTGCCATGTACACATAGCAGTCTGTGTTTGCACCATCTGCTACCTAATCTGCCATGTACACATAGCAGTCTGGTGTGCACCATCTGCTACTAATCTGCCATTTTACACATAGCAGTCTGGTGTTCACCATCTGCTACCTATCTGCCATGTACACATAGCAGTCAGGTGTCACCATCTGCTACCTATCTGCCATGTACACATAGCAGTGGTGTCACCATCTGCTAACTATCTGCCATGTACACATAGCAGTCTGGTGTTGCACCATCTGCTACTATCTGCCATGTACACATAGCAGTCTGGTGTGCACCATCTGCTACCAATCTGCCATTGTACACATAGCAGTCTGGTGTGCACCATCTGCTACCAATCTGCCATGTAACATAGCAGTCTGGTGTGCACCATTGCTACCAATCTTCCATGTAAACATAGCAGTCTGGTGTGAACCATTTGCTACCAATCTGCCATGTACACATAGCAGTCTGGTGTGCAGCATCTGCTACCAATCTGCCATGTACACATAGCAGTCTGGTGTGCCGCATCTGCTACCAATCTGCATGTACACATAGCGTCTGGTGTGACCATCTGCTACCAATCTGCAATGTACACATAGCGTTGGTGTGTCACCATCTGCTACCAATCTGCCATGTACACATAGCAGTGTGGTGTGCACCATCTGCTACCAATCTGCCATGTACACATAGCAGTCTGGTGTGCACCATCTGCTACCAATCTGCCATGTACACATAGCAGTCTGGTGTGCACCATCTGCTACCAATCTGCCATGTACACATAGCAGTCTGGTGTGCACCATCTGCTACTAATCTGCCATGTACACATAGCAGTCTGGTGTTCACCATCTGCTACCAATCTGCCATTTACACACAGCAGTCTGGTGTGCACCATCTGCTACCAATCTGCCATTTACACACAGCAGTCTGGTGTGCACCATATGCTACTAATCTGCCATGTACACATAGCAGTCTGGTGTGCACCATCTGCTACCAATCTGCCATTTAAACACTGCAGTCTGGTGTGCACCATCTGCTACTTATCTGCCATGTACACATAGCAGTCTGGTGTTCACCATCTGCTACCAATCTGCCATTTACACACAGCAGTTTGGTGTGCACCATCTGCTACTAATCTGCCATGTACACATAGCAGTCTGGTGTTCACCATCTGCTACCAATCTGCCATTTACACACAGCAGTTTGGTGTGCACCATCTGCTACTAATCTGCCATGTACACATAGCAGTCTGGTGTTCACCATCTGCTACCAATCAGCCATTTACACACAGCAGTCTGGTGTGCACCATCTGCTACTTATCTGCCATGTACACACAGCAGTCTGGTGTGCACCATATGCTACCAATCTGTCATGTACACATAGCAGTCTGATGTACACCATCTGCTACCAATCTGCCATGTACACATAGCAGTCTGGTGTGCACCATCTGCTACCAATCTGCCATGTACAAATAACTAACTAATTAAAACCATGTAACACAGTCCTTCTTGAGAAGCTAACAGTTCGTCAGCTAGTCAAGTTATTCCCCGCGTTTTATTGAACCCGAAGGTTCATTACCGCACTCACAAGTGCTCACCACCTGTCTCTACCACCATGTATACATACCAGTCAAAATAAAGTTCTCTGTATTAGAGTGTTTGTTACGTGTCTTTTTGACACTTTTTAGGCGCATTCTTCAAATTGCGAAAAGCGATTTTTGGCTTTCTTATTATGTCGGTCCGTATGGAACAGCTCGGCTGTTACTGGACAGAGTTTCATGAAATTGGATGTTTGACGATTTTTCGAAAACCTGTCGGGTTTCATTAAAATCTGACATGAATAACGGTACTTCACATAAACACCTATGTACATTTATGATAATATCTCGCTAAATCTTCTCAGAATGAGAAATGTTTCAGACAAAAGTTTTAGAATAAATAAAAACACACATTATATGTTAAATAACCCCCCTCCCCCCCCCCCCCCCCCCGAATATCGTGCCGTTTATGAGATAATTGGAAAAAAATATGGTACTGACGGACAGGCCACAGATGACAATATAATACAGCGCATGCGCTTTGCATGCTGGATAACTAAGGCTACAGACACACACTCAGAATGTGTAATACTTATTGCTTTTCCACGGCAAAAAGGGTTAAGCGAACGCTCCTCAATGTTGCGTATATAGTACATTGCGTGTATTGTCCGTATTATAAGCCAACTGTTGCGTATGTTGTAATAAGAAGGGGTCCTCTGAAACATTAGCATCAACAATATAACCGATGAAGACAACAATGAGATTGGTCAAAGCTTCTAGTGTCGTTTAGGCCCCTTGTATTTAGTTTCCCCATCTACTAAGAGAGGATGTTATTTGATCGGTCAGTATACAGTGACATCACTTCAATTCGGAAGTCAAAGTGCGACAAATGTCGCTATTTCTTGTCACAGTGAACTCTGCTGCAGTACAGTGGCGGTTATTAATAGCGGTCATTGTTGCCTTTACTATAATGGCTACTGCGACGCGAATAGGTGTTTATAGACGGGTCGAGGGGTACGTGTGCATGTGGGGGGCGTCCTAATGTTCTGTATGGAATTGTACGTGTGCATGTGGGGGCCGTCCTAATGTTCTGTATGGAATTGTAGCCAGGATTACAGTTGTTATGGAAACGAGGCAGCAAAACGGATGTTGCCAGCTGAGGCCAATTGAAATATTTACCGGAGTATTCTTATTATTATTCTTAATAATTCTACAGTCAGATCCAACACTTCGTTTTTTAAAAATACGCATTTTGGCTACTAATTTCGGCTCATAAGAGCCATCATCAGACCGTAACAGAAACTGTAAGCTGGAAAACTGCATACGTTTTGTAAGTAGGAGATCTGTCGAGTTTACAATAGTAAATACATTACAAATGTATATAACAATGCTGTATATATATTGCCTAGGTAAAATATTGAAAATTAAAATGTTGTCAATGTTGTCAATATTTTACATAGGCAATATATATACAGCATTGTTATATACATTTGTAATGTATTTACTATTGTAAACTCGGCAGTTCTCCTACTCACAAAACGTATGCAGTTTTCCAGCTTACAGTTTCTGTTACGGTCTGATGATGGCTCTTATGAGCAGAAATTAGTAGCCAAAATGCGTATTTTTAAAAAACGAAGTGTTGGATCTGACTGTAGAATTAATAAGAATAAATACACTGTTGCAATCTGTATGCCAACGGGGATGTCTTGTGTATATATATATAAAGAAATGTCCACCACTTGGAGCCCAGACTGAAACCAAAAATACCTTCTTTATAAAACACATCAGAAATAAAAAGGTAAAGGTAAAGCAAACCCATTACAGGCCTGGACAGGCCCTTAGGGTTCCAGGAGCTTGAGGCTCACAGATTTGTAGACAATCGGCACATGATGGTGGTAAGGGTGTCAGCCCTACGCACCGGCCGCCTTTACCTCCCAGGAAATACTCCTGGTACTCATTTCTGTTAGAGGCTGAGTCGACCGCAGGGCCATAGTGCGGCCGGAAGGTTTATGTAAATGAAAAATTCCAATGACACCATCTGGAATCGAACCCGCGACCTTCCGGCTTGTAGCGCAGTGCCTCAATCAACTGCGCCACCGCGTGCAAGTGTATAATGAATTGTTTGTGCCAATAATTTCATATTGGTATTTCGCAGAACTTCTGCTGTTTGTAATTGCGTCCGACTGACCGCACAGTCCCACTACACCTGCTGTCCGACTGACCGCACAGTCCCACTACACCTGCTGTCCGCCTGACCGCACAGTCCCACTACACCTGCTGTCCGACTGACCGCACAGTCCCACTACACCTGCTGTCCGCCTGACCGCACAGTCCTATACACCTGCTGTCCGACTGACCGCACAGTCCCACTACACCTGCTGTCCGACTGACCGCACAGTCCCACTACACCTGCTGTCCGACTGACCGCACAGTCCTATACACCTGCTGTCCGACTGACCGCACAGTCCCACTACACCTGCTGTCCGACTGACCGCACAGTCCCACTACACCTGCTGTCCGCCTGACCGCACAGTCCTATACACCTGCTGTCCGACTGACCGCACAGTCCCACTACACCTGCTGTCCGACTGACCGCACAGTCCCACTACACCTGCTGTCCGACTGACCGCACAGTCCCACTACACCTGCTGTCCGACTGACCGCACAGTCCCACTACACCTGCTGTCCGACTGACCGCACAGTCCCACTACACCTGCTGTCCGACTGACCGCACAGTCCCACTACATCTGCTGTCCGACTGACCGCACAGTCCCACTACACCTGCTGTCCGACTGACCACACAGTCCCACTACACCTGCTGTCCGACTGACCGCACAGTCCCACTACACCTGCTGTTTGACTGACCGCACAATCCCACTACACCTGCTGTCCGACTGACCGCACAGTCCCACTACACCTGCTGTCCGACTGACCGCACAGTCCCACTACACCTGCTGTCCGACTGACCGCACAGTCCCACTACATCTGCTGTCCTACTGACCGCACAGTCCCACTACACCTGCTGTCCGACTGACCGCACAGTCCCACTACACCTGCTGTCCGACTAACCTCACAGTCCCACTACACCACTGCTTGGTCCGACTGACCGCACAGTCCCACTACACCTGCTGTCCGACTGACCGCACAGTCCCACTACACCTGCTGTCCGACTGACCGCACAGTCCCACTACACCTGCTGTCCGACTGACCGCACAGTCCCACTACACCTGCTGTCCGACTGACCGCACAGTCCCACTACACCTGCTGTCCGACTGACCGCACAGTCCCACTACACCTGCTGTCCGACTGACCGCACAGTCCCACTACACCTGCTGTCCGACTGACCGCACAGTCCCACTACACCTGCTGTCCACTTTGTACTTCATCAACTGCATGTCAGCAATAATCGGAGGGACACGTGTGCTCGTATCGTGTCAGCGCCATCATGCCCATCAGCACGTGTTTTATATGCGTTCTGAAGGCGACAAACAGTTTGGAAGGCTTAAATTTAGAACGAAGGAATGCGGCTTAGAGAAAAATGGTGCTACGTTATGGAATGGGTTCATAAGGCTCAGAATACGAATCAGTAACTTGAGTACATGAACTTTAAGAGCAACAACAGTAACAATAAACAAATACAGTATAAACTGCTAAACTAAAGCGAGGCTACAACGGATTCAGGCGGATGGATGTGGGCTGATTGTTCGTGAACTGTGTGCTGGTTGGACAGTTGTGGTGCCGTCATTCAAACAACTGCTTTTATTTTAAAGGGCTGGGATAGTCCCTAAAATAGGCCACGATCGGATCTTCCCCAAATTTTCCAATTCGGTAGTAATTCTGTCATTATATTCTAATATAGTGTGAGTCACTGGTAGCGTCCTTAGCTCAACCATAATAGATAAATAAATATATATATATATAAATACATACATAAATAAGTAACGTTTTAAATGCTTTATATTTTCCCACTAAGAATATCTAAAGACTTCTTGTGTCAGTGTAAACAGTGATGCTCACCCTCAACACCTTAACACCCTGAACACCTTAACCAGTTGTTCCTAGTAATGGAAAAGCCAAGGTTTCTTAAACAAGACAGGCAATGCACGTATAAACTTAACATTGCGGCGCGTTCGCGTAACCATTTTTGCCGTGGAAAAGCAATAAGTGTTACGTATTGTGAGTGTGTGTCTGTAGCCTTTGTTATCAGTTCAAAGCGCATGCGCCGTATTATATTGTCATCTGTGGTCTGTCTGGCTGTACCAAACTGTTTCCACATTATCTCATAAACGGCACGATTTTCAGGAAAAAGTTATTGAACATAAAATGTGTGGTTTGATTTTCTCCACAATTTTGTTTGAAACATTTTTCATTCTAAGAACAATTCAGCGAGATATTATCATAAATGTACATAGGTCTTCATGTAAAGTACCGTTATTGTTGTCAGATTTTAATGAAACTCGAATTTTCTCAACAGACTTTTAAAAAATACGCAAATATAAAATTTCATGAAAATCCGTCCATTGGCAGCCGAATTGTTCCATGCGGAATGACATACATGACGAAGCTAATAGTCGCTTTTCACAATTTTGCGATCGCGCCACAAAAACGCTTAGATGAATCTTATGCTTCAAGTGATTAAGGGTTAAACTGCAGCTAAGTTAGACGTAACAAGTAAAGCTGTCCGTATGCACGACATGAAGACATACAGCGGCAGTAGAGGTGTAGCTGCTGTCTTGCTTGACCTCAGCACTAGATGCAACTGAGTGCTAAGCTTCACGCCCCGACCACTTTACTATCGGAGAAACCCCAAAGTCGGTCTGGATGTTCTGGAGAAGAGAAAAGTGTCTAACCCTGCCGTGATTCGAAACCCAGACCCTCCAACTCGTAGCGAAGTCGATATCGTGACCGCGCTACCGCGGCGAGTGCTTACGTAGCGGATGTCCGCTGAAAGTCTGCAGCTTGGGACGCAGCCAATTTTCCGCTGTCTCCAGCAATTACCTATTGTTCAGGAGACAGTGTCACACATTGCGAGGCGTTGTTTACAATTCCACGAAAATGCTTTACAGTCAGGTGTTCTCAAAAACATATTAATTCTCTTTTACTACTCAAACAAAAGACAGACAGGCATTCGTGTTTTTATCTGCAGTTTTTATTGTTATGATTGCTCGTTTTAAGTCTCTGTGGGCACCAAGGTGTCTTCAGCGTGGCTGTGCCAGATACCTGGATGTACGGACGGACAGTAGTCACACCGCACCTCCCAACCAATCAGGTCTAGGCTTTTAGGCTAAGAAGTTCCTGTCGTCCTATCTGAACTGTAGAAAGGCGTCAGCTGTGACACCATTGACTTTTGTTTGGTAAAGGCGGTGCTACAGTTGTGAACAGGTGCCGAGGAACGAAACTTAGTCACAGAAGGCATACCTCATTGGGCCTCCGTTAGCCTGTCGCAGAGCCGTAGAGGCAGGGCCATTGTGTGTTTGTGTTGTGTTGTGTTGAGTTGTGTTGAGTGTGCTCAGTAACACAGAGTAAACATCACTGATTAATACTAAACCCTCAATTCAATTTAACCAAGATTAAACCACGAATTTTTTGTTGAACCCCTTAAAAACACCTGCCCCCCATACTGTCCTCCACAACATCCTAATCTCATCCAGCGATTTGTGTAATCCCTGGCCAGACAGGCTCGTAAAACAGAACGGCTGAGCGAACTGCAACCCTTAATTGAAACAATTCCAAGCAATTCCTTTATTTGTTAATACAATTTCACACCCATATATCAAAACATCCCATGAAAAGCAGCGATTACGTTCAAAATGACTTAGAGAATATGAGACAATGGGAGGTTATTGCAGCAGTCAATTGTTCGCATTTTTAGGGGAGAGGTTTCCTGACTGTAATGTTATGCCTATCCGTATATTACCATCTGGACGTTTCTAGGGAGAGACTGTGTGTAAGTAAACGAGTAACGGATTTGCTGTGGACAGATGTAATCGGAAGAAGCTAAACAGCTTGGAAGCTAAATAAGTAGAGGTATTAGTTCAAGCAGCTAAATAATTCTGCAGCTTTCGGGAACTTAGATTCTGATAATGTGAATATTCTTATGGCTTGAGAAAAATTGGAATATTAGAGCTTCAGCCGAAGAGCGTTAAAGCAGCTTAAATAAAGTTTTTTTGAAAAATGCTCACAATTTTTAGCCAAGGGAAAACAGGCTAAAATGTAATGATTGATAAATCTAAGCCAGATGAAATGGAAGTACTGTGAACAATGTGGGGCTTAAAACTAGAAGAAATATGAGGGAGAAGAGACGATTTAACTATAAGAAAGAATTAATGGTGTCGATACAAAGAGAACAGAAATATTAGGGACTGTCTAGATAAACGAATGCATGAAATGCCTACATCTTAGCCTTACTCTCTCATTAACGTTATATAAAATGTTGACGTACATACTTTCTCCTCTCCACGTATGTCGGTACGTAGGCCTATAGTAAATTATCGGGGGCCATTAGCTTGGATTTTGAAGTAAGAAATCGATTACCGATTAAATCGCAAAATATTGGAAAAGTTACAGGAGTAAAATTGAATAAAGAAGTCGCCACATAATTCTGCCGAGACATGCGCGACAGAAAGTGTGACAGACAGGGAGGGGGTGGAATAGCGGCGACGCTACTGGCGATCATAAAAACGTCTCATTGTGCACAACTAGAGGTCCCCGAAAACTAGGATCACAAAGCTCGCAGAAAAGTCTGTATTCCACAGGGGGTTTGGCTTATTGCAAGCGGGAGGGAATTCATGCACTACGTTTGTCACTTGGTCAGCCTGCCTCAAGCTTCCGCGGCCTGAACGAATGCTGAAAATCTCGCCCCCACCGGTATTCGAGCCCCTGACCGTCCAGTACGTAGCCTAGTACGTAGCTTAATCACCATACCGACTGAGTCATCCAAGTTGAAACATGCAGAGAACTTTACATTTTGTATGTACGTTGCTGATTAACTTACGGAATACAAACTGTAGTAAGAAAAAAGTATGTTTTTGCGTGCGTAATTATGAAGTGTCTAGAGGAGGAATCATGATGTGTGTATGGCGTTGTGAAAACAAGCCTCAGTGTCAACTAAACAGCAAATCACTACGTATTTAATGCCTACACCACATTATTACTTTTCCTGGATAGTCCCTTCCAGAATCAGATACAAATGCGAGATGCTTCCTCTGTAGTGGCTCGCACCTTGTGGAGAACTCGCTTTGGAGGAGGCTACGGACCTGTTGTAAGGCCACAGATTATCTAGTATAGTGTAAGACAGACTACAGAACGAATGATTTCGTAGTTACAATTATGGCCACTCAGCGGCGCGTTAGCACGCATCATGCAAACGCGATTTTGAGCAACTGTCAGCCCCTGCCACCTGCCGGCAGGAATGTGAAACCTGTTATACTTTACATTATGTGTAAGAACAGGTCAATTAATTAAATGCTTCGACTAGACAGACCGGCTGACAGTTGCTTACCAACTCAAGAAAATTCTCTTTTTGTGGAACCCGAAGGTTTATTACTCTTATTCCTTAAGTGTCCTAAAGGATGCATCATGAGACTGCGTTCGGTCCACAAGAAGATCCAACCACCAGCTCCCGCGATATAACAGCTGTGATCTGAATATTTATTTTGACAGTCTCTTCTATAAAGCGATGGTTGTAAAAACATCAACGATTTAAACTAATTACTCACAGTGGCCTCGTCTTATACAGCTTAATCAGACAGGCGTCACTGTGACTGAAAGAATTTCTGGAAGTTAAGAAGTTCTTACTCAGTTTACAGCACATCCAAGCCACTCATGAAAGTTATACATAAATCAGAGGCATGCTGTGTATTTGTAATTACAAATTTACACTTCCCTTAATTCCTTATTCATAGATTCGATTTTCCCAGAGACCATGGAAGTCAGCAGAGGGAAGTATCCAATGACTGGTAGCAGGCAATTCATCTTCCCCATCACCTTCCGTTACTTCAGTCTGCTGTCCTTCTAAATGCAGTCGACAGATATGGTACTGCATGTCTACAGATTTTAAATCAATATCTTCAACAAGTTTAGACAATACGGTTTGACTTTTTAACCTTACTTTCATTAACATCTATTCAGGTCCAGCCTGCATATGACAATAACAAAAACAGCACTGTTCACACAATTAATAGCAAAATAATTCCAACAAACACATAAAAGCAACCAATGCAGAACATTTCACTGTCTTTCTTGAAAATCCAGAATTCATGTGTATTCATGTGAACAGAGACTGCACTTGTCTATCAGGACCGTTGTGTCCTTCTGTCACTCCTGAGGGCTGAGAAGGCACTGCAGAGCTCTGTGTACAGCGCAATGAACCTTACACCAGTTATCAACAAACCAGAGGTTTTGGCCACACACATTCATTTGTAAGACAAGCAATGTAACATATACATATTACTGTTTTGTTGCTCTCAGAAGCCCGTTCTCTCGCTCAAACTCAGATAACAAAGCTCCATGTAAACAAGTAGCAGAGAATAACGTTTGACCTGAAAACAAATGAAATGGAGAGTGGTAAATCTTGCATCATTTTTATATTAGAGCAACAATGCTGTTAATATCAATGTATACCACACAAGTCTTTTCTTCCTTGCAAGTAGGCCTACAGAAAGCCAAGCATGCCCCACCTTGGGCAGTTAACCTGGCACATCAGTGACCTTACAAAATTTCGTAATATTTGTGTTACATATCGGCAATAACAAAGTTGCATCTAATTTGCAGCACAGCCATAACTTATGTTCCCATTAATGGAATATTTTCATCTGGCCTGGGTTTTGGTGGCATTGTTTAATGATGTACTAGTTCGTTAATGCCGTGTTTCATAGCATGTAACGCCATATAACTTACTACTTTACAGCGTCGTTAAATAACAAACACAGTAAGAACACAAACCTGGTCACCTTCTTGTAGCCACGTGTTAACATTGCCATATCTCCGTTGTTTAATTCGCTAAACGCAATGCACTCTACATGTCCATTTAGCACCAACTCGTTGCAACTTCTCACAGTCATTCCTGATGTAATAAGAACGTCGAAGGCAGCTTTCCTCACGTGTCGCAGCAATTCATTTCTACCTAAGACAACTAAGGAGAGAACAAAAATAATTTTAAGTGCCTAAAAGCTGGACAAGTGCATAAACTTCTTACAGGCACACAACCCTGTGTCGTCGGTGTAACTTTCAACTGTACAAATCATTCATTCTACATACACATAAATACTGTCCCTCTCGGTGACAATGAATCTCTAGCCAATTTCAAAAACTGATGTCACATTCCGAGTCTGATTGTGTGACAAACAAACAAACAAACAAACTGCACTCGACAAATTGATACAAAATGAAATAACAACAACAGTAATGACATATAATCCACTCGCACGAACAATAACAATTATACCAGCACTATACTTACCACTCACACTAACCGTAGCACTAAATACCATTCAAATATCAGTGACCACCACGACACACAAACAACAAACAAACTCGTAACAAACAAACACCCACTTCTTACAATAGCCAAGCACTTGCTCCACAGTTAGACCCAAAACATGTTACATGCATGTTTACATTATGCGGCGAATTAGGAATATCGTACAGCGAAACGGGGGGCGTGACGTCACAAGATTGTGTCCGTTCGTGCTACAGAGGGAGGCTGAATTTATTTGCTTTTTCTCCACCTTCTTACTCTAACGATTTAGGCCTTTTGACCTTTCCCGATTCTATTTCCATCTTTTATGTGGTCTACTTCGGTCTCTTCATTCTACAGTATGTTAATGAGACGCGACATTCGGGTATCTGTCTGATGTGTCAGTTTGATGTGTGAATCTGTCTGATGTGTCAGTTTGATGTGTGATCTGTCTGATGTGTCAGTTTGATGTGTGATCTGTCTGATGTGTCAGTTTGATGTGTGATCTGTCTGATGTGTCAGTTTGATGTGTGATCTGTCTGATGTGTCAGTTTGATGTGTGATCTGTCTGATGTGTCAGTTTGATGTGTGATCTGTCTGATGTGTCAGTTTGATGTGTGATCTGTCTGATGTGTCAGTTTGATGTGTGATCTGTCTGATGTGTCAGTTTGATGTGTGATCTGTCTGATGTGTCAGTTTGATGTGTGATCTGTCTGATGTGTCAGTTTGATGTGTGATCTCCAGTTATCTTTTTATCCATAATTTTATCAAAAAGTAATGATATATTCACTTTTGCTTGTTATCAAGCAACGACATCTCTTGACTGCTCTCAGCAATTTTATTTCTGTAGCATGTCAGTTTCACGTTTCTTTTTCAGACGCCATGATTCACCGCGACACAGCAAGGCCGGTAAACCGTAACTTTATATAGCGGTAGCAGCAGTTGCATTTCTGTTCTGCTGCGTTTCGCTAAGACTCGTTACATTTTGCCGAACTTTACTTGACAGCGATGTAATTTAGTGCAGACGTCGTTATCATAACTGTAGCTTACGTCACAGCAGAAGCAGTTAAACTGTCGGACATGTTCAACAGCGAGGCTCTCGTGGTTGCAGCTCATATTACGACTGTACTATACTATACTGTATTGTACTGTATTGTACTGTATTGTACTGCACTGCAGTCAATGCCGCTCATACAACAATGAATGTCTGCATGTCCGGTCTGCAGAATGCAACTTGTGGCCGGTGGGCTGGATGCTACAGTGTGTACGTGTTTCGTATTTTGTCTTCTGGGATGTTACACTGTATCGCTGAGTGCATAGTAGTCAAAGCAGACGCCTGTCTCGGACTGTTCCAGCAACATCACGCCTCGCCTACTGTCTCTGTACAGACAGACACAAATTGATCGCCATGCCGTCTGTGTATCCCTCACTAAACACTTACAGCAAGTGCGGTGTGTTCAGAAACTGTCGTGTGGTTGTTATTAGACTGCAGGTCATGCCGACGACGCAACCTATTACATACTGCTCTTACACATTTAAAGATACCCAAATCAATGGTAAGCATACTTACCAGCCCAAAATCACTTTATCACGAAATGTGTTGCGGTGGTAGTCATGCCTATCATGTGCGCTGTTAATTTTGTGGTGGTAAGTATACTTACCATTAATTAAAAAGACAACTTTATGGTAGACTTACGATACGGTACATGAAATTAATGGTGTTTACCGTCACTTCGAAGTAACTTTGAATGGTAAGTATACTTACCATTAATTATGGAGTACTTGGGGCGGTAAGTGTAGATGCCAATGTAGATCCCAACGATGTAGCCTACACAGCTTTTACGCTCATGAAGGTACCCAAATGATTGGTAAGCATACTTACCATCTCAAATTCAATTTATCACGAGCTGTGTTGCAGTGGTAGCCATGCCTATCATTTGTGTTGTAAATTTTGTGGTGGTAAGTATACTTACCATTAATTTAAAAGACAACTTAATGGTAGACTTACGATACGGTAAATGAAATTAATGGTGTTTACCGTTACTTCGGAGTAACTTTGACTGGTACGTATACTTACCATTAATTATCGAGTACTTGGGGCGGTAAGTGTAGATGCCAATGCAGGTAATCCCAACGACGTAGTCTATACAGCTTTTACACAATTAAAGCTACCCAAATCAATGGTAAGCATACTTACCAGCTCAAAATCACGTTATCACGAAATGTGTTGTGGTAATTATGCCTATCATTTGTGTTGTAAATTTTGTGGAGGTAAGTATACTTACCATTAATTTAAAAGACTTACGATACGGTACATGAAATTAATGGTGTTTACCGTTACTTCGGAATAACTTTGAGTGGTAAGTATACTTACCATTAATTATGGAGTACTTGGGGCGGTAAGTGTAGATGCGAATGCAGGTCATGTAGTAACGCCTATCTTTTGTGTTGTAAATTTTGTGGTGTTAAGTATACTTATCATTAATTTAAAAGACAACTTTATGGTAGACTTACGAAACGGAAAATGAAATTAATGGTGTTTACCGTTACTTCGGATTAACTTTGAGTGGTAAGTATACTTACCATTAATTATGGAGTACTTGGGGGCGGTAAGTGTAGATGCCAATTCAGGTAATCCCAACGACGTAGACTACACATCTTTTACGCTCATTAAGGTACCCAAATCAATGGTAACCATACTTACCAGCTCAAAACCACGTTGTCACGAACTGTGTTGCGGTGGTAATCATGC
The DNA here is from genome assembly GCA_021186555.1 of Reticulitermes speratus. Taxonomy (NCBI): domain Eukaryota; kingdom Metazoa; phylum Arthropoda; class Insecta; order Blattodea; family Rhinotermitidae; genus Reticulitermes; species Reticulitermes speratus. The sequence goes on along the minus strand of JAJKFL010000031.1, from coordinate 100,736 downwards.
CTATCATTTGTGTTGTAAATTTAAAGTATACTTACCATTAATTTAAAAGACTTACGATACGGTACATGAAATTAATGGTGTTTACCGTTACTTCGGAGTAACTTTGAGTGGTAAGTATACTTACCATTAATTATGGAGTACTTGGGGGCGGTAAGTGTAGATGCCAATGCAGGTAATCCCAACGACGTAGTCTACACAGCTTTTACACAATTAAAGCTACCCAAATTAATGGTAAGCATACTTACCAGCTCAAAAACACGTTATCACGTTTTGTGTTGCGGTGGTAGTCATGCCTATGATTTGTGGTGTAAATTTTGTGGTGGTAAGTATACTTACCATTAATTTATAATACAACTTTATGGTATACTTACGATACGGTACATGAAATTAATGATGTTTACCGTTACTTCGGAGTAACTTTGAATGGTAAGTATACTTATTAATTATGGAGTACTTGGGGCGGTAAGTGTAGATACCAATGCAGGTCATCCCAACGACATAGTCTACACAGCTTTTACACAATTAAAGCTACCCAAATCAATGGTGAGCATATTTACCAGCTCTAAATTACGTTATCACGAGCTGTGTTGTGGTGGTAGTCATGCCTATCGTGTGTGCTGTAAATTTTGTGGTGGTAAGTATACTTATCGTTAATTTTGATGAAAATTTTTAATGGTAGACTTACAATACAATACCTGAAATTAATGGTATGTTTACCATTATTTAAGGGTAATTTTCAGAACAATTAATTCTGGAGTACTTGGGCTGGTAAGTATACATGCCAATGCAGGTCGTCCCAACAACGTAACCTAAACAGCTTTCACACAATTAAACCTGCCCAAATCAATGGTATATATACTTACCAGCTCAAAATCACTTTACTTACTACGAATTACGTTATGGCGGTAAGCACATTTTCCATTTGTGTCTTAGATTTTGGGGTTGTAATTATACACACCATAAATTTCGAAGGAAAAATTATGGTATAGTTACGATACAGTGCCTGAAATTAATGGTATCTTTACCGTTATTACGGAGTAACTTTGAGTGGTAAGTATACTTAACATTAGTTCTGGAGTGTTTGGGGCGGTAGATATAAATCTATTCAACTTGCTGTTACAGTTTCAATTTTATTCTAATAAAGGTAAGTATACAAACCGTATAATGTTAAACAGTTACCACATAAATGACGGTATGTATACACAGGTAAGGTAAAGGTAAAGTTCTCCCTAGAACAGGCAATGAAGGCCGAGAGGGACAGTAGAGGTGTAGCTCTACTCTTTAACCTCGGCGATAGATTGGGGTGGGTGGTCAACTCCACGCCCCGGCCGCTTTACTCCCGGGAAAGAGACCCGGTACCGATTGTATAGAAGGCTGGGTGGACCCCAGTGCCGGTCTGGACGGGTGCCAAAAATCTCGCCCCCACCGTGATTTTTTTCCCTGTCAAGTTATTTCCCTTTGATCCATTTTGTACTTTTAAATCCTTCCGTCCTTCTTCATGTCACTTATGTTCCATATTAGTCCTTATACAACAAACATAACACAAACATCCATTCCCCCGGCGGGATTCGAACCCACAATCCCAGCAAGCGAGCGGCTGCACACCTACGCCTTAAGCAAGTCAGTGTTAGCTTCACACCCTAACCGCTTTACTGCAGAACAGAGCCGGGCGCAGCGTAGGCAATAATCTCTGCTGCTACTGTAAATCCAATACCGATCCCCCACTAGTCTAGTTAAGTAAAATGTCAGCCTAGAACAGTCTACGAATACTCAGAGGTATAGGTCTAGTCTTTGACCTCGGCGCTAGATGGGGGGGATGTGTGGTCAACGACACTCTCCGACCGCTTTACACTGGTGAAAGATACCCGGTACCCACTGTATAGGACGCTGGGTGGGCCCCAGGGTCGGTCTGAACGAATGCGGAAAATCTCGCCCCCACCGGGATTCGAGCCCCGGACCGTCCAGCACGTAGCCTAGTACGTAGCTTAATCACCATACCGACTGAGTCATCCAAGTTGAAACATGCAGAGAACTTTACATTTTGTATGTACGTTGCTGATTAACTTACGGAATACAAACTGTAGTAAGAAAAAAGTATGTTTTTGCGTGCGTAATTACGAAGTGACTAGAGGAGGAATCATAATGTGTGTATGGCGTTGTGAAAACAAGCCTCACTGTCAACAGCAAATTACTACTGCAATGCCTCTTCGTAGTTATGATTACGGCCACTGAGCGGCGCATTAGCACGCTGGATGCTAACGAGACGTTGAGCTTCTATCAGCCCCTGCCACCTGCCGACAGGAATGTGAAACCAGTTATATATCATTGTAAGAACAGCTCAAATGAGCTAACTGCATCAAGCTGACAGACAGGCTGACAGTTGTTTACCAACTCAAGAAAATCCTCTTTTTGTGGAACCCGAAGGTTTATTACGATCTTCACAGATGCTGCATTTGATTCCTACTGTGGTTCAAAGAATCCAGTCCACACCTTCCAACTCATTTCGTTAAAGTAGGCTACATTTTATTATTATCCTGCCATCTTCTCCTTGGTCTTCCGGTTGGTATAGGCCCACTCTCTTCATGTTTTCCAACAAACTGCGACGAATATTTATGATTTGCGTCTGCTCCGTTTTATCAAATCCACTTCGATTTTTTAGATCTATTTGTGAAGAGTTCATGGATCGAATCTTGTGGCCGGATACGCCACTAGACCTTTCCATACTTACACTGAGTGCCGGTGAAAGCCAAAATAACACAATAAAATTATAATGAATTAAATTAAATCGCATTTTAGTGTCTATATCACCCACAAGAACTCTCCTGACAATATAATCCTTAACTCTGTCAGCAAAAATGAGGGAAGTAAGGGCCGACAAATTTATAGTACTTAAACTTTCTTCAAGAAGCTTGAAAATTTTAGGTGTAGGTAAGATAACACTTCAGTGTCACATTCTGCGCTTATCGGAATCTGGTTATTCGGGGTTAAGGCATTTGAGGCGTGCATATGACCACTGACATCCACCTAGTGCAGAGGTTAAGTGTGAGTGGATCTATACCTCCACTTCCTGCCATTATATCGTGGACAGTAACAATTTTACCTTTCACAGGAGCCGACTGCCTTCAGTGATTCTCTCCCTCCTTTGTGTAAAATATCCTTAAATAAACAAAATAAAATGATTTCCCAGACTGTTAACATCTCTATCCACATTTTTAAGTCATGCGGTTTGTAACTAATGCAACTTTCAGAGGTGATTTAATAATATTGAAAGGTGCGCACATTGTGCATTGCAGTATTATCACATTCTCTCATCTTGTCTTTCGCATATTCGTACAATGTCCTCACCCGTTTTGGACACATTTGTATATGGTATCGTCCACATTGTCCGCCACACAAATCACATACACAGGTGCTGTCTGGGATGTGGTACTTTTTGTTGACGCACACTCTGGTGTGGAAGCCATGTACTGCCATTCTGGTCACTAGATGCCGCATCTCTTGGTTCTCCTTCTTCCAAGAGTCTGTTATCATGGCCTCCGTAGCATAGAAGTCTTGCCAGATTTCTTCATGTTTCATCTGCCTGCTCCTTAGTACCGCCTTCACCTCCAATGTTCTTGACAGTAGGTGCTTCAGCATAAGGTCATCCAGCAGGAATGTTTCCCGTGCTAGAGGATACACCAGCCGGGATGGTGTATATTTAGAGAGGCCCATTACCATTTTCAAATATCTGGCCTTTAGGCTCTCTATGCTCTCCAGTTGTTTAGTCGACAGATGGTCCCATATGATCTCCAGTCCATAAGTCAGTGTCGGCAGAACTTTTACTTCGAAAAGCCTAATTGTTGTCTTCAGTGATAGCAGCTGAATGTTTTTAATATCATTAATGCATCTGACTGCTGCAATTAGTCTTTCTTGTATGTGTACTGAGAATGATTTTCCGGTTACCTGGATTGTGATTCCCAAGTATTTGTACATATTCTTCTTTCTGAGAGGCTGTCCCCTGCAATATTGGAATTGTTGTTAACATTTATATACACAATTTGTAGTTAAGCAAAAGACCCAGTCTGCTATGCATTTTTCAGAATCTCGGTCAGGTGAGGATGATGACTAAACAGAACATATTTATTATTCACCAAGGTGAATATTTGCTTTATCTCAAAAGAGAAGTTGATGAACCGGACAGTCTTCATGCTGATGTACTAAGTTCTTAAGTCCTGTTGCAGTAAGTACCCAACAGTGAAACTGCCTTCGGTGTCTATACCAGAAAGTCAACAGTACTGTAGAACATATATCTTATGATAGTGCACTGTATTTATTGGTAGGGTGAAAGGGAAGAAAAGTTAAGTTTCAGTACTTAGAACTCAGCTGAGGTCAGTTGTGAAGAATGAGTTTTCATAAATGTCTCTCTATACACTACTGAATTAAGTGTTTGAAGTTTATGAAATATCAGCAGTGCATTCAAGTCACATAACACAACTGGCTGGTACGTTCATCTCTTACTCTACTGGTGCCTTATACATCAACACTGATTTGCCTGCTGGTAACTGACCCAATTTGTGGACTTTATAGGTAGCGTGTACTTATGAGCAAGACATGAATGACCAACAGCAAATCTCGATTTCTTCTTGTCTTAGTAACTCCTTTAATAAATGATCTGAGTCATGTTTTAGAAAATTATTTATTTCAAATATGAATTAAACATGATAAATACTGTCAGAGATGAGGCTACCAAATTTTAGAGTTAAGTCATTGTGTGTATCTCAACATGCTGCAGGACCTTGTTCGCAGCCTGTTCTTGGATCTTGTTTTATATACATATATGCATACGCATGTTTGTTGTGTGGCATAGACACGTCCATAAAGTGTAAGTTGTTAGACTAGTTAACCAGTGTTTCAAATAAGCTGCCAAATGTGTAAAATAAATCCTTTTGTAAATGAAATTTATTTTGTCTACATTATTGCCTTTCCCTGTTACGTCCCACACAGAATAAATTAATAGATATATTGTGTGAGTACATAATATTGAAGGGTAAAGTTGGTGACCCACTGAAAGAGATATGAATCAGTTGGATATGTGATTATGAAAACATATACAATCCACAAGCTTCATACAATTTATAGTAACTGTAAACTTTTGATATGGCATTGGTTTCATGGATTTAAGTGTAATCACAACCGTATGTGAAAGTAAGGAAAATTGTTGAAAGGATTAGTCAGTTTTAGTATGCAGTCCTGTATTATAGCCTTAGCTTGGGTAAATGTCAGTCAGAATAATGCTGTGTAATAGAGCAGGGTGGATCAGATGTAGTTGTCTGCTTTTTGGCAAGATCTGGTGGATCATGTGGTACGTAGCTGAACACAAAAGTGTTAGTGGTTTTCAAAATACTTGTTGGTGCACACCTTTTCTTTTACAGCAGACCAACCTTGTTCATGGGTTTGCACATTGCAGTTTTGTTTATTCATATTACCCCCTTATATTAATTGTGTCTGGTGAGGGTGTTGTATGTGGTGAGGAAGAGACTGGATAAATGAAAAGGAAGGTAATGTCTCTGTTAGAGAAGGTGGAGGTGTTGGATAAATTGGTCAGAGGAATGAGAACTGCTGCAGTCAGACAACATTTTGATGTAAACAAACTGATGATTCACTTTAGCACACAAAAGGAAGACAGTAGCAGGGACAGTGTTAAGGCCAGTGTTCTACTGAGTGTGAAAACCTCTTGTAAGATGGGAAGGGTCTTGTGTGTATGGCTGCAAGGTGAGTTGTAGAAAGTTGTCATTCAGTTGTGCTGCAGTGTTGGAGAAGGCCACCACATGGAGTCTGAGGTACAAAAGTGCTTTGAAAACTTTAGAAACTGGACGAGCCTGCACATTGTGAATACGGTAGAAGACTCAGCATCTCGTGATCTTGCAGCAGCTGCCAAGTATCCAGAGAATTTCTGGAAGGCTACTTACCACAACCAATTTTTAACTTTGATGAGGCAGGTCTCAAATTTAAGCATGTGGTGGAGACCTTCATGGCACCGTGCATGGGAAAAGTGAGTTTGTGAACTGGTTTAACTAATATCATTTCACTCATATGCATCAGAAGATGAAGGTTCCTGAGAAATATCCACATTCTATAGATTCAAGTCTTCTTGTATGTTAGTGGCATGTCATGTTGTGAAAGGTGACTGACATTGCAAAGAATCTGCAGGGTCCAGTAGACCAAGAAGTTGGCACTGTATAAGATCCCTGGAGACTTGAAGCTTCAGCAACACCAATGTGAAAACCTCAAAACACATAATAACAGAATCTTGAATAAGATTACAAACATTTTTTTACAGTCAAGCCATAGTAGCATTACTAGATTATTCTCAACCATTTTAAACTGTTCCATAGTTAGAAAAGCTTTAATAGTCATGGGGTTTAGGACATTAAAGTTTGGAAACTTAAATGGAAAATATGTTTCAATCACAGACATTTGTGTAGAAACCCACAGGTTTTGTTCACCAACTGAACATAAAACAAAACTCAACTGCTATTAGAACTGTACATCAGTATTAACCTTATCAGTTATGGACAATTTGTATATAAACTTGCAACAGATGTGAGGGGCACAGATGAAGTGAACGAACTGTAACTGCACTAATTATTTTTTGTTTTCAGCGTTTTAGGAAGGTTCCAACCCTATGACTGGGGACTTACGGCTCTGTCAGCACTGTCAGGCAGCATCTGTTATTTAGAAACATTGATTGGCAGGCACTACAGGAGGAAAGGGTGAAGCCACCAGAGAAGTCAGACTTTGTGCAAGTAAGTAGCGCAGACTGTATATTTATATCCTCTCATAAGCACTTGCTATTAAATGACCAAGTTATGCAGGGAAATGACAGGCTTGTAACAAGTACACTTTCATAAAGTAATTGAACTTCATACGTATTCTATTTGTGTATGTGTAGCTTGTGCACATGTGCATATGCACGTGTGTGTAAGTATAACGTGTGTTGAGTAAGTGCTTTGTACGTTGGTATAAGAATTCAGATTATTCTGAAGCATAAAATTTGTATCACTGTTGATGAGCAACTATATTCTACACAAGCTGCCTGAAATGTTTTGACTTATTCAGGAATCAGATATGGCATTTAATATTGCTTGAAATGAAAACATGTAGACAGTTAAGAAAGAGCAGTTTTGTGCCAAATTAGTTTCTGAACCTTCAGTTTCCAAGAGACTACATGCTGGTCTCTAAATGTACTGGCAAATGGCCTAGCATGCCACAGGCTGGTCTGTGTGTGTTTGCGCGGTAGCAATGTAAATGTCCACGCTAAGCCAGAAAGACTCAGACCGTCAAGAGATGCAACTGGCATTTAAATCTGTCTGCTAAATGTTAATATATAGCGCTGTGGGAAGATTCATTGCATTTGTGCATCATTGACGTATTTTGTGAGTGGATTTTGCCAACATTTTGTATTGAAAACTAAAAAGTGAAAATTAAATGATACAAATCAGGGTTGAAACTGCAGATTGCTTTCTTGTGAGGTGTGATTGTTTGTAGCGTGGTGGCTAGGGTGTCACTGTTTGTATAGCTGGTGTGAGGAGTGCCAACTCTTCTACCATGAAGATGGAGACAGCTTGTCCCACAGCTGATGAGCCCACAGCTAAGTCAGATACACTGACTTAGTTACCAGTCTCTAAGTTAAGTGAACTTATTGTTATGGAGCAAAAAGCCTTCACACAGTTTATCAACAGGATCCAGTTTACTTCTCCAAGCCAGGCCCAATTTACTGTCATCAGATTTCAGGAAACAAATCAATGAATTCCCCAGCCTTTATAAATCTTCTCGCAGTGTCATCGCGTAGAAGCAGTTGCTGACATTAATACTGATAATCTCGCCAGGTAGTTAAAATAAACTGCTTTGGCTAATCGAATTTCCGTAGAGATCAGTCATCAGTATGGCATATACAGCACGTTCTTGCCAACTGTTATTTCATAATTAATTAAACCGCGCAAAATTCTAAACGTCCTTCTTGTTGTGCCTGTCACTCCCTCCTTTACGAGCTCCAAACTGACGCCGCAGACGCCATCCATTTGCTGGATAGGCAGCGCGTAGTGCTGGCCTGCAGGCAGCAGAGTCCTAGAGAGGCTCACAGGCAAGCAGTAGGCCAGTTTTACGAAACGTGAGGTGTCACTACTGCGCATGAGCAGAACACCCTCACAGTCCGTTCTATCACTTTCAATATCATCATTCCATAGACTCCGATGTCTCCCTCAGATCACGTCCCTGTAAGTTCACAAACTAAGCCTTTTTTGCGTATTTGTATCTCCGTGAAGCGTGCTACGTTCCTGTTCCCTCTCATTGACCTTGATTTGAGTACCCTAGTAACATTCGGTGAAGATTACAAGTTATGAAGTTCCTCACTGCGTAATTTTCTCCGTTCTTACAGTACATCCTGTCCGTTCGGTCCATGTATTCTCTTTAGCATTTTATTCTGAAATATGATAAAAAAAACTCCCCAGCCTTATGAGAATTTCAAAAGAAGAAAGTCGTTTTGTGAATATTTAGAGTTTTAAATGGGAAAAATGTATAGCTATATTTGGAAGCACCTGGGTACAATCGTGTACGTTGAAGAACATGCGATAAGTTTCTCTTCATCTGCTATTTGCGCTACGTGCAATATGAAGTTCGTTCCGTTTTTTTTACCACGTTTTATTTTTGAGATGTAAGGCATAAGATGTCGAGATTAAGACAGGCTAACTAAGAAACAAACAGAAATACTTTTACAAACCTTAACAGTCATATAATTATAATTATGAAATATATTTTAATAAAACCTTTTATAAAGTGTATATACATAAAGTCTATTTAAATGTAAATGTAAATATATGCCACGTTTACTTAGTAACAGTACAAAAAAGTCCAATAGGGTTTGAGAGTAAAGAGACACCTGAACATCGAAACCCGCACAAGTGGTGCAGTAACGTACTTACATCAGTTATCGTGTGGTTCTTACTGTGTGCGGTTGAGTGCAGTGGAGACAGCAGTGTAAGTGACCGTCAAGTGATACAGCCTTATTGAAAGGCTTTTGATAGATCGGTTGAGGGCAGTGGAGACAACAGTGTAAGTGGCCGTCAAGTGATACAGCCTTATTGAAAGGCTTTTGATATATCGGTTGAGTGCGGTGGAGACAACAGTGTAAGTGGCCGTCAAGTGATACAGCCTTGTTGAAAGGCTTTTGATAGATCGGTTGAGTGCAGTGGAGACAAAAGTGTAAGTGGCCGTCAAGTGATACAGCCTTATTGAAAGGCATTTGATAGATCGGTTGAGTGCAGTGGAGACAACAGTGTAAGTGGCCGTCAAGTGATACAGCCTTGTTGAAAGGCTTTTGATAGATCGCTTGAGTGCAGTGGAGACAAAAGTGTAAGTGGCCGTCAAGTGATACAGCCTTATTGAAAGGCTTTTGATAGATCGGTTGAGTGCAGTGGAGACAACATTGTAAGTGGCCGTCAAGTGATACAGCCTTATTGAAAGGCTTTTGATAGATCGGTTGCATATGTAGGAAGTGTCAAACATTAAATTATTCATTACTTTGTGTTATAAATAAGCAGAAGAACTAAAAAATAAATTATTTTACTATTTCTGTTAAAGTAACAAATTTGATACAGACTGCATATTGACACGCATAAATGGCTGTTAGCTGCAAAGCAGGGCATTTTGTTGAAAGTACTTAATTTCTACATCGACATCAGAACTAAATTCAAAGCTCATTATTTTCCATGAACTATATTTTGCGTGTATAAATCAGTTTCAATACAAGAGCAAATTAAACTCGATACGTAACCAATTCAGGATTCACGTTTTAAGTTTGGAACAACAGCATAGGATTTCAGTTCTAATTCACATTTTAATAATATACAAACCAGGAAAAGAAGCTATAGCATTAGACTTGCGAAGTTACTTTGTGGCAGGAACTGACACATTTCGTCAAATGCCTCCAAAGTATAAGTGGTCTGTACGATGAGTATAACACGTTAGAAAATGATTCATAACGTAAACACTTTTGTCTTGAGAAGTTAGTAGGAAGGCGTCACGTGCAGTAGTACAAAAGTTACTAGGAAGGCGACACGTGCAGTAGTACAAAAGTTACTAGGAAGGCGACACGTGCAGTAGTACAAAAGTTACTAGGAAGGCGACACGTGCAGTAGTACAAAAGTTACTAGAAAGGCGACACGTGCAGTAGTACAAAAGTTACTAGGAAGGCGACACGTGCAGTAGTACAAAAGTTACTAGGAAGTCGACACGTGCAGTAGTACAAAAGTTACTAGGAACGCGACACGTGCAGTAGTACAAAAGTTACTAGGAAGGCGACACGTGCAGTAGTACAAAAGTTACTAGGAAGGCGACACGTGCAGTAGTACAAAAGCAATTTATATTCAAAAAGTAGGAACTGTAAGGAAACTTGAATTGGAAGTACTGATGCTTGTAGGCCGTAATATGAAGGTGTATTGAGCTTTGATAGTTTTGTGTGATTGGATAAGCTGTTTAATTTTTGGTAATTATGAAGAAATACTAGGCTTCCCTGTTCATCCCAAATTATTAAGTTATCTATGTTTTGTAATTTCAAGAAACACGTGATACAAATTTCATAAAAGCAATTCTAGAGCAATCTGTAATGTTACAGCCACGAAACAAATTTACAGCACAGCGCTCTAAATGTTAAGTTCCCAACTATACCCCGACTATTGCTTACGTATTCGATATCTAATTTAAAGCAGGCTGTTACCAGTCACGTGTGCTACATACTGCTTGCTGTCTTGTCGTAATGCTGCATTAATGGCGGCCTTCAGCACAGTCAAATGGCCCGTGGTACCGTTTCGAAGACTTGGCGTAAAATTCAGAAATATTGCTACTTCGCAAACGGCATTAATATGTGACTTAGGTGTTAAAGAAAGATAAGTCGGTATGTTTCATGAGCTGAAACCCCCTTGCGTAAAAACTTAGCCCAGACAGCGTGAAGAAAATATATCTTGGAATGTATAAACGTAGAGGCGAGGGTAATATTAAAGTGAATCTTATATAAACAGGCTTAAGAAGCGTATTGGACATACTTGGTTCGGGATAAATCCAACCGTTGGCTTTTGTGAACATGACAAAAAATTTTAGTTTTTAATCGTTGATTTCTTTATCCAGCTAATATACTAGCAGTTTTCATTAAAAATATTTCCATGTACTTAATTTGTTTCTGGCGCAACAAAGCATTCCACAGCTCGCAGTCCACAGTCAATCGTAATAAGGCCCAAATAAAACAGGCCACTAGTCTCTTTCAGCCCCATTGCCTAGTGACATTCACTGCCGTCATCGGTGAAATGACGGTGTTCGGTTAGGTCACAAACACTGACGACGAGAACCAGAGCGTCTGTTCGGTTGGAATTTATTGTAAAACCAGTAAAAAGCAGTTTACAAACATCACGATACGTGCACGATTTTTTGTTTCTGTAAACAAGCCTACACACTGCAGCATTTGATTGGCCGTCAGCAGTAAAAGCGTGTAAATCTTTTGCTAATATCACGTTGTATTCACCGTGCATCTTTGCATAACTGATTATCATTCATGATAATGAATGATAATCATTTTGCTAATAATTTCCACGGCTTCTTAGCGTCAGGTTTCTCTTGACGTTCTACTTAAAATTTTAAAATATAAAGGGACACATTCGAAATGAAGTGACAGTTCTGTTTGTATTGTGCAGTTCTGTTTGTATTGTGCAGTTCTGTCTGTATTGTGCAGTTCTGTCTGTATTGTGCAGTTCTGTTTGTATTGTGCAGTTCTGTTTGTATTGTGCAGTTCTGTTTGTATTGTGCAGTTCTGTTTGTATTGTGCAGTTCTGTCTGTATTGTGCAGTTCTCTTTGTATTGTGCAGTTCTGTTTGTATTGTGCAGTTCTGTCTGTATTGTGTAGTTCTGTTTGTATTGTGCAGTTCTGTCTGTATTGTGCAGTTCATGTAGAGGATGACACACATGTATATATTAACAGCTTCACAGTCTGTCTATCGTGTGCTTGTGTGAAGATTGATTGATTAATGGATTGATTGGCTGATGGGTATGGATGGTTGTATGGACGAATGTGGTGCAAGTGACGTACACACAGTGCATGGCCGGCCTACACTTCATCCTGTCACATAAATTACACAGATACAACAGTTGTCACAGCGGTCATTACAAGTTCCAATTTCAGATGTCTTACAGACTGTGCCGTGATCAAAGTGTTTCGGTGACAATTTGCAAGTACAATGTTCCTGTGAAAAATCACATTTGTATAGCAAATTATCTTTTTTTGCCAAAGTCTAAACGACATTAAGGCATATAGTGTCAATACAGCGATGTATTATATTAAAGGATTACAGCCCTTCTAGAAAAGCTAGTGGTTGCTCAGCTGCTTAATAAAATATTTGCCATTATGGATACGAACCTTCATTAACATGGAAGATTAAAATTCATCTCCTATGTCACTCCGTGTCGAATGGTAAACAGTCACCGACGTTTCGGAGTATCGTAATGCCGTTTGCAGGTCAACATTCCTAGAAGAGTCAACCATGTAGGACTGCTGTACCCTGAAGTCGGAACGCGATACAATATTTCGAAACAATGGCAGCTATTTACCATGCGACAGGGAGTAACATAACAGAAGACGAATCTTCAGAAACTTACGCTGTCGAAACGTCAAATCGCGTGTCTACTTCCGCGTTCACAAAAGCCCACAAGAAGTGAAATATTTGCGAAATAAATTATGTAAAAGGAAATCAGCATACATTCGGTTGTCTTTTATGTCCAGTGTTCTTGTTCACACAAACGCAGTTGCACAGTTTCGCCACTTTGTACTGATGTAAGTGTGTGCATCGGAGAAGCCACAGGCCTGAAGACTGACAACAAATATTTTCTCAAAGTGTTACATAAGTTTTCAATCTGTCGCCAATTTATAAAGAATTCGATCCATATATGAAGCCACGTGTGCAGAGAAGCTGTAGTTAGCTCTGTTTTATACGTAAAACACGGTTATGAGGTAGTTTGTCATATATTTACATGTGTAAATGTTACATATATTTGCACTGTATTTGTATAAAACACATATTTTGATCAAATGGATTGTAGGACGTCACATTTCCTTCAGTACTTAGTGGAACGAACCACTGCTACCCGACCGGTGTTATTACCTTATAGTAACAATATAATTTAATGTGTTTACAACATGTGACAAATTTCATTGTTACTTGCAGCTAGTCTGCACTGAGTCTGTCTTTTGCAAGCAATACACTTTATCTTACAAATATAAGATCTTGCACGAGAATAAACGTAATTCAAAATTAATTACTGAAACATACTGCAATCATGCGCTTATTCAGTTAAGGTCAGGTCAGTAAGTCTTTGAAAGACGTTCGTGCACGTAGATGCTTAAAATTTTTGCTTTTTTTAATTTATAAAAAAATTTGTGAATCTGATGAGATTTTCTTATTGAGTTTGAAATAGAATTACCTAATAAAATTTACAAGTTCAGAGTGAAAATATAATTCACTCAACCTCCAAAAGTGGAAGTGCTCCGTGTGAAGTGCGTGCAGTTGTGAATTGTGTAGCAAGTACCAAATAATATGGTGGTAAAAATCAAATCGATTATCTTTATCCTAAAAAATTACTTCAAGAAAAGTGATTTGTTTTCAGTGCGAAACTTCGAAGCAGTGAAAATGTGTCACGTATAAATAAAGTGCAGAAATTGAAAGTTAATAAGTGAAATATCTCTTCAAATGGCCTGTGTTGTGTTAAAGTGATTAGTGATTGTGAAAATGCAAACTGCAGTCCCCCCTCCAATAACACTTCCCCCACTAAGCTTCAACAACAAACAACAACTTCATCAGTATCATCTCAGCATCAACTTCAACCACCACTTCAAGCTTCATTAACAACACTTCATCGTCCACTTCGTAGCAGCAGAAGTAGCAACAGTAACTTCGAAACGTCGCAGCAACAGTAGGTGCTGATTTTTTTGTCCCCCCGCTGCTTCTGGCTCAATTAGGGTCGCTGGCTGAAACATTTAGAATGACAACAGCCACTCCGTATCAGACGGGGTTTGGTGTGTTTTCGAGTCGTAGGGTTTTGTAGTATGTAAGCGTTAAGTTGGCAGCCTGAATTTCAGAGACGTTACTGCATAATTAAGGAAGTGTTTTGCTGTGTTGTAGTTCTATATGTGTGTTGCTGTGTAACCCTCTAGCCCCCTTCTACTGTTAGGTCGCGATGTTAGGTTTTCGTGAGGTTAGGCAGGCAAGCATTTGTTTTAGACATAGCACTGTGCCAGTGTGCAGGGCCTCACTGGCAGCGTAGTGCGTCGGCAGGCTGCGTGAAACTTGACACGCATATGTTTCAGCCAGTGACGGACCGAAGCAGCATTTGGAGAGGTCGCAGAGAGACACTTCAGATTGATCGTGACACGTGTGTTAAATTGTGCGTAGTAGTGCTCAGAGAGAAAGCAGTTTACATAAGAAAATGCTTTCCCACAAAATTGTAGGTTTTGTATTAACGCGAGTTTGTTTCAGTAAAAAGCCTCTTACATTTTGAGGTTTTGCTGATGTGTAAGTTGTGGCCTCTTCTGCATAGAATTGGTCCGCACACACCAGGGTATAGAGATCGCACGTTTACACTTGTCACTTATTTTTTCAAGTGATGAAGTGACGTAAGACTCTTAACCTACATACTGCCTCTCTAAATTTAAGGTAGATGCGTCAACAAAATAAAATCTCATAGAAGTAACCACAGCTTAAATTCCTTCATTGTAGGATGAATATTTAAATTTAATTTAAACATCCATCACTACATTACAACTTGCTTACGTTAAACGCAGTTTTATGGTGTTCATACAGCAGACGTTGACGCATCTACACCAAAAATGGTGCGTGCACTCTCAATTCTTCCCTTAGCTCCTAGAGCGAAGCAGCCCGCTCTCCACATTCATACACACGACACACGATACAGTGAAGAAAGCATCCGATAGGTCTGAACACAGGACACTTGGCTGTGGAGCTCGGCCGGTTTCAATTGGCAGCCGGAGGCGGCGAGCGGAGTGGACCTAACATGTTGTAGTGGCTTCTGTTCTCGTTCATGTTAGGTTTGGTGGTGGGTGGGGGGAAACATTGCGTCGTGTGAACGTGTCAGAAACTGCTCTCATGTTACGGGACGCTGCGTGAGCCAGCAATGTCAACTGCGCAGTGGTTGCTGTGTAAAGCCGTGCGCTTAAAAATTTGTTAGAATATTCAGGATGACTACTGATTGGAAGTGAGTAAGAGGACTCAAAAATTTGAAGTAACTATTTTAAAATCCTCAACCTTTTTTTTACTGAACATTTTCACATTTTCATCGTCTGCATTCACCGAAAGGACGACAAATTTCATACTAAACAAACTTCATTTTAATTTCACAACAGTTTGGCCCCGACAAGCTGCAGCTCTTCCAATTTTTCTCCATCTAGATCCTTCAAAACTGTGTAGGTCTACGCGGGTGGCGTGGGCGGTACCGGGATGTTTGTTAGGATGTTCTGGATCAGCTGCACCTTGCGTAGAAAAAGAGGACGCAAATCATTGTCATCTGGAGACGTATTTATCTCCAGTTTCACAATATCCATCTGGCAGAAGGTCCTCACCTCTACTAACAACTAACTATGTGGTATTCTAATGTTCTGATTGAATTGTTTCAGATTGAATTCAGCTTATCTCAGCGAAGTGACTGATATGTGGACAAGTCTCTCTCTCTCACTGCAATTTGTTTAAAAACTTTTGGCACTAGCAAGCTGCAACTCTTCCAACAAAATATTTTCTTCTAAATTTGTAGGAGTGCGTGGGAGGGGGGAACCAGGCCATTTGTTAGGAAATTGTGGATCAGTTGCAGCCTGCAATGGAAAAGGAGGACCGCTAAATTATTAAATGTGCTGGAGAAGTATTTATCTCCAATTTCAGAATGTTAATTTGGCAAAAGTCCACCTCTACTATCAATTAACGTTGTGGTATTCTAATGTTCTGATTGAATTGTTTGAGATTGAATTCAGCTTATCTCAGCGGAATGACAAACCAATTCGAGAGGACACTAAATTAATCAACAACTTTGTGGAATATTTTATTTGCGCTCAACGGCTTTTACTTACTAATCGACATGTTTTGTCTTTCAGCTTTACTAATTGTTTAGTTCGTTTTTTCTTTTCAGGTCGCCCTCTTTCACTGTGGCTCATCGTTCCGAGGGGGTGGAACAAAGAAAGACGCGTGGCCGTAAAATTGTTTCGTCTTCGTGCAGTTTTTATTACTGTTGTAACACAATTGTAATTGTGAAAATAAGTTGAAAGGGAAAATGTTAACGGAGTAGAAAAATATATTTAAAAAATGATATTGGAGCAAATATGTCTCTGCCGAATTGCAATATGTTAAAAATAGTATCGTAAATATTTTACCAGGCATTCTTGAAGCTGATGTGTTGTGTGTATTTATTTTTTGCAGATATGATTGGAGAAATTTACGCGATATGGCAACTAGGGAAGTATAAGATATCCTTGGACATGTCTTCAATTACGAGTATTCATGTAAGTATCTGATTATTGCAGCATATCTGCATGCAGCCAAAATTCCATGTTTATATTCATGTACCCACGTAAAGGCCGGGTAAATTGTGGAAGTTTCTCGCAGGAGGACTTGCAATAATTCAAATTTACTCAGGTTAAAAATACGCCCGTGCAATATTGGCCCATTTCTTTCAGTACATTTGGATATGTCACACGTTCCTTACGTCACTAGGCATTACATTGCTGGGCTTCGTCTTGGTTTGAATGATGCAATATCCTGTGATGAAACGTTCGTACTTATTCATAATGGCAGCACGTTCAATTATTTTGACTCTTGATTTCTTACTTATACAGTCTATACCAGGGATGTACTAATCCCGCCGCCAGGACGCCCAGGTAACCAATTTCTTTACGCTGGCGCTTAATATTTGTGGGTCGTCAATATATCTATCACCCTTCTAGCGCCTAGAATATTGAGTTTTTTCCTAGACCTCTGGAAAATTTGTGCACCCCTGGTCTCTAATTCGGGGATACAGACATTTGTGTGCTTTGTGAAACTTCAATCTTATATGCTGCCAAATTTTCTATATTTACAAACCGAAGTTTTGTTTCTATCGAAAGCTGTGTCGATAAAGTACGACTTTAATACGTTGTTCCTTTTATACCTATACTTTAATTCGACATTAAATTTGTCACACACTTTACATAACTACCCACAACATATCCAACAGTAATGTCACACACTTTACATAACTACCCACAACATATCCAACAGTAATGTTACACACTTTACATAACTACACACAACATATCCAACAGTAATGTTACATACTTTTACATAACTACCCACAACATATCCAACAGTAATGTTTCCATTTGGAAAAATTTTCCGGATTTACAATGCTTCAAACATTTTGCCCTAGTTATTGTAAAATATTAAAGGAAAATCCGATAGAACGTCTAACGCCCCAGCCTGAATACGTTCACAAAACGTCTAACGCCCCAGCCTGAATACGTTCACAAAACGTCTAACGCCCCAGCCTGAATACGTTCACAAAACGTCTAACGCCCCAGCCTGAATACGTTCACAAAACGTCTAACGCCCCGGCCTGAATACGTTCACAAACGCAGAGTCTAATAGTGCTAATGTTTCAGGACCCTTCAGCCCAGCAGTGTGCTTTCAACTCGTGGACTGTAACCAGTGTAGCTGATAAAGCATCTTCGAAAAAGCAAGAACTGGCCCCTCAAGACGTCCAGCCAGAGCACATCCACAGAGCTTCGCGTCCTGAATTCTAGCTTCGGTTTGCCCAGATGCTAGGAACATAATGCAGACAGGAAGAACAATAGAAAGAATGCTAAATGTTGTCAAGCAAATATGTTGCTTTATTTGCATAATTGCAAGCGACATTTAACTTCAAAGTGCCTAAGTGAGCTTCTTTGTTTGAGCTCTTTGTTTTAACAAAACACGATATTTCATCTCGTACTATACATTGTTTCAACGTGTGCTATGTTAAGAGTCACGAAACGTCACTTACCAACCGCACTTAAAATTTCCGTGCATTACTTTGAATCCTTTGTCAGGTTCCTATTAAAATTTAAATCTAAGATCGACGGGTTGTTGTGAGTCTCCTTTTTATTGTGTTAGAAGTGAACGCAATAAAATACGACTTACTGTTATCTTAGCACTAATACGTCTAATTCTATACAATGGGATTATCATTACAGATATGAGTTCAGCAACTGCTGAGTGTAACCGGACACAATGTTGTCGTACTTTCATAGTGCACAAGGCTTGAGTTAGAAACCAGTTATTGACAGTTGAGAATTTTAATTAGACATATAGAGACGTATTAGGAAATGAACATGATTTTTAAACAAGGAAGAGGAAAATTAAAACTAAGGAGTTTAAGAAATAGCAACTTTATTTCGCCCATATTTTAGTACCTGAAGGAAGGTTCGTTGGAATTTTTTTAATGTCCTCTGCCTCTAATTAAATAGGCT
Organism: Reticulitermes speratus; assembly: GCA_021186555.1. Classification (NCBI taxonomy): domain Eukaryota; kingdom Metazoa; phylum Arthropoda; class Insecta; order Blattodea; family Rhinotermitidae; genus Reticulitermes; species Reticulitermes speratus. The sequence goes on along the minus strand of JAJKFL010000031.1, from coordinate 82,177 downwards.
AGCTATTTACCTGTAATAGCCTTGAAAAAACAGTTCAAAATATTATACCGTTTGATTATCGTGTCATGTCTTCTAGCTTCGTGTGTGTATAACTACAAAACATGTTTAAAATATAATTTTTTATAAAACTGCCTTTTTCAAACGCTCGATAGAACACTAGCAAGAATGATTCAGTTTTTAAGATCCAATATCTGATTCATCGGGAGCCTATTGAAAATAAATTAGTTTCGTATGTCAGAAAATTAGAACCTATGAATGCATAAAACAACTTAAATGACAAACACTCTGCTGTTCTCATTGCTCTACTTGCCAGACGTAACGACGTGTGACAGCAACGAATAAGACAGAAGTTATCGCCTGCGTAATCAGCTTCAAGTTACGGGCGAATTTGAAACTAGCCTTTTTATTGTCTGCAGCAATAAAGTTTACAGCACTGCTAGGTGCAACACAACAATTAACTTCATTACAGCAATATAATTACAAGAGACACGTGACGTATTTCCGAATGTTTCTTTCAATGTTATGTCATAACGGGAGAAACCTCAACTGTTGTATGAATGACTGTCAGATTGCTTACATTAAATGTTCATGACTAATTTAACCTTATTAAATAATTGGTCCTATTAACGATGACTCCACTAAATTTCATTTCAATATCGCGCTAGCAGCATATTTTTATTTCAAAGTAACAATTGTATTCATACACGCCCTTCTTTATAATTGAGCAAGTAGCGAAAGCTGAGGCACTACAAAGCCACAGTAAATTGACACACAAACGCAATTTAAGACATAAAACGATATTAGTGTGTAGAATCTGAGACCGTGCGACACCTCAATCATGAGAAGTATATAGAAGCTCAATATTTAGTCTTCTGGGTTATTACACCGCGTATTGTTTGTTCCGACGTTTCGGAAAAACGTACTGCCTTCAACTGTATTAGAACAGGTGAACTTTTAGCGTCCTGCGTAATTCGGTTTACGAACCTACTTGGTGTAATGACCAACAGATTTGTCATTTTAACAAAACCCACTTTAAAAAAAAGTGAAGAATTGCATAATACAAAGTGTGACGTCACATTCTTTCGTTTTTGTAACTTAAAATTAATGTTCATTCGGTTTCTTTCTTACGCATTACAAAAGTTCACGTCCGCTAATAAGTTGAAATGCCTCGTAGTGCTTAACATTGCTTATTAAGCTTGCTATTAGACGTACATATCTACGTAAGGGCAATCGGTTGGTTGAGGCACTGCGCTACAAGCCGGAAGGTCGCGGGTTCGATTCTCGATGGTGTCACTGGAATTTTTCATTGACATATCCTTTCGGTCGCACTATGGCCCTGGGGTCGACTCATTCACAAACAGAAATGAGTACCAGGGGTATTTCCTGGGGGGGGGGGGGGGGGGGGGTGAAAGCCGGCCGTTGCGTAGGGCTGACAACCTTACCACCTTCATGTGCCGATTGTCTAGAAATCTGTGAGCCTCAACCTCCTGGAGACCTAAGGGTCTGTCCAGGCCTGTAATGGGATTGCTTTACCTTTACATATCAACGTCAAAAACATACAAACCAATAAGCACGTAGTTACCGCCACAAAAAAACAGAATTAACATCCACATATTATCTGCGCTCTTCTGGGATATTTCGTGACGTGTGGTAATTGTTTACCGACGTTTTGGGACAACGTATCGGTCCCGACTTTAAGGGTCAAGAGTCCGTGTAAAGATGGGACCGACACGTTGTCCTGAAACGTCGGTAAACAATTACCACACTACGTTACGTAATATCCCAGAAGACCGCAGATCTCATCAACATCGCAGCGGAAGCCTGAATTCAAAGCACATGTTCGTGAACATATGCGTGGTTCGCATTACGTACGTAGGATAGTGCGTGTGTAATTAAGAAATGACTACAGGAGAATCATTATGTTAATATGTTATGAAAACAAGCCTCACTGTCAACCTGACAACAAATTACTACGTATTTAATGCCTATTCGTAGTACTGATTATTGCCACTGAGCGGCGCGTTAGCACGCTAGATGCAAACGCGACGTTAGGCTACCGTCAGCCCCTGCCACCTGTCGGCAGGAATGTGAAACCTGTTGTACTGTACATTATGTGCAAGAAAAGTCAACTGACCTAAGTGCTTCAAGCAGTTGCTTATCAACTCAAGAAAATTATCTTTTTGTGGAACCTGAAGGTTTATTACGCTCTTCACAGATGCTGCATTTGATTCCTACCGTGGTTCAAAGAATCCAGTCCACACCTAGCAACTCTATTCTAAGGCAAGAGGCTAAGCAAAGGTGTGTTTCGTGACAAAACACATTGTAGCTATGGGTGCAGATCTCAACATCGCGGCGGAAGCCTGAAATCAAAGCACATGTTCGTGAACATATGCGTGGTTCGCATTACGTACGTAGGATAATGCGTGCGTAATTACGAAATGACTGCAGGGGGAATCATTATGTTAATATGTTATGAAAACAAGCTTCACTGTCAACGTAACAGCAAATTACTACGTATGCCTATTCGTAGTGCTGATTATGGCCACTGAGCGGCGCGTTAGCACGCTGGATGGAAACGCGACGTTAGGCTACCGTCAGCCCCTGCCACCTGTCGACATGAATGTGAAACTAGTTGTACTTTACATTATGTGTAAGAACAGGTCAACTGAGCTATCTGCTTCAAGCAGACAGACAGGCTGACAGTTGCTTACCAACTCAAGAAAGTTATCTTTTTGACGTCAATACGTCTTTAAATTTGCTTCCGTAGTGGGAGGCAATCCAGAAAACTGATGATAACAAAATCGTGGGATAGAGTTTGGCATTGCAGCTGCATATCTATCATGTACATCCACAATGTAATTACACCACTCGATAGTTAAAGGATCAAAGAATTCATAACGTTGAGTGGAGACTGTGACGCCTCGCGCGCGGCGGAGGGGGAGGCGCCGCCATTTTCAGGTCGTTTCGTCGCATCATATACTTTCGGTTTAGTATACATTTTGACTCGGAGAAGCTACGACGCTCGTTTCAGTTTCAATTTACAGCTCTCCTCAATATTTATCTATTGCGCACACAAAACATGAGTGTGGAATAGTTATGGTGAATATATATGGTGTTAAAGTTAAAAATTTAGAAAACTGAATAGAATGTCGGCCTATACTCGTCAAAAAGCCAATTCGAAATATATAAATCGTATAAGGTTGGAAAAGGCTTCTCAATAGCAATCCAGTGATACCCATAAAACACCATATGATAGAGTGAAGCGGTGCCGGGAACGTAAAACAATGAGGGCGTCCGAGCGGATCAACGACTGCGCAGGTACATCTGACGCTGGGGCGGCCGAGCCTATGCAAGTCGATGATGTAATCGCTTCTGTATCAACGCCGGGCTGTATAGACATCGGTTGTGTGCGATCGCCGATTATGACGACACATTCGGCAGCAGCTAGTGCACGTTTCACTACAACGTTTGTCAACAATCCATTCGGACATAAGTGTAACGTGTGTGACCGTCTATGGTTTCTGCGCTCCTTGAAGCCACCAACGGGAAAACACTTAACGCTGCTTAGTAATCTCGATGTATCCTGTATGCCATTTGTATCGTACTTTTCGTATCACAGACCTATCATTAATAAAATTATAACACACTAATTACTTGTTTACTTATTTCTTTCCTGAACCCGACGAAAGGAACATGTTGCCATCATGAATGAAACATGCAGATACGAACGACTTCTTACTGTTAACGAATGATTATGACATACATATAATACGCTGAAACAAAATATTACCCGTTAACGTACACGTATTCACGTAAAATACACGGCCGTGTCCCCGACACAGCCACACTATTTGTGGAACCTGAAGGTTTATTCCGCTCTTCGCAGATGCTGCATTTGGTTCCTACCGTGGTTCAAACAATCCAGTCCACACCAACCAACTCATTTCTTTAAAGCAGGCTACATTTTTATTATTATCCTGCCATCTTCTCCTTGGTCTTCCGGTTGGTATAGGCCCACTCTCTTCATGTTTTCAACAAACTGCAACGAATATTTATGATTGCGTCTGCTCCGTTCTTCCAAATACAATTCGATTTTTTTAGATCTATGTGTGAAGAGTTCATGGATCGAATCTTGTGGCCGGATACGCCACTAGACCTTTCCATACTTACATTCAGTGCCGGTGAATGCCAAAATAACACAATAAGATTGTACTGAATTGAATTAAATCGCATTTTGGTGTCTATATCACCCACAAGAGCTCTGCTGCGACCTAAAGGTAGAAATTAGCGTGTGTACGCAACATCTGGCGACCGTGACAGGACGTATAAGTCGTAGGGGCAACGTTAAGCAATTGGGTTAGATCGAGCGTTGCGGTTAAGCAAGGCCACTCGTGCGGCATTCACGAGGGTGCTAAATCGGTTTGATATGTTGTGGCAGCAACAGAACCCGACCTTAAATCCATTCAAGTCACGTGCCGACTTTTAGAGGATAAGGCGGCGGCATTATGTGAGCAGGATTCGCAGGTATTGGATATGCTGTTACACGACGGTGACGCCGAGCTAGACACAGAGATGGCGCTAGCCGAGGAATATCAAGCCAAGTACATAGACAGAAAGCTGGGGTTTGAACTCAACCAAACATCTAACGACGGCACATCTCATGCATCAGTAAGCAAGGTACAAGGAAGTTCAAGAAATCTGTGGTCTTCTGGGTTATTACTCGGCGTCGTGTGGTAATTGTTTACCGACGTTTCGGGACAACGTATCGGTCCCGTCTTTAAGGGTCAAGAGTCCGTGTAAAGATGGGACCGACACGTTGTCCTGAAAGGTCGGTAAACAATTACCACACGACGTCGCGTAACATCCCAGAAGAGCGCAGATCTCAACATCGCGGAGGAAGCCTAAAATCCACATATCAGTCAGTAAGTCACGTGTTGATTTGTCTTATCCGAAAATTTAAATATTTTTTCACCGCTGTTACAAGTTTTCGTCCAAAGTCTGCAGTCCTGATGAAGCGTTTGGTTTAACTGAATGAAATGTAAGTTGTACTGAGCAGTAAACAACAAAACTGAACAACCATTGAGGTACACCCGGTACTGCACGCACATTCTGCAAGACGCATATTGCACAGCTGAGGCACGGCTTTAAAGCTTCGTTGAACGTAAAGCATAAACATGCAGTTTAACTTGGAATTACCTTCGTTCTGTGTACTAATTACTGATTGACAGCTGACACGAGCTGTGAGATACCGCAAGCTGTGACGTCACAGTCCGCACAGTCTGTCACGCACAAAGCAGAACGTACTGCAGTCCTACACGCTGTTGCATATTGTAGAATAGGTACAAATATTGTAATGTACGGGGATTATTAATTAAGGTTTCAATGTTTAATTTGTATTCCGAATGCTGGACATAAGTTTTACCAGACAGTTGATGCAACATCTCAGTGTGTTAACCCGCTGTTATCAGTAGCAGACATGTAACAAAGTCCACTGCTAGCCCCCAAGTTCAAGACAGCATTCTAAAAAACCAATGGAATATTACCGAGAAGGGGCAATGTTCTCTCCCAGCCGGACTATCTTATGTAATGGAAAATTCCCGATCACATGAGTGAAAACAACGTGTATAAAACCCTCGGAATCTATGAATCTAGGCTTTTTGTCGATTCGGAGAGCCCCGGCTTCATGTAGGAGACGGGCGTTTCTCTCTAAAGAGCCGCTACTGCCATAGCTCAGGCAGACGGGTAATACTTCTTGAAGTCCAGTGTTCGGCTATTTTAGCACTATTACTTTGTAATAAAGTATCTTTAGCTGCAGTAATCAGCGTTATTCATCGAACCAGCAACACCTGCATTTCCCAAAGGATCCGCTCGCCTAGCCAACTGAAATCCTAGCTCAGGATACAACAACTGGTGTCAGGTGTGCTTGGTGAATCAACGGAAGACACAGCGAGGAGATACGAACCTGGACGACACACACAAGAAAGAGGTATTACCATCGGAAGACATCTGGTAAGAGAAAACCAATTTATTGTATTCAAGTACTTCAAGAAGAGTAGCTACTGCATGGGCTTAAAAATAGCCACAATTTTGAATTGAGATTAGCAAGAACGATATTTCAACTGTGGGAATAATCAGAGAGAAGTTGGTTAGAGACCTAAGAAGAGTTGGAAGCCATTAATACTGCAACAGCCATCCAGTATTGAAAATAAAACGGGAAACGTCAAAAAGAAAACACAAATCGAGAGTGATTTGAGGTTGAAAATAAGTATCGGCTATTTTCAGGACAAGTGCGAGTATTCCAGGAGAGGAAACCTCAGTATCGGAGCCACTTCAGGGACAGGTGTACGAGCTAGCCAAGACTCCAGGAGGTTGAGCGGTCAGACGTACACAGTATAGATCTATGCAGCAGACATCATCGGCAGTTTCAACGCAAAATAAGAACATCGCATCGGTGGCGCTGACATCTAGAAGATAGAAGTTCGAAGACAACGGAACGGTGAGTCCTTGTTTAATTTGATGAGTGCCACATCCCCAAGTTCTAGTACAAGTCCTGTGATTGATAGGTCGAATACTATGGCGGAGGAATATATTAGCGTGAGTGAAGCCCTAAAATTGGTAACTCCATACGGAGGAAATAAAAAAGAAGTGCTCACATTCATTGCCAATGTGAATACGGCCTTTGAAGTAATAAACCCAGAATATGAGGACAGGCTATATAAGTTTGTTTTGACGAGGATTAGTGGAGAACCGCGAACAGCAATCGCGCAAAGGAATCTAGATAACTGGGCAGACCTGAAGGAATTCTTGAAAAACACGTACATAGAGAAACGAACCTTAGATTTTCATGCGAATCATTTGTTTAAAGCAAGGCAAAGCAAAGCGGAAAGTGTTTCCGAGTGGATTCAGAAAATACAGGCACTTGGTTCCAAATTTAGAGAAGCCGCTTTAGCAGACTGTTCGGACGATGAGCGGGCAGGAATTTTGGTGTTATCGGACAAGTTACGGAACATTTGTTTTGTTCAGGGACTCTACTCAGATCGTATACAGACAATCGTGAGGAGCCGTAACAATGAAGTATTTGATGAGATAGCCGAAACGGCACTAGAAGAGGAAAGCGCTATTATTTCCAAATTTGAGAGATACAGAGCGGAAGGTAACACCCAGATTAGGTGCATCCACTGTGGAAAAACGGGACATCCGAGTAGTAAGTGTTTTTCGAAAGCTAAGAAAGACGATAGAATAAATAATTTTTCTGTTAAGAAGCAGCCCCAGCAAAAGGAAGTTATTTGCTTTAATTGCGGTGAAAAGGGTCACATTTCTAGAAATTGTAAAAGACCAAGGAGACAACAGAATCGCGAGGGCAACAATGGTGATTGCAAATCCGGGAATGGGGACAGGTCATCTGTTCGAGACAGACCAACTGTGAGTTCGGTTCGAGTAGGAACTGTTAGAGAAGATAGATATGAATATCTGGAACTTAATGTTGATATCTCAGAGACAGGAAAATTACGGTTGCTAGTTGATACCGGCGCAGATATTAGTCTCCTACGGAGCACGAAGCTAATAGGAAGTACTGAGTTCGAACCCGAGAATAAAGTAAAATTAAAGGGTGTAGATGGCTCAACGATAGAAACATTTGGGACAATAAGGGCAAACATTACAGAAGGAAATCTGAAATTTCCCTTTGACTTCCATTTAGTAAACCGACAAGTAGATCTGGTTTACGACGGTATTGTGGGACGAGACTTTTTGCAAAAGGCGCAAGCCAAGATCTGTTACAATAGCAGGACTGTAACACTGATGGTAGAGGGAGTTGAACTAACTAAACAGATGTTCAGTTTCAAGACTGAACCAGGGCAAGAGAGCAGTGAAATATTAACACTGCCGGGCCGGTCAGAAGTAATAGTAAAGATACCGGTAGCAAGTAGGAAGAACGGAGATGTGGGAATTGTTGAAAAGGCAGAAATTGAGGAAGGCATTTACCTGGCAAATTCACTGACCAGGGTAGAAAACAATTATGTGATTACTAGCATTCTGAACACAAGGGAAGAGGAGGCCAAAATTATAGCCCCAAAGGTACAACTAGAAAGTTACAGCGAGGAAAACATAATTGAAGGAAGCACGGACACTTGTTTTGGGGTGACCAAACTAGTTCCAGAACTAGTTCACGAAACACGTGAAAACAAGGTTTTGGGAAGCCTTAGGTTAGATCACTTAAACTCAGAGGAAAGGGAAGTTATGGAAAATACTTGCCGGGATTATCAGGATATATTCTATCTACCGGGCGATAAGCTAAGTTGTACTAACGCCGCTAGGCACTCGATAAACCTGGTACCTGGTACGGCACCCATCAACACAAAACCGTACAGGCTACCCGAGTCCCAAAGGGCGGAAATAGAGAAACAAGTAACCAAGCTGGTAGAAGAAGAAATAGTGGAAGAAAGTAATTCTCCATGGAATAGTCCACTTTTAGTGGTTCCCAAAAAGTTAGATGCCAGTGGAGAAAGGAAATGGAGACTTGTGGTAGATTTCCGACGTCTAAATGAAAAAACAATAGGAAATGCATACCCACTTCCCGACATAACTGAGATATTAGACCAGCTGGGTCAGTCTAAATATTTTTCATGCATAGACATGGTGATGGGATATCACCAGATTGGACTCCGGGAAGAAGACAGAGACAAAACAGCCTTTAGCACGAAACAAGGGCACTGGGCTTACAAACGATTACCGTTTGGATTAAAAACAGCTCCAGCAACTTTTCAGGCTATGATGAATACAGTCCTAAGTGGTCTAACGGGATCACGATGCTTTGTATTTCTGGACGATATCGTCCTATACGCTAAGACATTAAGTGAACACGATTCAAAACTAAGGGAAGTTTTTGGTCGAATTAGAAAATATAACTTAAAGCTTCAGCCAGACAAATGCGAGTTCCTTCGCAAGGAGGTAAATTATCTAGGGCATTTGATAACAGAAAATGGAGTCCTACCAGATCCAGGGAAGGTGTCAGTTATTGAGAATTTCCCACGGCCTACTTCAGTGAAACAACTAAAGAGTTTCTTGGGAATGGCATCTTATTACCGGAAATTTATTCCTAGGTTTAGTAAAATAGCTGCACCATTGCACATGCTGTTAAGAAAGGACGTACCATTTGATTGGACACTTGAGCAGGAAAAAGCTTTCCAGACCCTGAAGGAGAAATTGATGTCCAAGCCAATATTACAATACCCTGATTTCGATAGGGAGTTCATACTAACAACAGATGCTAGTAATGAGGGCATCGGGGCAATTTTATCACAAGGAGAAATAGGTAAGGATTTACCAGTTGCCTACGCTAGCCGCAACTTGAACAAGGCGGAACGGAATTATTCCACTAGCGAAAAGGAACTTTTGGCAATTGTATGGGGAGTAAAGCATTTCAGACCATATTTGTACGGGAGGAAATTTAAGATAGCCAGTGACCACAAACCCTTGACATGGATCATGAACATCAAAGATCCGGGTTCGAGGTTACTGCGGTGGAGAATTAAATTAGAAGAGTATGACTACCAAATTGTGTATAAGAAAGGAGCTTTGAACACTAACGCAGATGCCTTGAGTAGGATAAATGGGGCAACATTAACTGACAGTGATGGTTGTGGTTCTGAAATTGACGAGAGGAAGAAGGCACAAATACTCTATGAATATCATGATGCACCTCTGGGAGGGCACCGGGGTATGAACAAAACTTACAAGGCAATAAAAGCTCAATACTCATGGCCGAATATGAAACAGGATATCGAGGACTATGTGAAACATTGTAAGAGTTGTCAAGTCAATAAGGTGCTAAGTCCAAAAACTAAAGTTCCCATGGAAATCACTACCACCGCCACTAGGCCATTTGAGAAATGTAGCTTAGATATAGTGGGTCCACTCACTGAAACCCAGCAGGGAAATAGGTATGTTTTGACATTTCAAGATGAACTCAGCAAATACCTAATTGCAATTCCAATTGCGCGACAGGACTCTGAAACAGTCGCTAGGGAATTTGTAAAGAATATTGTGTTGAGGGTGGGAACTCCTGACAAAATCTTGACAGATCAAGGGTCGAACTTCCTGAGCGATGTTTTTCGGAACACATGCAAAATGCTCAAAATAAAAAAACTGCAAACCACCCCATTCCATCCCGAGACTAATGGCGGACTGGAACGTAGTCATAGGGTATTAAAAGAATACCTACGACATTATATTAAAGAAGACCAGACAAACTGGGACGAATGGATTCCGTACTCTGTTTATGCTTATAACACGTCGATCCACACTGCTACAGGGTACACCCCCTTTGAACTTGTGTATGGTTTCAAGGCCACCATGCCATCAGTACTCCAGGGAAACCCTAGTGTACAATATAATTACGAAGATTTTCTCGTGGAACTTAAGGACAGGTTACAAACCGCCCACAGCGTGGCTAGGGAAAGATTGGTAAACGCAAAGATGAAGAGTAAGGAGTATTACGGCAAAGCGGCAAGGGAATCGACATTGCAGGTTGGAGACCGCGTTCTTTTATATGATGAAACTGTGAGAAGGGGCAGGTCGAAAAAGTTGAGTTCGCAATGGTTGGGACCATTTGAGATCATTGAGTTGGACAAGGTGAATGCCACAATAAAAAGGGGCAGACGAACGCAGAAGGTGCACCTGAATAGGCTAAAACCATTTTATTAAGGAATAGTGTGTCAGGCACCTAATGATTTGGCTCCATCCTAACAGAATAGGGGAAGAACTTAGTCAGAAGGGAGGAAATATTACTGTTACTGTTATTGTACTAGTTGGATACGTGTATGCGCACAGAAGGATTACCTACACTCATTCTTTTACAGATGGGATCAAGATGTATATGGGTACTGGGAGTGTTACTGCTAAACTCAGTCAGGATACGAGGAGTGAAAGACTCAAGCAACGGACTGGGATATGCTATAGAGAAATATGATGTATCTCCGGGAATCTACTACGAGAACCTAGGAGAAGCAAGTCTGTACAACACAGAGTGGAAGACAGTAGTTTATGTAGACCTTAAGGAAGCAAATAGTGAAACAGATCAGTTAGGTCAGTATATCGAGCATGTGAACTTATTGTGTCACGCCCCTGAGCTCAGACATTGGACAGACTGCAGCCATTTTTACGAAATTGCTAAGGATAGATTTAACCGAATATTACAAAGTAAGGAATTAGTGAAAGACATGATTGGAGACAACAAAATTTCAACTCGCAAACGGAGAGGAGTGCTAAATTTTGTGGGTGAAATTAGTAAAATTTTGTTTGGCACATTAGATAATGATGATGCGGAATATTATAATGAGCAGATTAAGCGATTCGAAGAAAATTCTGAGGACATGACTAGTCTTATGAAACAGCAACTTTACATTGTGAAGGCCTCACTGGCAACGTTGAATGATACAGTCTCAGATATGGAATATAATGAGAAACTAGTACAGAAAGGATTGACAAAACTGAAATCATATCTGGAAGAACTTACTTCAGAGACCAGAACACAATTAAATACGTTAACAGTTAAAATGACACTTGAAGGGCATTTCACACGCGTTAATAGCGCTTGCAATGCAATACAGAGGAATTTGGATCTTATGATAGATAGTATTCTGAATGCACAGAAAGGCGTCTTACAACCACAGATAGTGAATCCCCACTTAATTGTAGAAACATTAATGAAAAGTATGTCTGCCTTCCCTAAAGATACTATGGCACCCTTCGCATTAAACAAGGATTCAACTAGTTTGATTAATAGAGTCTGTGATGTGCATATTTACATCAAGAAAGGTATTTTGGGATACGTGATAACTATACCTTTGGTAAACAGAGGAACTTTCAGGGTGTTTAGATTACTGCCATTACCTATATCTCTAGAAAACAATAAGTTTGTGTATATAGAGACAGGGAACTCTATTTTGTATATTGACGAAGCCAGACAATATTATTTTCCAACAAATCAAGATGAGTTGGTGCACTGTAAAACTCTGGAACCCCAGTTATTTGTGTGCAAACAACGACGGCCACTATTTTCTAGCCATATGCAAGAAATGTGCGCTGTCAAAATGTTACAACCTAGATTTAGTATACCCAAGGGTTGTGATACACGAATTGTGTCTATTACGCACTCAGTATGGACTCAATTGGAAAACAAAAATGAATGGATTTATTTTATTCCTTCTAGGGATAGCATTACGATACTATGCCCTGATAAAGAGCCAATAGATATTGCATTACATGGTACTGGAAAACTGTCAATACAGGCAGGATGTAAGGGATATAGTCAAAGTGCCTTATTACAAACCACAACTGTGATTCAGGTCAACACGTCAAAGTTTGGAGGAGATTTGTTATCAAAGGTACAGTCTCATTATGATTGTTGTGAAAATATGGGTAATTTCATTAATTTCAGTAGTATAGATCTTGACATGAGATTTAAACATGTAGTAACTCACATAGATGATCTTAAATTAGCCAGCTTTAAGATCTCTGAACTGGAAAACTTAGTTAAGAAACAGGAATGGAAAAACGCACATATGAGCTCACACGCTACTTACTCAGCTTTTGTATATATTATTGTTGTAGTAATTGCCTTGTATGGGTTCTTTAAATTGTATAAGATTGTATATCACCTAAAAAGAAACAAGAACTTGAGAGCAATCGCCGCAGCCGCGACGAATCACATTGGACTACCTACAGACGCAGGTGGATCTGGTAATGTAGTCAATATACATATCAAAACCAGCAATGAAAGTTTGGCTACGACCCCAGAGGCAATTCCTCTTCAAAGTATGGAACAGTGCCATACGAACCCAGAACCTAGAGGAAGTAAACGAGTACGTTCTACTAAGTCTTGTTTTTAGGCCCAATTAAGGTTTAAATTGGCCTTTATTTTAATGGGGGAGGTGTTGCATATTGTAGAATAGGTACAAATATTGTAATGTACGGGGATTATTAATTAAGGTTTCAATGTTTAATTTGTATTCCGAATGCTGGACATAAGTTTTACCAGACAGTTGATGCAACATCTCAGTGTGTTAACCCGCTGTTATCAGTAGCAGACATGTAACAAAGTCCACTGCTAGCCCCCAAGTTCAAGACAGCATTCTAAAAAACCAATGGAATATTACCGAGAAGGGGCAATGTTCTCTCCCAGCCGGACTATCTTATGTAATGGAAAATTCCCGATCACATGAGTGAAAACAACGTGTATAAAACCCTCGGAATCTATGAATCTAGGCTTTTTGTCGATTCGGAGAGCCCCGGCTTCATGTAGGAGACGGGCGTTTCTCTCTAAAGAGCCGCTACTGCCATAGCTCAGGCAGACGGGTAATACTTCTTGAAGTCCAGTGTTCGGCTATTTTAGCACTATTACTTTGTAATAAAGTATCTTTAGCTGCAGTAATCAGCGTTATTCATCGAACCAGCAACACCTGCATTTCCCAAAGGATCCGCTCGCCTAGCCAACTGAAATCCTAGCTCAGGATACAACAACGCAACCAGAACGTACTGCAGTCCTACACGCAACCAGAACGTACTGCAGTCCTACATGCAACCAGAACGTACTGCAGTCCTACATGCAACCAGAAAGTACTGCAGTCCTACACGCAACCAGAACGTACTGCAGTCCTACATGCAACCAGAACGTACTGCAGTGCTACATGCAACCAGAACGTACTGCAGACCTACATGCAACCAGAACGTACTGCAGTGCTACATGCAACCAGAACGTACTGCAGTCCTACATGCAACCAGAACGTACTGCAGTCCTACACGCAACCAGAACGTACTGCAGTCCTACACGCAACCAGAACGTACTGCAGTCCTACATGCAACCAGAACGTACTGCAGTCCTACACGCAACCAGAACGTACTGCAGTCCTACACGCAACCAGAACGTACTGCAGTCCTACATGCAACCAGAACGTACTGCAGTCCTACATGCAACCAGAACGTACTGCAGTCCTACATGCAACCAGAACGTACTGCAGTCCTACATGCAACCAGAACGTACTGCAGTCCTACATGCAACCAGAACGTACTGCAGTCCTACATGCAACCAGAACGTACTGCAGTCCTACACGCAACCAGAACGTACTGCAGTCCTACACGCAACCAGAACGTACTGCAGTCCTACATGCAACCAGAACGTACTGCAGTCCTACATGCAACCAGAACGTACTGCAGTCCTACATGCAACCAGAACGTACTGCAGTCCTACATGCAACCAGAACGTACTGCAGTCCTACATGCAACCAGAACGTACTGCAGTCCTACATGCAACCAGAACGTACTGCAGTCCTACACGCAACCAGAACGTACTGCAGTCCTACACGCAACCAGAACGTACTGCAGTCCTACATGCAACCAGAACGTACTGCAGTCCTACATGCAACCAGAACGTACTGCAGTCCTACATGCAACCAGAACGTACTGCAGTCCTACATGCAACCAGAACGTACTGCAGTCCTACATGCAACCAGAACGTACTGCAGTCCTACATGCAACCAGAACGTACTGCAGTCCTACATGCAACCAGAACGTACTGCAGTGCTACACGCAACCAGAACGTACTGCAGTGCTACATACAACCAGAACGTACTGCAGTCCTACATGCAACCAGAACGTACTGCAGTCCTACATGCAACCAGAACGTACTGCAGTCCTACATGCAACCAGAACGTACTGCAGTGCTACATGCAACCAGAACGTACTGCAGTCCTACATGCAACCAGAACGTACTGCAGTCCTACACGCAACCAGAACACAAAATAATGCAAGTCGACTACATAAGAACAGTTTGCTTACAAAGTGTAAAGGCTTTCGTGCATTTGAAAGACTGTTGGATGTTACGCAGCGTAGATTGGTAGATACCGACGTTTCGGGATAAGCTATCTGTCCCTGTCCCATCTTCAAAGGTAAATCAGCTGCTTTACCCCTGTATATGGGAATTAGAGGTTGTCCTGACATTTCGGTAGCTACCTATCTACGGTGTGTAACATCCCATAAGAAAGAAAATCCCATGTACACCGCGGCGGAAGACTGAAATCACGATTTTTATCACAATTTTGAGACAGAAGTAAGACCACGCAAAACATGGATGCAGGATGTGCGGGAGGACTTGGAGGTTAGGAGGATAAGAGGATGGAGACGGAAGTGCTGAGGAGAGAAGAGGGGCGAATTGTCGAGGAAGCTAAGGCCCACCGCGGGCTGTGATGCTAAGGAAGAAGAAGAAGACTGAAGTGTAGGCTCACTGCTTTCATCTAAGTACATTTTGGTTACCTAAAAATAAGTCTGAACCAACGCTCTTCATGTATCAAGATCACTGAAATACAATTTCCTAAACATTTAATTTATGCTAAATACATTTTGTCAGTATTTTTATTATTCTTATGACAGTTTGCCTTTTCTTTAAAAAAATCGCTAAATTTCATGAAAGTTTCAATTGTGTGACTCCGACCTTACTTGGGTTCACTGCTTTTAATCTCTGAGCCACCGTGACCGAGCAACATGTTTCGTCACCACAAACATTAAATCACATGAAACGTGTTATACTTTGTGGCGAGGCACCGACAGTTCTGTTGCTGGCTGGTTATAAGCTTTTGTTGCGTGGTTGCTGACAAATGGTCAATAAAAAGGCGGCGCTCTGTGATGTCGCCTTTTGTAAATTGTATTTAAATACTGCAAGGTTTGCAGTTTTCACACGTGTCTTAGAAATTAGTGTTCTGCGGTGTCACGTCGTGATGTCTGGTAAGGCTACCGATAATTAGTGTTCTGCGGTGTCACGTCGTGATATCTGGTAAGGCTAACGATAATTAGTGTTCTGCGGTGTCACATCGTGATGTCTGGTAAGGCTACCGATAATTAGTCTTCTGCGGTGTCACGTCGTGATGTCTGGTAAGGCTACCGATAATTAGTGTTCTGCGGTGTCACATCGTGATGTCTGGTAAGGCTACCGATAATTAGTCTTCTGCGGTGTCACGTCGTGATGTCTGGTAAGGCTACCGATAATTCGAGAGGTCCAATTGCCTTTACCAAAAAGACAAGACAGTCCACTTACGCACGATATGATGTGCGTTTGTAATTATTTGCTAGTCAACATGGCGTAACATCCCGGAACAGTTGAATCGTCTAATATTAGATATTATTTTGCCTTCATATTCCTCGATATCGATATGATATCGATACCTAACTTCTTACGCTACGTAACAAGAAGCATTAAGCCTCAAGCATTTAAATGCAAGATTTGTTCTGGGACTGAATACAAATTAAAATAAATTATGGATTTAAGTCCCAGGAGTAACTTTGATTGGTAAGTATGCTTACCATTGATTTGGGTAGCTTTAATTGTGTAAAAGCTGTGTAGACTTTGTCGTTGGGATGACCTGCTTTGGTATCTACACTTACCGCCCCCAAGTACTCCATAATTAATGGTAATTATACTTACCACTCCACGTTACTCCGAAGTAACGGTAAACACCATTAATTTCATGTACCGTATCGTAAGTCTACCATAAAGTATTTTAAATTAATGGTAAGTACACTTACCACCACAAAACTTACAACACAAATAATAGGCATGACTACCACCGCAACACAGTTCGTGACAACGTGATTTTCAGCTGGTAAGTATGCTTACCATTGATATGGTTAGCTTTAATTGTGTAAAAGCTGTGTAGACTACGTCATTGGGATGAACTGCAGTGGCATGTACACCTACCGCCTCAAGTACTCCTTAATTAATGGTAAGTATACTTACCACTCAAAGTTACTCCTAAGTAACGGTAAACACCATTAATTTCATGTACCGTATCGTAAGTATACCATAAAGTTTACTTTTAAATTAATGGTAAGTATAGTTACCACCACAACATTTACAGCACACATGATACGCATTACTACCATCGAAACACATTTCGTGATAACGTAATTTAGATCTGGTAAGTATGCTTACCATTGATTTGGGTAGTTTTAATTGTGTAAAAGCTGTGTAGACTATGTCGTTCGGATGACCTGCATTGGCATCTACATTTACCGCCCCCAAGTACTCCATAATTAATGGTAGGTATACTTACCACTCAAAGTTACTCCGAAGTAACGGTAAACACCATTAATTTCATGTACCGTATCGTAAGTATACCATAAAGTTTACTTTTAAATTAATGGTAAGTATAGTTACCACCACAACATTTACAGCACACATGATACGCATTACTACCATCGAAACACATTTCGTGATAACGTAATTTAGATCTGGTAAGTATGCTTACCATTGATTTGGGTAGTTTTAATTGTGTAAAAGCTGTGTAGACTATGTCGTTCGGATGACCTGCATTGGCATCTACATTTACCGCCCCCAAGTACTCCATAATTAATGGTAGGTATACTTACCACTCAAAGTTACTCCGAAGTAACGGTAAACACCATTAATTTCATGTACCGTATCGTAAGTCTACCATTAAGTTGTCTTTTAAATTAATGGTAAGTATACTTACCACCACAAAATTTACAACACAAAAGATAGGCATGACTACCACCGCAACACAGTTCGTGATAACGTGATTTTTAGCTGGTAAGTATGCTTACCATTGATTTGGGTAGCTTTAATTCTGTAAAAGCTGTGTAAACTACGTCGTTGGGATGACCTGCATTGGCATCTACACTTACCGCCCCCAAGTACTCCATAATTAATGGTAAGTATCCTTAGCACTCAAAGTTACTCCGAAGTAACCGTAAACACCATTAATTTCATTTTCCTTTTCGTAAGTCTACCATAAAGTTGTCTTTTAAATTAATGATAAGTATACTTAACACCACAAAATTTACAACACAAAAGATAGGCATGACTACATGACCTGCATTGGCTTCTACACTTACCGCCCCAAGTACGCCATAATTAATGGTAAGTATACATACCACTCAAAGTTACTCCGAAGTAACGGTAAACACCATTAATTCCATGTACCGTATTGTAAGTCACCATAAAGTTGTTTTTTAAATTAATGGTAAGTATATTTACCACCACAAAATTTACAACACAAAAGATAGGCATGACTACCACCGCAACACAGTTCGTGACAACGTGATTTTGAGCTGGTAAGTATGCTTACCATTGATTTGGGTAGCTTTAATTGTGTAAAAGCTGTGTAGACTTTGTCGTTGGGATGACCTGCATTGGCATCTCTACTTACCGCTTACACTTATGTTAAGAACGTGGATTTATACCATCATTCCTACGTCGTAATGGCGGGCATGGAGAACACTGGTTTTAGCCACAGCTTTGACGAATACCGTAGCCGCCCGTGATACGAAAGTACCGTTCCACGGTGTATGCGACGGATGACGTCTCTAAACTGTAGCCAGTCGCTGATAGATGATCCGTGGTTGTTTTATAGGCGGGAAGGTAAGGTTTGCGTTGTGTGGAGTTTTACATCTCTTATTGTTAAAGTTGTGTTGAAGTGCTGTATAATTTAGCATCACATATCAGTAGCATTGTAACTGAGGCCTGGTACGTAGCGAGCTCTAGGGAATATATTTTGTTGATATGGAGAAACAATTTTCCCATAGTAAGCAAGGTCTGTAAACAAACGTCGTTGTGCCATGCTAAAGTTTATGAGACGTTACTAGAGATTATACCTCACCACATGTTGAAAGTTGGGTAACAATTCTTAGAACTTTTGAGCGATATCTCTTGCGCGCTCTTTTTTATGTGTTGCCTTAATTCCGATATATGTACTTAACACCATATAAAAAGACCAACATATTGTTTTAGGATTGAGGTTACAGCAGTACACACTTTTACGTTTGTTATTTGGTGTGTTCACAATTTCAAGATGTGTAATTTTCGTGTAGCAAATAGACCATTGAAATGTGTGGTATGTGTTAGATTTTAAAGTTCTTACAGTGGTGCTGATGATTCCAATTGTCTGGGATATGATGTGGTGTAGGGTGAAATTATTCTATACTAATACATGTCTGCATGACATCATGTTGCACAAGGGTAGAGTCCTTGTCTGATAATTGGTTTTTCACCGTATGATGCCCTGGTTTATTCCTTTTGGACTTCCTTTGTTTTGCCAACTTGCAATGCATTTACATTTTATGGATAAGATTTTTATGTGTTGTTACAAACACTAAACCTTTAACCCTCAGTCTTTTGTAAAATTTGCATTTGTTGCAGCAGGGGCGCACCCAAAGGGGGGGGGGGGGAGGATTTGCAGGGTGCAACCCCTCCAAATCAAAATTTAAAAAACAGATTTTGTAGACATGATGATATCAAACTGTTATGTGATTTACCCTTCAGCCAAAATCAGCCACTGAAATCGGCTGATGACTAGTACATTAGAATTGTGAAAAATGATATAAAAAATGCAGGATGTCTTAGATGGAATTAAAAAAAAACAAGGAGCTTAGACCTTGTGATTTAAATTGGGCGAGTGAGTCGTGGAACATGTAGTTATATTTGTATGTATACAAATGCAGTTGCAAACAGTGTTATGCCACAATTATAAAATTGACATTATTTTTATAACATAATTTTTAAAATCAAACATAAATTACATACAGCCTCAGGGTCAGCCTCCCCTTCAAAGAAAAGTTCTGGGTGCACACCTGATTTGTAGGAAGTATTTAGTAAAATAGTCACTAAAACCCCCTTTCATTAGTCAGTGTAAGAACTGAACATTTTTTAGTGTTGCTTTGAGTGTTGTGTATGTTTGCATAATTAAAATGCATGTATCATTAGAACCATCCCCTTGTTCTTACCTAATGTATGTGTTTTTGTAGTGCAAGTTTGCAACTGGGTGATCACATATCTGTAGGCCTGAACAGCGCTAGAATTAAATCAGTCATATTTAAAAAGTAAAGTTCTCCCTAGAACAGGCCATGAAGGCCCAGAGGGGGAGTAGAGGTATAGCTCTACTCTTTCCTTAACCTCTGCGCTAGATTGGGGTGGGTGGTCAAAGCCACGCCACGGCCGCTTTACCCCGGGAATGACCCAGTACCCATTGTACAGGAGGCTGGATAGGCCCCAGGGCTGGTCTGGATGGGTGCTGAAAAATCTCGCCCCCACCGGTATTTGATCCCCGGACTGTCCAGCTCGTAGCAAGTCGCTATACCGACTGCGCTATCCCGGCCCACTCAGTCATACTTAATCTAACTTATAATATTTTTATCATCTACAAATATTAACACTTGTGTCACATGTAGTATTTGTGGTGTTCTTTATGAAAACAAATTGTTGTGTTCTCTGGCATAAATATTGACATACAGCCAGTTTGTCTGTCTCCTATAGCATAATGTCTGCAACACTAGAGGTAAGTTACCAGCCATATGGGGCAGAGTTGGGAGAGCCGGATGAAACACTACATGACAGTGGTGTGATAATTGATGTTGTTCTGGGAATAGCAGAGGTACTGTCATAATTGTTAGCATTAACAGGTTGTTATTTTGACATTTGCATGGTGTTCCTATTGTACATGGGTAGTTGCAACGTTTGGGATATGAGGTTTGCACAGCGGTGAAAATTCATATCATCATGTTTTGGGTTATGACACCGTGTTGTTTGGTAGGTGGGTACCAATGTTTTGGAGGAACATTCTATTTCCATTCTGGGGGTAGATGTGGTGACACTAGCATCCTTTCTTGTGTAAATGTTTAAGTGGGGATCTGGAAGGAGCATGGCTGAGGGTAGCGAAGTTTGCTAAATGAGGACACATTCTGTGCAGTAAAATTTAAAAACTTTGTTTATGATATACACATTACTATTCTTTTTTTGTCTGATTGGGAAAATTAGTGTCATACCTTCATAAGTCTTTGTAAACAGAGTGCTCAGGATTTAGAAATGAAAGGGGGGGGGGAGACAGGCATATAATTTAAGAAATTTACATAATGGGGAACTTAGTGATATGCACAGGTTACCAGATATTGTTACGTGAAGTATAGAAGTGTATAGTGTGCTCATCGCAACACAAAAGGTGGAGACAGCCAGTGGTAGTAGAAGTTTGTTGGGGAATCCCATGGAAAAGTAGAAAAAGAGGTTGGATTATAATCATCCATCCATATTTGCAAATTCACTTTTTGTGGTTGAACTCCCAAAAAATACACTATCAAAATGTGTGGTTTTCTGAACAGTGATGCCATGTAGTTAGCTGGATGATGAGCTTTATGTCTATCCTGAATATGGAGGCAGTACATTTGTCTATAACACTGATAGCCCTGTCCCACACCACACAATATGCAGGCAGTACATTTCTCTGTAACACTGATAGCCCTGTCCCACACCACACAATATGGAGGCAGTACATTTCTCTATAACACTGATAGCCCTGTCCCACACCACACAATATGCAGGCAGTACATTTCTCTGTAACACTGATAGCCCTGTCCCACACTACACAATATGCAGGCAGTACATTTCTCTGTAACACTGATAGCCCTGTCCCACACCACACAATATGCAGGCAGTACATTTCTCTGTAACACTGATAGCCCTGTCCCACACCACACAATATGCAGGCAGTACATTTCTCTGTAACACTGATAGCCCTGTCCCACACCACACAATATGCAGGCAGTACATTTCTCTGTAACACTGATAGCCCTGTCCCACACCACACAATATGCAGGCAGTACATTTCTCTGTAACACTGATAGCCCTGTCCCACACTACACAATATGCAGGCAGTACATTTGTCTGTAACACTGATAGCCCTGTCCCACACCACACAATATGCAGGCAGTACATTTCTCTGTAACACTGATAGCCCTGTCCCACACTACACAATATGCAGGCAGTACATTTGTCTGTAACACTGATAGCCCTGTCCCACACCACACAATATGCAGGCAGTACATTTCTCTGTAACACTGATAGCCCTGTCCCACACTACACAATATGCAGGCAGTACATTTCTCTGTAACACTGATAGCCCTGTCCCACACTACACAATATGCAGGCAGTACATTTCTCTGTAACACTGATAGCCCTGTCCCACACTACACAATATGCAGGCAGTACATTTCTCTGTAACACTGATAGCCCTGTCCCACACTACACAATATGCAGGCAGTACATTTGTCTGTAACACTGATAGCCCTGTCCCACACCACACAATATGCAGGCAGTACATTTGTCTGTAACACTGATAGCCCTGTCCCACACCACACAATATGCAGGCAGTACATTTCTCTGTAACACTGATAGCCCTGTCCCACACCACACAATATGCAGGCAGTACATTTCTCTGTAACACTGATAGCCCTGTCCCACACCACACAATATGCAGGCAGTACATTTCTCTATAACACTGATAGCCATGTCCCACACCACACGGTATCACATCCCAAATAAAGGTAATCTTATTATTCAGTACTGTGTAAACCTCAGATGTCAATACACCAGCAAGAATTTTCTTGGAACTTCCGCTGTGTTACATGAGTGAAACGGTTTGGAAGTAGATGGACACAGCCTATTTTAGGGATCCCACTCAGGCAAATTTACCTGGGTGGAACTGGCTCAGGATCACATCCAGTGGTGGGGGTGTTAAGTGTCTGCAACCTGTGAGTGAAGGCTTTAGTAGATTGTGAAATGTGATGCTATGTAGTTTGGTGCATGGTGACCAGTGTTTCAGAGGAATTTACTGTCTCTTTCTTCAGAGTCCTCTGCTGTATGTTACAGGTCGTTGGAACAACATGAAAGATTTGGACTCCTCCTTTGCCAGAGTGTACCATTACCACCAGAAACATGGGTTCACATGTATTATGATGCAGGAGACCCTGGAATTACTGCGGTTCATCTTTGTAGTTGTGCTTTCTACATTTGTGTTCCACTGTGTGGACTATTCAGTGCTATTAAGGTACAGTTACATCTTGTAATATCCACTGTGAGGACTATTCAGTGCTATTAAGGTACAGTTACATGTTGTAATATCCACTGTGAGGACTATTCAGTGCTATTAAGGTACAGTTACATGTTGTAATATCCACTGTGTGGATTATTCCATACTATTTAGGCACAATTACATCTTGTGATATCCACTGTGTGGACTGTTCAGTACTATTAGGTACAGTAATATCTTGTAATAATACAGTACAATTTCTTTAATTTGGATGCTGGTACTACGGAAATCTTGATACTTTGGCAGTTTAGGAAAATTGTCCCACGTCTTGAAGTCCTGTGAAAAGGCCTCCAATTTGGCCATTGGGGTGTGTCCTGACCCCTTGTCGCCTACTCCATAAACTTCTTCAGCTGCAAAGACTCCTGATTCACTGTCTCTTAGTCCTTCAGCAATCGTGGTAGAAACTGAAGACATTCCAGAAGGAACAGAAAGGGACTCTAATACCTCTGAACCAGCAGCTGAAGGAGATACCCAAATGGAATACTCCTCTGATTAGTTGTACAGCCCAAGTATAGGAGCAGTAACAAAAAATTACCTGTAAGAACTTAGGTCAGTATAGGTAATGTCCAGTAATCCAGCACCTGTCTGGTCCCATGAGTGCTGGATTAAAAGAATTCTACTCTGTTATTTGAGAACTCAGTTGTATATTTTAATATTATGCACGTCGCCATGTAGATCTCAATCCAAATTGGATTTTAGTGGCAATATATCACCCATATTAAATTCTTTCACTGCCTGAATAGTGTTTTATGGCCTAAAACTGAAAGTATCAACACCATTCGCTTAAGTCCAGGTCTCCAAAACCTGTAAGTTGTTCGTCCCATCATGTAGTCTCTAAAAGCCTTACTTTCTTGTAGCAGAATGACATGATATTCATAAACCAGCTATTTTGTGAGCTCAAAGTCTGCGGTTTTAGTCTGGGGGGAGTAGTGATGTTATTATTTTCAGATGACGGTTGATGACCGAGTGACTGAATTGTATTATGTTTCACTGTGTTCTGTACAGGCCAAAAAAAATAGTAAGCCCAACTCAAAAGAAATGAAACCTCTCAAATAAGGAATCAATAACCAAACCAATAAAGAAAGGAACAAGCCAAAGACAGGAGAAAAATAATAAGCCAAATAATTAGAAACCAAAGGAAAATATTGCTGCCTAGAAAACAACCTAATAGCATCTCTAGAAGGCTGGAGAACAGCTGCATACAATTGATGTCTGAGCAAGCTAATGTTTAGCATGCCTCACCATACACATGTAGTGGGAGGTGTTTGGGAGCATATCATCTTATTGGTCTTACCCATTAATGGTGTCCACAGTAACCTGTTCTTCCATCCTCCATCTCCCTAACCTCAGTCTTCCATAATGGGCTTAATGTGAGTCTTCCATTTATATGCAGGTGACCCTCTTCTTTTGTCCGGTGGTGACCATCTTTTCCAGTAATCTGTTCTCCGTCCATTTATTATGACCATACTAGTGCAGCACTGTATTTTGTAGGATTTTTGTCAGTGTTGAAGTAATGTCCATTTCTTCCTGAACTGTTTCATTGTGCATGCTCTTTCCCCTTGTCACCTGAAAGATATCTTTTTAACCACTCTTCGGGGATATAACCAGCATCGTGTTTACCAATACATTGTCCCGAAACGTCGGTAAACACTTATCACACGACACCGCGTAATATCCGAGGAGAGCGCAGTTCTAATGGACATTGCGGCGGAAGCCTGAAATCATCTTTTTAACCTTTAGAAGATTAATTTTAAGTACCAATTGTATCTCTTGACGGCCTGAGTTTTTGTGGCTTATCGTGGTCATTTAAATTGCTGCCAAGTAAACACACAGAGACCAGCATATGGCATACTAGGCCATTTACCAGTACATTTTAGAAACCAGCATGTGGTCTCTTAGGATGATAAAGTTTAAGTAATTGAATTAAACCAACCTTATTTTATTGCTAAATTTCTGTCAGTGGCCACGTTTCACATCCATATAACAGAATACTTTCATCTGTACTGTGAAGTGCATGTGTGTGTGTGTGTGTGTGTGTGCATGCATACATGTGTGTGTGTGTGTGTGTGTGTGTGCATGCATACATGTGTGTGTAAATATTATGAAAAGTGTTTCAGTTGTACGCACAACAATATGGTATCATGACCTACTATGTATTATTTGTCACAAGAAAGGATGTGATGTGTGTGTAACATTTGCAGGATGGCTGTGATCGTGTAACTACATTTACATACTTCATGCGTTTTGTTTCTAGGTATAATGTTAATAATTCAACTGCTCACCAAAATATTTATCTCAGTGATGCTGTGTTACCAACGAACGAGTGTGTAGCAAATTTTGGTGCATTAACATGGGTCTGCCTTTTGGTGGCTGTGATATTTTGGATCCTACGTGCAGTCAAGTTTATGTACCGTCTGTTGCAGTTCCGGGACATTAAGCAGTTTTTTAACACAGCACTTGAGATAAATGATGTAAGTACAGACATTACTTTAATTTAAAATCAAGTGCAGTGGAAGTGCATTGTAATGGGAATTTGTAATGAAATCAGAAATTATCACTAGCAAGTACTCATTACAGCTAGATTTACTTTGGCTACATCCAGAATCAAATGCATGTTTTATGGATATCTGATGATTAGTGACCACACCAGTGTCTATAGTGGAATTATGATGTGTTGTGAAAAACTTAAGATTGTGATGAATCATCTTTGTAAATTGAAACTCATTATACCAGGAAAGAGCTACAATACTGGTTTCATAATCATGAGAATTTTGTGTACTGCATTGCAAACATAATAGATCAGATTGACCAAATTTGGCATGTCTGTGTGTCACTGAACATACGTGGTAGTTGTAAGAATATATCGAGATATACAGGTTATGGATGTATTTAGAGGGATGTATTAATGCCACTGATTAATATACCATTTTCCAGATCTTTCGGAATCTGAAAATGAGAAACACAGTCATAGTATGTGGCAGTTCACTGTTGTGTGCACCACATGAACACAGTGCTGGACTGCTATAACTCAGTGACTAGCACAGGCACAGCTACTGCATATGAATGAGTTTATAACCAACAAATTACACTTATCCATGTGTAGCAGACTGCTACATGTGTCGGCTATATCTTATAGCCATCATCAGGGAGTACTGATATACAAAGAATATATAGAATATAGAATATATATCTGTAGTCTGTCTTACAACTCCATAGCCTCTTCCAAAGCAAGTTCTCCAAAGAGTGTGATCTAGTGCTTCCTCTTTCAATGTACAGTATCCTCTCTTTTCCTTCCGGTCATGCAGTAGCTTCTTACATCTTTTTTCTCATCTTCCCGTCACTTCTGTCGTTCCCTCTACCTTTCCTTCAATAAAGTTCCTATGCAAGATGTGACCAATCCAGTTAGCCTTTCTTCTTTTTATTGTATGTACGATATTCCTCTCCTCCTTCACTCTTTGTAATACTTCTTCATTTCTCACACGACCGGTCCAACTTATCTTCTCCATCCTTCTCCAACACCACATTTTAAAACCTTCCACATACTTCTGATCTAGTTTCCGAAGTGTCCCAAGTTCCAGCACCATACAAAGCTGTGCTCCAAATGTAGCACTTTACTAGTTTCTTCCTTAAATTTAAGTCCAATTGGCTGGTGAAAAGAGTCTTCGTCTTGTTGAATGCTGCTTTTGTCATGGCAATCCTGGATTTAATTTCACATGTACATCTTACATCATGCATCTTGCATCTTGTCTCGCCTCGGTCCAGTCTTTAACACTGATTCATGTGTGTGTGTGTGTGTGTGTGCGTGTGTGAGTGAGAGAGAGAGAGTAAATAGTAAGATACAATATAAATTGCTATTGTAATATTAATGTATTTTGTATGTTATTGACAGTATTGAAAATTACTGAAATTAAATGAAGTGCTTCAAAACATCTGAAAGTGGTAGAATTCTCTTTGAAGTTGTTGGGCAGTATGTCCTGTATGTCAGCAAGCTGTTTGCACTATCAATGTTCACTGTACCAATTGCAGATGTTAGGTTGCACTTGATTTTAATTTGAGTCGGGTATAATTTTTAAATGTAAATTTTCAACACTATACATCAGTTTTATAATCATATGTTTATAATGTATCTTACCATTTACTGTCAATGAAGTTAAATATTAAATTGTAACTCCATACGTATATATGTTTATATACGTATATATACAGGGCATACACAAACGAATGGTGCGGTTTCAATAGTATTCACTATTGAAACCGCACCATTCTTTTTGTGTATGCCCTGTATATCCTTTGTAAATCAGTGCTCACAGAGGATGGCTATAAGAAATAGCTGACACATGCTGTAGTAGTCTCCTGTGTAAGTGGATAAGTGAAATTCTTTGTGCAGTTTGTTGGTTATAAACTCATTTATGTACTTGTATTGCATGCAAGATGTATAATATCAAACTGCTACTGTGTCTTTTGTGTGCAAAACAAGAGCTTTGTAATTGTGATTGGAGGGAGGTGGGAGGAAACTGCTCTGCATGCTTCCCCTCTCATGAAGTTCAGTCAGCACCTCTGCAGGTTTCCATGCCTTCTGCAGCCTCCTAAAGTGTGCAGCCAGGTGTGTAATAGTATCTCATCTACCAGAAGAAAAATAGGTCCATAATGAAGAAGGCATAGATTAGGTTCCTCTAACATTGTTGTAGCATGCAGTGTGTGATCTTGATGAAGCAGTTGACAGTGCTGTCCGACAGTATTGTATAGTAATGGACAAGAGATGCTGCCATGTAGCAGTAACAGTCAGCAGACTGTTTACTTTACCTCTGACTTTTTTATGAAGCCTGTGCACATTTGGTAATACTGTTACTTTGTGTGCGACTTTGAGGAAACAGGACGACAAACTGTGGCTAGTGTCAGGGTGTGGGTTTGACCAATAACTGTTGTCGTTAACTAAGAATTGACTCAGTGGACTTTGATGTGGGCTGAGAAACAGTGCAACAAATTAGCGGCAGTAAGCCTGTTCATAGAAATGGCTTTACTTCATTTCTCACGTTTTCTGAGACAAACCATTAATGCTGATGAGGGTGGCTGCCCAGGCCACTCACATGCCCACTGTTAGCTTTATGACGGTGGCTGCCCAGGCCACTCACATGCCCACTGTTAGCTTTATGACGGTGGCTGCCCAGGCCACTCACATGCCCACTGTTAGCTTTATGACGGTGGCTGCCCAGGCCACTCACATGCCCACTATTAGCTTTATGAGGGTGGCTACCCAGACCACTCACATGCCCACTGTTAGCTTTATAAGGGTGGCTACCCAGACCACTCACATGCCCACTGTTAGCTTTATGACGGTGGCTGCCCAGACCACTCACATGCCCACTGTTAGCTTTATGAGGGTGGCTGCCCAGGCCACTCACATGCCCACTGTTAGCTTTATAAGGGTGGCTACCCAGACCACTCACATGCCCACTGTTAGCTTTATGACGGTGGCTGCCCAGACCACTCACATGCCCACTGTTAGCTTTATGAGGGTGGCTGCCCAGGCCACTCACATGCCCACTATTAGCTTTATGAGGGTGGCTACCCAGACCACTCACATGCCCACTGTTAGCTTTATAAGGGTGGCTACCCAGACCACTCACATGCCCACTGTTAGCTTTATGAGGGTGGCTGCCCAGGCCACTCACATGCCCACTATTAGCTTTATGAGGGTGGCTACCCAGACCACTCACATGCCCACTGTTAGCTTTATGAGGGTGGCTGCCCAGGCCACTCACATGCCCACTATTAGCTTTATGAGGGTGGCTACCCAGACCACTCACATGCCCACTGTTAGCTTTATGACGGTGGCTGCCCAGGCCACTCACATGCCCACTGTTAGCTTTATGACAGTGGCTGCCCAGGCCAATCACATGCCCACTGTTAGCTTTATGACGGTGGCTGCCCAGGCCACTCACATGCCCACTGTTAGCTTTATCTTCCGTCACTCTTTGCTGTATAATCTTTTAAAGGCAAGTAAATTTGTCCCTGTGCAAACCATGAAGGTGAGGTATAGCTCCACACATTCTTAACTTAAGCACTAGATGGGGTTGAGGGGTCAGCTTTGTGCCCTGGCCACTTTATCCCCAGGGAAAGATCCCCTGGTACCATTGAATCAGAGGCTGGGTGGGTCACAGAGGTGGTCCGGAAGAGACAAATCTGTTGCCTGTGCGTGGAGTCAAACCGTGGTGCCTCAGTTTTCTGGCCCATAGTATGCTGACTGCACTGATATGGATTGAAGATGAACAAGGAATTTTAAGTGAGTTGTAGTATTGGAAAAGTTACAGACAGGCACTTGCTGTTGTCGAGTAACATACTATATATAAAACATACTGAAGTTGACAGTGTGTTGTTAGACTGTCATTACAATGGCTTTCCCACAGTAAGTGTTACATGTAACAGCAGACTTTCACTGTGATGTATTTTAGCATATGCTGCATGTAAGAAGGCAGAGTTTGATGTTTGCTGGTCTGGCTCTCAACAGTCAGAAATACAGTTTGAGGTTGCCACGTTTGCATCATGTGATTTCTTTGCATCCAGTTGTATACTGGCCGCAGGCTTATGAAATTATACAGTTTTAGAGGAAACAAGTATGAGGTACAGACATGTTGATTTGTGGACAGAACAATCTTCCTGCAAATCTGATCATGGATTGACCTCAATGAGAGTCTGAACCACCAAGTCCCCTGACAAAATGTTGGTTGGAAAAAATAAACTTGATGATGATGATGATGATGATGCCATTGTTTCTGCCAACAGTATAGTTTGTGAACATGTATGAAGTGTTTTAAAACACATCTCCACACCCACTGCTTCAATACTGAAATACTGGACATTGCTGTTGATACACCACTTTTCTTTTCAGAGTGATTTAAACAAATTGATTCGGCAGGAGATCCAGCGCAAGATGCGTGAAGTCCAGTTAGAGCAGCAGATGTGCATTCACAAACGTGATCTCACTGGGCTGGACGTCTACCACAGAATTCTCAGGTACCATGTGGTTTAGTGCTAGCGCTTCTTTCCAAGTCTAGCGTGACATGCAACAGCTGCGGCTGTCAGCTCTCTTACAAACAGCAAGATGGACCAAATGTTACACGTCTCATTTATGCAGCATAACATTAATAAACCTGGTATCTCTTATAAATCCAGTGATGGAGGCTTTAAACGCAGCCCAGAGACTAACCATCCTGACTAATGCAAGTACATATGTTTCTGCAGTGGTGTGGATGACGTATCAGTTCTTCTGGGATGTGACACCGTGATCCTGCATATTTGGTTCCTGACATTTTGAGACATTGTGGTGGTCTCATCTTCAAGGGTCAAATGGTCCAAAGGTCCTTCATGGATATTTTGACCCTCATGATGAGACCATTACAGCATCTCAAAATGTCGGGAAGCATATGCACAGTGACGCGGTGTCACTTTCCAGAAGAACTGGTACGTCATGTTGATTGATGGTTTTTGTGGTGGTCATCATTTCCTCCAGACAAATGTGAGGGCAGTACTTCAAATCAGGTGACAGCTATGTCTGCCTCCACATTTTCCAATTCACTATGCGCTGATCATTTCTATATTCAACGCTGTATAGGCTGAACTACTGACAGCATTGTTAAACAGGCCATAAATAAATAAATAAATTAATTAGTGAAACTGAAGTTGGAACTGAAGAATTGATGTACTTATCAGAGTGAAAAAATGAACTGTATTTAACTTAACTGTCATCAGTTGTTTTGTAAAACGAGTGAAATTCTGTCAGTATCATTGCATTGTTTACAGGTTTGAGAACTGCATGGTGGCCATGGTAAACAAATCCTTGCTTCCCATTAGACTGCATCTGCCATTTATTGGAGAAGTTGTGTTCCTCACCAGAGGCCTGAAATATAACATTGAATTGCTGCTCTTCTGTAAGAAACTCCTGTATTTATTGATTCCATGTCGCAGTTTATGAGTGTGTAATGTTTAGTTACAAAGAGTAACATTATGAATGTAATAAGAGAATGTTACCAAACATGATTTAATAAGACCACTCGTATATAAAATGAACCATCTTCAAGGTTGAAAGCCGTAGAAAATATAATTTTATTTCTTGTCTAGCTAAAGCTGTTATTTTCAGTTCCTCAGAACGTAGTACGTTTTCCAGTGTCTTCATAATGGCCTGTTACGCTTTTGTGCTGTAACTTGGCAACAGCTGCTGTGGCACCACCTAAAAAAACGAGCTCTTAAAATAAAAAGATTCCTGTTTGTGTACACAGGTATGTGATAATTGCATTTTGAGAAACAATTTTTGTAGGTTGAAACTGTTAGATTGAAATGTACTTGTCTATGAACATGTTTCTTTCACTGTCTCCCAAACATTCAGAAACTTATCCTCTCTCCTTTTTACAGTCACCTAAAGAGATAACAAAAATTAACACTACTGACCACACAGTAGATGGTTTTCTGAATGGATGGGTGGGGGATGTGGTGAATCAGTCATTAAGCTATAGGGGAGATGGCTGTGGATACTGAACCATTGGAGGTTTATCATAATCTATTGAAAATGGTGTAGAGGCAGGTGATTCTGGTGGTAGAGAGGAGGATTTGGTTGGTCGAAAAGAACGAGTGATATTGTGTTTTGTATTTGTAGCCGTAAAAGCTGATGGTAAGACACCACTACAGAGGTACTAGGTGTATGTCACATGTTAGAATGCACAATTTGATGTGGCTACGTGCTAGTCCATCAAGTCACTATCTGCTGAAACCTATGCTAAATGAAACACAAAAGGTTACTTTTAACATAGCTTTTATGGGAAAATGTGATTTGACTTACAGCATGACTCTACTCCTCCTATCTCAGTAGGTCTAGATTGGTAGGTTGTATGTAGTGAAATTGTGTTTTTAAAGGTGTGTCTAAATTATTTGACCATATGAAAGTGACATCACATTTATTTTTAACTCGCATGTAATGAGCAGTCGCTGTATTCCTGAAGTAAATTCTGTAAAATACCTCAAAACTGCATAGAGCATTAATATGTCATTCTGTTTGGCTGAACAGTAGTTAAAACTTGTTGTAGTGTAGTGCATGGTTTTGGTCAGTGGAATTTTCAAAGGGTAGGCCAGGAGGAAGTCACTAATGCAGCGACAGCTTCATGTTTGGTCTAGTCCTTCCTTCCGCCTCTATAAGCACAGTTGAGCTATGTAGTTTCTGCTTTTGAAATAGTTTCATGTGATGCTCTATGACACATTTCCCAAAATGCAAGCTGCAGCCCATCCCGTGCGGGTGTGATGTTTTAGCTGGAGGCTGCTGGAAATTCGACCAATAACAAAAGATGCTTAGTTATGGACAATTGTGATCCTAAAAGACTGCACAAATTTTCAAACATATGCGGCATGTATAACTGAAACTCATTCAAGGATGCTTATGGGTGAAGGTATTGCAGCAGGTAGAAAAAATCACAAGCATTTAGACAGGAGTCCCATTGATGCACAGTTTGGAATTCCTCAGCCTGCTACCTAAACCACTGTACTATGCCCTCTTGCACATAACATCCAGTGTGAACATGTGCCCTTTGAGGGCCTGTTTTTTAATGGTCCAGAGACTAGAAGACTGCACTATGATAACTCTGGGCTGTATGTAGGATGTTTGAAGATGGCGTTTCTTTGGCTCTTAACTCTGTGGGCCACATGGGGATGGGCATTATCATACAGCAGGATGATGCAGTCAGTAGTTTTGGTGGATGTTTGTTCTTGATCTTGGTACACAGCTTTTGAAGTGTGTGACAGTAACTGTTTGCACTGATTGTGTTGTCACGTGACTTGAAGTTGAGAAGGGGGACCCTGAATGTTCTTTTTTTCCTGTTTGAACGGATTCACCACCTGGTACACCATCTTTAAGCTGTGCTTCAATGTCAGCTGTATTAGCTACTTGCCCAGTCAGCTGCTGTCCAGCACAGTGACTGCCAGTGTGTCTGCTGAGTCGAACACACAGCTGCACCATGTGTGCTGCCACAGCAGTGCCGTGAACAGGTTTCAGTTGTGCATGTCTGTGATAATATAACAGACTGCTTTGTAGATATCTTCCAGGTTCATCAGTAGCTAATTTTTTTAATTGTTAAATCATAGTTTCAGTCTTTCTGTAAGTTGGGGTTGAGGGCACCAACCTTTGTTTCCATTCAAGGGAGTCTCAGACTATAAGAGTGGGAAT
Organism: Reticulitermes speratus; assembly: GCA_021186555.1. Classification (NCBI taxonomy): domain Eukaryota; kingdom Metazoa; phylum Arthropoda; class Insecta; order Blattodea; family Rhinotermitidae; genus Reticulitermes; species Reticulitermes speratus. Next base: position 49,045 of record JAJKFL010000031.1, on the reverse strand, counting down.
CACTGCTCTGTGGATATGCAATAGTTGCCAGGTGTCAGTTTTCCCAGAAATTGTTTAATTGATTTGTGTTCTTTTCTGATGCTTTATCTGTGTTGTCAAATATAATGCAACCTCAGATTTGTGAATTAAAAGTAAGAGGAACCTAATCTTATGGTCTGGCAAATACAGTAAAATCTTTTTAAAATAATTTTTTTACATTGTTTGTGATACAGAAGTCTCACGACAGTAATCTGTTCTTACCATGGCAGCAATTTCTTTGTGGTTGTGCTGTGTGTGACTGAAAGCATACGCAGCGATAGCAGGTTAACTGGTTGCTTAATTTGAGACTTTTCAGACTACATATTTTGATTCCTTATTAATAATGCAAATACTTTTCGGTGTTAAATATGCAATGTCACTTATGTTTTGCAGGGGGACCTTGGGCACCATTTGAAAATAACTGGCATCTGAAAGAGGACTACAAGAAAGTTGGCAGACGAAAAGATTTAGCCCAACTTTTATTGAAGCACATATTGTGGGTTGGAATTGCAAATTTTGTAATGTGTCCACTCATTTTGCTGTGGCTAATCCTGTATGCTGTCTTCACTTATGCAGAGGTTGGTACAGACGTGAGATTTAGAACAAGTTCTCAGAAGGTATTTATTTCTAGCATGTATTCTTGTCTTCATTAGGAAAGACAGTCTTATGCATTGTTTCTCTGTAGGAATTAAGTACCCAGACATATTGTAGTATATGTTTTTGGGTCTTTAAACCTTCTAAGATGTGTACATTTTGTTTTCAGGATATAATACGCAAACCAGGTATCTTGAGTTCACGCTGCTGTTCCCTTTATGGCAGGCTCTATCTTCGTCATTTTAATGAGTTGGATCATGAGCTGAATGCACGTCTGAATCGAGCCTATACACCAGCTTCCGAATATATGAATATCTTCACGTCTCGTATGAAGTGCAGTGTAGCGCGGTAAGTACACTGAAGCCTGTAAACTAGCATCCAATTACCATATTTACTCGAATGCAAGACGAGGTTTTTCCCCTAACTTTGGTGCTTAAATATGTGAGGTCCTCTTAACTTCATGTATGAATCACCGAACCGGACTGTGCAGAGCCAAAGTAAGGCCTGCATCCCCAAATCGTCGTGTGTAGACAAAAGAGAGAACAGGGCATGACTAAAGTTAACTGACACAATCTTCTTTTTGTGTACTTTGTTATGCACCTCAGAACAGATCTAGTCCAAGTATAGTAACAGGAAAATGGTTATTGAAAAATTAAAAATTAACTCAAAGACTAAAAAATAAAACCAGTCTGATCCACATATTAAAAACCATAAAAAGAGCCATGAACTCAGGCTGATCAGACCACAGACACAACACAAACATCCAGAACACACATATTTAAAATTCTTAACACCACAAACACCATCTGTGGATAAAATTGTGAATCTTCATGGGTTCAGGTAAGTTTATAAACTGAGAAATATAAATATTATTTAGTCAGTGTGGATCATAACAGCATGGTAGCACATCTCACCAGAAGTGTTTGTGATGGGTTTTAAGAAGTACTGTATATATATGCAATGCAGTGGATGGGACCGATGGTGACGATATGTTGTGGAATGACATTGAAAAGGATGGGAATGTTAGGACTGAGTGTGAGGAAGATGAATGCACTGACTGTGAAGATGGAGACAGTGACATTGATTGGTAAAGGTAGATAGAACCTGACATACGTTGTGTATTAAGCGTATGAAGTTAATAGCAAATATTTTTTTAGCAGATGTTTTATTTGTGGGGGTCATCTTAGATGTGGATAAATACATTTTCCCTTGGCAGATGTGTTTTATTTGGGGGGTCATCTTAGATTAGAGTCATCTTGCATTGGGGTAAATATGGTATATAAATATCTTCACATCTCCTATAATGACCATTGTAGTATAGCACAGTAAGTACACTGAGTCTACCATTGTTTAAGAATATCAGTATCTTAACTTTTCCTTTAATGATTATTCTGTTTAGGGATATAATCACTATTTATTTTGAAAACATATGAAATATGTAAATATACCGTACAAGAAAAATGTAGAATTTGTTAATTTTAACCCTTCTGGACCCATTGTCAATTTAAATTCAACAGTACTTTCCGCTGTACCAGGCCCAATGTCACGCTCAAATTGACAAGACAGTTTATAGTGTTTTATGTTGGTCTTCCTAAACTGCTGCTATCTAGTGGCTGCTTTTGAACTGTGCAGATTGGAGATTGTCTGGAAAATTGATTTGGACCAGTCTGTTGGAATTCACAAGAATATTTGGACCACAAAATGCTAAATCTGATGGTATTTATAGTTCCAACTGTCCTTAGTAGACAGTCCCGAGTGCGATAGATGCAAACAGACATCTGAAACGGCCTCACATGTTCTCGGCGACTGTGAGGCCTTGGCTGCATTAAGATTCAGGTACCTGGGGTATCATTTTATGAAACCAGGGGACTTTAAGGATATCTCTGTAAGCAGGTTACTGCACTTTGTTCAAAGTGCTGGGCTGCTAAACAAATGAATACAAGGGCTGCACAAAGGATCAGAAATGGTCGATGTGCATGGCACGCTCTGGTGCCCGCCCTACTTATATTCTATTCTACAACTGTCCTTTACAGTAGGGTAATCTGCCCTTTGTTGTTATTGTGTTACAGAAATGTGGCAGATGTGGCTGGTGCATGTCTTGCTGTGTTAGTGATCTTGTCAGCCTACAATGTAAGCGTCTTGACGGTCGAACACATACTGACAGCCATCATTGTTCTGGCAGCAATTGTGGCTGTGAGCAGGTGACGTGTAAAGTGATATTTTGTAATGTTGTAGTCTGTTGGGTTGTGACACCTTGTTATAGCCGGTAGGTTATTATGAACATTGCAGCTTGAAGACAGGTGCAGTGTGTTTCTCCAAAATGCTGTACCCATATAAATGACTACAATGTAGTGCCATGACAGGAAAACTGCAGTATCAGTCTTCACTGTCATGGAAACATCAGCTCTGGAATATTTTTTATATGTAGCTTTAGCACTGTTGAGTCAGTTTTTCTGAAATGGCTGAGTCATTGTGTGTGATTGGCTGCAGGCTGAATGGATGGAGTTTGATTGTTATTGTGGCCGAAGGTTGTTCTCCTGCTGTCCTCTCTGCACTGGCTGTGTGTTTAACTGTTCCTAATAAATGGAGCATGAACCTCACCACTTATCTTCTGGCTTGGTGCATATGCACAAATGAAACTTTGGTTGGAAACAGTATTAAGGAAACATAGTTGTGCTGTAGGTTGCAATGTAATTAGAAGTACGTAATCACTGAGATATCAGGTTCCCTTAGTGATGACTGTGAAGATTACTGTCTTCTGGGATGTGATGCTCTGTATTCTGGCAAATGGCTGCCAATGCTTTATAGGCATAATGTCCCACAAAACTGAAGTCTTAATATTCGCTGTAAGAACCTCAGGACTTATACAGATTTGCAGAAAGTGACATGAAGTAATAATTGTGTTGAGAACACAGTAATGTTGTGTTAATGGTGTTGTTTGAGGTACAGACTTGGTTATAAAACAGTTGCTTTCTGTAGTGCTTATAGATGAATGTAATGGGACGCTGTGGTTGATATTTTTGTTTGTAATAGAGCGGTTATACCGGATGAGAACCTGGTGAGGCGTCCTGAGGAGATGCTGACTGCTGTACTGGCACATGTCCACTATCAGCCTGACAGTTGGAGAGGACAGGCACATAGAAAGAGAGTGCGCAAGGAATTCTCCCAGCTGTTCCACTACAAAGCAGTAAGTGCAGCTGCCATTAACCCGTTGTCAACTAATGTCATCTCAAGGATGTGGTCCACTGCTTTGTCCAAAGAGGTGTACCACATCGCTGTGATGTTACAATGTTTGTGTTTAGAATGTGCAAGTATTTACCTTCCCATTATGTCTTACTCATATATTGTTTGGCGGTCTGTCTTGACCACATCGTGTATTTAATTCATTCATATTTGCTAAAGAAGGTATGAAAACAAGATTATCACTGCAACAGTAGGGAGTTTCTGCCATGTAAATAGCTGCAAGAGCAGGCAGGAAGTTGTCTAGAGATTAATCCACGGAATGTTGGGCTCTGTACCAAGATTTTTTCTCTACCACATAAGCAGAAGCAAAGCAAGTTATGTACTTTCTTTGGAAGGCCCCGGAATCTTGGCATTCAATAGGTGCAGTGAATTGGACTGTTCATTCAGTAGTGAATTACAGGTACAAGTGGCTGTGTGTCTGAGCTCCATGCTCTGGATGCGTACTGGGGCATCAGGTAAAGCTCCACACATTCTTGGTCTTGGTGAGTGGTGAGCTTGCTGCTCAGACTGCTTTACCTTGTGTCTGTTGGACAGTAGGCTGATTGTGATGGCGATGATTAAACTTGTGCGTCTGTTTGCAATTAAATCTTGACAGTCCAGGTTGTTGTTTATTACTTTATTGTTGGACTTATTACTACTTTAAAATCAATATTGATACTGAATGTTGTGAACTTAAGGAACTTTGAGGGTACACAAAGGTACACAAAATTTATTGAGTAGCCAGAGGTGTATCGCTTTCCTGAGAAGGACGGTGCTACATTCAGTCACAAAGATGATAATGTTAATTTGCATCGCAGAAAGTACAGTTTGGTTCCAGTTATCAACTGATCATAAAAAACATGCTTTATATCTGTGTGTGATGGCCCCATTTTTTCCATAAACACTTTTATGTTATACTGTAATTCTGTGTTCCTACTGTATGTACAGGTTTATCTGCTACAAGAAATGCTGTCACCTGTCATAACACCATTTATCCTGTGTTTCCACTTGCGCTCAAAATCTCTGGACATTGTTGATTTCTATCGGAACTTCACAGTAGAAGTGGTTGGAGTTGGGGATGTCTGCTCATTTGCACAAATGGATGTCCGTCACCATGGCAACCCTGCGTGGCAGACTAGTGTGACGTCTCCTACGGAACCTCAGGCTCCTGGCCCAGGTGGACCAATGCGACCTGGCATGCAGGTATATGTATGTTTGCGGTATACAAGACTACAGTTGAAAACTTGTATTCTCTAGTGCCCTTTGCTGAAAGGCTTTTTAAAAATCACATCATATGGAGGGAGGGACTTATGGGAGGAATAAACATGGATAAGTGAGAAGAGAAACAACTACATTGGTTTGGCCGTGAAAAAAAATGAATGAGACAAGGACACTGAGAAGGGTGCCAGATGTAAGATTTAAAAGAAAGAGACATGGGATTGCCTAAAACAGGTTACTTTGACAAAGTACTAGAGACAAGAAGAGAGGAAAAGTCTGGTAAGCAAAAAGAAAAGATTGTAGCAAGACATATGTTTTATCCATCAAGACAGAAATGGTCCTTCTAGCAGCTTAGAAGGGGAGGAGGAGGGAAAAATTCATGCAAGAAGGAATGGCAGAATTTAATTTGATATCCTAAGTGCCAAGTGAAAAGTTATGGTCCTTCTTACATATAGATTGTAGTCAAACTTAGCATGTGTGGCGCTCTGCAGAACAATGAGCTCTGAAACATTCCCATTGTATGATAACGCACATTTAGCTCACATACATTCAGAAATGTGCATATAGTCTCTGAACTCCATTAATTCCTAAAACACTGTGGTTGTACCATAGTTCTTTCCAAGTAACTAGCATCTCTTCAGACAAGTGTAAGCTGTGCCATGGATGCATGTACGTAAAAGCAGCTGATCCACTATATCATCACAACAAGTGTAAGCTGTGCCATGCATGTACGTACAAGCAGCTGATCCACTATATCATCACAACAAGTGTAAAGTGTTCTAAAGTGAAGTGCACAAACATTGGTTTTACATCACATTGCTTTAGTTTCGTTTAGTGTTGGGTTTGTAACTGGCATGTGCATTGTATAGGGATACATTGCATAGACATGTTGGTTGGCAGTTTAATACATTGCGAAACGTGTTTTCAGGCAGGGGATGGAAAAACAGAACTGTCATTAGTCCATTTTACATTGACCAACCCTGAGTGGCAGCCACCTGCAGATGCTGAGCATTTTATTGCGGCCCTTTGTGCGCAGGCAAGAGGCGATGGCACCGATGATAGCACTTCTAATCCACTGTACTCAGCACTGCATTCTGTATTGTCCTGTGGGGCAGGGGTATGTTTCGTGAGGTCACGAGTGGTGTGACCAGGTGTTCCTCTGTCTTCAACCTATTAACATTTCTTAAATAGGAGAACTGTATTGGGTATAAAATGAGCATAGAGTTATGCTTGAGTTGCATACATTACATACAGTGTCTTCTATTTTTATCCAGTTTTAATCTGAAGTGGAATATATCTACAAATTCTAGTAAAACTCCCCAATATCAAATTTTTGAAACTGTTCAGTAGTTCTTCAGTTGTTAAGTGTGGACAAATAGACATACATAGTAAAAGGTAAGAAATGTATTTTTTGAGGCTGTTGGGGGGGGGGGGGTGCACCAAAAAGTTCACTTTGTTCCACATTTATCCTGGTTCATTGTTCCTTATATGTTAATGAAGTGTCATTTAATTTCAACAGTTTATGCACCATCTGTGCCTAGGTGACCCAAATGGACTAAAATTTTGTAATCATATCTCGTGTTTTTATGTATCGTGAATGCCTCGCCCATGTCATTCTCCTTGATTTAATAATCCTAATAACATATAGTGAAGAGTGTAAATCATGAAGCTCCCCATCATGTAGTTTTCTCCATCCTCCTGTCACCTCCTCCCTCTTAGGTCTAAATATTCTCCTCAGCACCCTGTTCTCAAGCACCTGCAATGTTTGACCCTTACAGAAACACAAACTTGGTCCACATAAATGTCAGATAATATACAATTAAGTGTTAAATTGGTGGAAAATTCCATGTTGGATGTGGAATTAAAATATGTCATGTAAGGGTCTTAAATATGTTGCTGCCATGTTTTTCAGCTATGAATTGGTGGTGGTGGCATTATGACAGTTCTGGCCGATGAGTGTCTGTTCAGTTAGTTTTGGCGGTAACACTCAGACGTTCTGTTTACAGTTCAGCGATCTTGTGGAGAGCACTTGGGGTAGAAAATAAATATGTACAGAATTTTGGTAAGGATCGACAGAAGTTGCCACTTCGAACAGTGTTCATGAACCAGTGGTCCACAGACCACAGCGTTTCATGTCAGTCTTTGAAATTCTAGTTAGCGTTACATTACATGTACTAGCACAGAGCCTGTTGCAAGCTCAGCTGGAAAATTTTACAGTTCCCACCTCTGTGGTTTCCACAGAACTGGCACTGATGGACATTGAGGAATGAAACAGTATTTCACTAGTACTGTGAGCTTGATAGTTTCTTGATAGACAGCTTAACTTTTATCTTACTGGGGTGGGTATTTAAATTGTAGTGCGTGTTGTATGAACAATGTGAGTATTGTTTGGACAGAAAAAGATAAAATTATGAAATAAACAGCACTTTGTGGAAAATAAAATAGAGATTATGCAGCATGTCTTAAAAATGCAGTATATTACCTTGTTGCCTAAACACATAAAACGAATTTCTAGGGGTGTTTTCCTACATGTGTTTATATATATCACTGCAGGTCTTTAAAAGGCTAATAGAACAAGTGGAGGTATGACGTAGAGAAAACTGTTTATTGGCAAATATTGAGACTAATATCAACTGAAGTGTAGGTTCCTCTCCTCTGTCTGTCATATGTTGTTGCCACCTTCTGATTGCATCTCTAACTGTACTGACAGATGTGACTGCTACATAATGCCATAATGGCTAGGCTTAGCCTTTTATGGTATATATGTGTGGATTTTACAGCAGCTGGAAATCTTATTATTTGGCTAGTACATCCTTGCTTTGTTTCTGTTTCCTTTTAGTGGCTGAACAGTCTGTGTCAAACAGTGTTACATTTTCTAGGTGAATTACTCTTTATCACCTCTCTTTGTGTTGCATTTAACAGGAAATTTCTGACACCGCCTTCACTATAAGTTTACTCTAAAGAAAGAAAATTGTTGACATAATGGATACTTACTATGAAGCTGTAGCCTGTAATGAGAATACTGATTTTCTTCTTCTTTTTTTCTTGTTCTTCTCCTCCTCCTCCTACTTCTTCCTCTTCTTCTTCTCCCCCTTCCTCCTCCTCCTTTGATGATTACTTTCTAATGATGTGTGATGTCATGTATTCCACTAAATAACGTGCAGACATTTCAGAGCAGTCTGTACCTTCGTCACATTACCTGCTGTTCATGACTTATCTTCCTCACCTATGTTCCCCTAGTTCCAATCCAGGGGGTTTTCTTCCATCCAACAATTTACCAATGCGGTTTCTCAGGGCACCATATCTGTGTAATAAGACAGGTTCTAAGTTGCCGCTCTTTTATGAGTACTGGGTTATTGAAGTTGGTTTTATCCGGCTTTGGGAATTCTCCACAGCAATGCTGAGCTATACAGGAGAGAAGATACTGCTAGAATTAGTAGACTGTTGTCAGTAAAGACTGTAACGTACAACACCTACTGCTTTATAGTAAACTGAAAAGAAACATAAAAAGTTTGAGGCAAAACATTCAGATCATCTTGTTTTTGAGTAAGACAACACAGCTAATGGCTAGAGTTGCCAGCAGCACATGAATCTTAAGCTTATAAGTTAAGGAGGGTCGTAACATACGTATTAGAGTGTGTAGAGTGCTGATCTCTAATTTCATTATTCTGGGTTCAGAATATTCATAGCAAAACTTTCGTGAATCTCAGCCAAGTAATGAACTAAAGAAGATGACGGAATTAGCAAATAGACCCAGTTATATAACAGTTGTTATTCTTTTCAGTTTGCAGCAAGGTTTCACCACAAACCCCTTGGGAGCCTCTATGTTTGGACAACGGGCAAGTACGGCTCCAGAGATGGATCCTGAGTTCACTGCTGCAGACATCAGCCTGAGCATCCTATACCTCCATGAACTGCACCATCAGCAGGTCAGTTGAAGGAACAGGGCGAATGTTTTGTTGTTACTGCCCCTAGCTCTCTCTTAACTTTCCTGTCTTCTGCCAATCCCTGAGGTGCAGTTGTCTAAATGGTGTTATTTGTATTATTTCATTTACTTGATGATATGTTGCCCACCAGAGTGACCTCCAGCTTAATGGGGTCCGTTGTTTCCAGTATTTCCAAAGTTCTTATTTTATGTGATGTGGGGGACGTGTAGGTCGTGCAGTTAAATATGCACTGGATCCTGCTGGCATGGCAGTTCAGTGCCTTAGAATATATGAGTTACACTTGAAGTGGTGGTCAGGCTCTCACTGTCCATACTGCTAATCAGGCTATCAGGAATCGTTTGAATCGGTCTATGTGGCAGAGACCCCACCAAGATATGTCTGGAATCAGGGAGCTTGGTGATGATTCAGGGGATATGACTCGACGTGCAGAGAGAACACCATTACTAGATGCAGCCACGAACTCTCCAAGGATTTCATAGCAGGTTGTGAAATCAAAGTAGTAGTTTAATGATATTGTTTTGAACATGAAAAAGGAGAATGCTGGCACATTTGTCAAAATGTAATGTTACTTGTGGCTGAGAAAATCCTCCATTTGTTGGTTCAACTTTTTCATTTCCAATTCCTAGATACAAACTTTTTGTACAATATTTTATTAATTTAATTGTTTGTGTTAATTGTTAATTTAATTTAATTGATAAGTGTTTGTTTTTCACACTTCAAAAAGAGCTTATTTATTATCAGGAAGCATCATGCTGGTGTTTGTAAGCTCGTACCAAGTATTACAAGTATGTTATATATTCTATTATACAGTTAGATAAAAAAATTTGTAATTTCCGTTACAACTGATCGTTTTTTAACAGAAACATGTTTTTTCAATTCAATTTATTCATCCATTCAGTCTACTTCGACCTTGGACAAGTCACAATAATTCTTACAACATGCAAGCAAGGCCAAATATTAATAAATTTCAAATCACATCTGTACAAACAATAAAATCACCACTATATAAAATACAATTAATGAACACACGCAGGCATCTCTGTTTAGGTCTAAAGGGATTTAGACTTTAAGAAGCTCATCAATCGAATAAAAGGTATTTGAGATCAGCAATAATTTTACCTCCTTTTTAAAACATCTAAAATTTTTTAAAGTTTTTATTCTTTCCGGTAACTTGTTATATAATCTACTTGCCTTATTTATTACATTGTTCTGATAAAGAGCTGTGTTGCATGCTTGGATAAATAATTTATTTTTACCTCTCGTATTATAATCATATATCTGGAAATCGCATTTCAAATTACCTTCCAATTTTTTGATAAAACATAGTACTTCCAAGATGTAAAGTGAAGGCAGTGTGAGAATTTTAAATTCTGAAAATATACCTCTACAAGACACTCGTTTATTAACCCCGCAATTAGTTGCATCACCTTTTTTTTTTGTATGAGAAAAACCTTTAAGCCATCTTTTACTGATCCCCAAAAATAATCCCTTATTTCAGTCGTGACTGGAAATAAGCATAATAAATTGATCTGATCATGTGATAGCTCATAGCATCCTTTAGAGTTTTGATAATAAAATAAACCTTACTTAGGCTAGAACATAAAGAATTAATATGGGTGTGCCAATTTAAGCTTTCTGTAATATTAATTTCCAGAAATTTTACAACCGATTTATAAGAGATTTCAGCGCTGTTATAGAAGATACTTGGTTTACACACTACTTCCCGTTGTCTTGGGTGAAATGACAGAGCGCATGACTTCCTAATGTTTAAAATTAATTAATTATTATTGAACCATGCCTCTAAGCGATTCATTAGATATGCTATTTTACATGTAAGCATATTTTCATCTTCATCAACAACAAGTATGTTTATATCGTCAGCATAAAGAACCATTTGAACATCTTGTACATATTTTGGCAAGTCATTTATACATAATAGAAATAAAATGGGTCCCAAGATAGAGCCTTGAGGAACACTACTAGAATTCTTCCTATGAGACGACAAATATTTATTCTGAGTATACTTCTTTCCCAAGTGTGTAACTTCAACGAACTGAGTTCTGTTTGATAAGTATGATCTAAACCATTGATTAGCAATACCCATAATTCCATAAGACTCTAGTTTATCAACTAACCTTTGGTGATTCAAGACATCATAAGCTTTTGTTAGGTCTAAGAATGTTCCTATCACATGGTGTTTGTTCTCCAGTGCTTCCTGTATGTTATTTAGAAATATCTGGCAGGCATTTTCTACAGATTTTCCACACCTAAATCCAAATTGCTCTTTTATAAGAATATTGTTTTGTTCGATATGTGAGTTTAATCTCTTATACATCATCCTTTCCAGTATTTTGGAGAAGACTGACAGAATTGATATGGGTCTGTAATTTTGAATGTCACATTTATTTCCTCCTTTGGGAATAGGTTTTATTTTTGATATCTTTAACATATCCGGGAAGGTACAACATTGAAACGATAGATTAAAAATATAGACAAGAGGTTTTATTATGTACTGACCACAGTGTTTTATTATGTACTGACCACAGTGTTTTATTATGTACTGGCCACAGTGTTTTATTATGTACTGACCACAGTGTTTTATTATGTACTGGCCACAGTGTTTTATTATGTACTGACCACAGTGTTTTATTATGTACTGGCCACAGTGTTTTATTATGTACTGACCACAGTGTTTTATTATGTACTGGCCGCAGTGTTTTATTATGTACTGGCCGCAGTGTTTTATTATGTACTGACCGCAGTGTTTTATTATGTACTGGCCACAGTGTTTTATTATGTACTGACCACAGTGTTTTATTATGTACTGGCCGCAGTGTTTTATTATGTACTGACCGCAGTGTTTTATTATGTACTGACCACAGTGTTTTTATTATGTACTGGCCGCAGTGTTTTATTATGTACAGCCCACAGTGTTTTATTATGTACTGACCACAGTGTTTTATTATGTATTGGCCACAGTGTTTTATTATGTACTGACCACAGTGTTTTATTATGTACTAGCCACAGTGTTTTATTATGTACTGACCACAGTGTTTTATTATGTACTAGCCACAGTGTTTTATTATGTACTGACCACAGTGTTTTATTATGTACTGGCCGCAGTGATTTATTATGTACTGACCACAGTGTTTTATTATGTATTGACCACAGTGTTTTATTATGTACTGGCCACAGTGTTTTATTATGTACTGACCAGAGTGTTTTATTATGTACTGATCACAGTGTTTTATTATGTACTGACCACAGTGTTTTATTATGTACTGACCACAGTGTTTTATTATGTACTGGCCACAGTGTTTTATTATGTACTGACCACAGTGTTTTATTGTGTACTGACCACAGTGTTTAATTATATACTGGCCACAGTGTTTTATTATGTACTGGCCACAGTGTTTTATTATGTACTGACCACAGTGTTTTATTATGTACTAGCCACAGTGTTTTATTATGTACTGGCCGCAGTTTTATTATGTACTGACCACAGTGTTTTATTATGTACTGGCCACAGTGTTTTATTATGTACTGGCCACAGTGTTTTATTATGTACTGGCCACAGTGTTTTATTATGTACTGGCCGCAGTGTTTTATTATGTACTGGCCACAGTGTTTTATAATGTACTGACCACAGTGTTTTATTATGTACTGGCCACAGTGTATTATTATGTACTGGCCACAGTGTTTTATTATGTACTGACCACAGTGTTTTATTATGTACTAGCAACAGTGTTTTATTATGTACTGGCCGCAGTTTTATTATGTACTGACCACAGTGTTTTATTTTGTACTGGCCACAGTGTTTTATTGTGTACTGGCCACAGTGTTTTATTATGTACTGGCCACAGTGTTTTATTATGTACTGGCCACAGTGTTTTATTATGTGCTGGTCACAGTGTTTTATTATGTACTGACCACAGTGTTTTATTATGTACTGGCCACAGTGTTTTATTATGTACTGGCCGCAGTGGTTTATTATGTACTGACCACAGTGTTTTATTATGTACTGACCACAGTGTTTTATTATGTACTGGCCACAGTGTTTTATTATGTACTGACCACAGTGTTTTATTATGTACTGATCACAGTGTTTTATTATGTACTGACCACAGTGTTTTATTGCGTACTGACCACAGTGTTTTATTATGTACTGGCCACAGTGTTTTATTATGTACTGACCACAGTGTTTTATTATGCACTGGCCACAGTGTTTTATTATGTACTGACCATAGTGTTTCATTATGTACTGACCACAGTGTTTCATTATGTACTGAACACAGTGTTTTATTATGTACTGACCACAGTGTTTTATTATGTACTGACCACAGTGTTTTATTATGTACTGGCCACAGTGTATTATTATGTACTGGCCACAGTGTTTTATTATGTACTGACCACAGTGTTTTATTATGTACTAGCAACAGTGTTTTATTATGTACTGGCCGCAGTTTTATTATGTACTGACCACAGTGTTTTATTTTGTACTGGCCACAGTGTTTTATTGTGTACTGGCCACAGTGTTTTATTATGTACTGGCCACAGTGTTTTATTATGTACTGGCCACAGTGTTTTATTATGTACTGACCACAGTGTTTTATTATGTACTGGCCACAGTGTTTTTATTATGTACTGGCCGCAGTGGTTTATTATGTACTGACCACAGTGTTTTATTATGTACTGACCACAGTGTTTTATTATGTACTGGCCACAGTGTTTTATTATGTACTGACCACAGTGTTTTATTATGTACTGATCACAGTGTTTTATTATGTACTGACCACAGTGTTTTATTGCGTACTGACCACAGTGTTTTATTATGTACTGGCCACAGTGTTTTATTATGTACTGACCACAGTGTTTTATTATGCACTGGCCACAGTGTTTTATTATGTACTGACCATAGTGTTTCATTATGTACTGACCACAGTGTTTCATTATGTACTGAACACAGTGTTTTATTATGTACTGACCACAGTGTTTTATTATGTACTGACCACAGTGTTTTATTATGTACTGGCCACAGTGTATTATTATGTACTGGCCACAGTGTTTTATTATGTACTGACCACAGTGTTTTATTATGTACTAGCAACAGTGTTTTATTATGTACTGGCCGCAGTTTTATTATGTACTGACCACAGTGTTTTATTTTGTACTGGCCACAGTGTTTTATTGTGTACTGGCCACAGTGTTTTATTATGTACTGGCCACAGTGTTTTATTATGTACTGGCCACAGTGTTTTATTATGTGCTGGTCACAGTGTTTTATTATGTACTGACCACAGTGTTTTATTATGTACTGGCCACAGTGTTTTATTATGTACTGACCACAGTGTTTTATTATGTACTGACCACAGTGTTTTATTATGTACTGACCACAGTGTTTTATTATGTACTGGCCACAGTGTTTTATTATGTACTGACCACAGTGTTTTATTATGTACTGATCACAGTGTTTTATTATGTACTGACCACAGTGTTTTATTGCGTACTGACCACAGTGTTTTATTATGTACTGGCCACAGTGTTTTATTATGTACTGACCACAGTGTTTTATTATGCACTGGCCACAGTGTTTTATTATGTACTGACCATAGTGTTTCATTATGTACTGACCACAGTGTTTCATTATGTACTGAACACAGTGTTTTATTATGTACTGACCACAGTGTTTTATTATGTACTGACCACAGTGTTTTATTATTTACTGGCCACAGTGTTTTATTATGTACTGACCACAGTGTTTTATTATGTACTGACCACAGTGTTTTATTATGTACTGGCCACAGTGTTTTATTATGTACTGACCACAGTGTTTTATTATGTACTGACCACAGTGTTTTATTATGTACTGACCACAGTGTTTTATTATGTACTGGCCACAGTGTTTTATTATGTACTGACCACAGTGTTTTATTATGTACTGACCACAGTGTTTTATTATGTACTGACCACAGTGTTTTATTATGTACTGACCACAGTGTTTTATTATGTACTGACCACAGTGTTTTATTATGTACTGGCCACAGTGTTTTATTATGTACTGACCACAGTGTTTTGTTATTATTTCTGGGAATTCGTCATATCCGGTCGAATAGGAGTTCTTTAGCTTCTTTATAACAACTTCAACTTCATGTTCTGTAATGGGGGAAAGATAGATGGAATTAAAATTGTAATTTAGTGAAGTATAGTCTGGATTTGACTGTTTAATCTTAGATTTTAGTTCCACAATGGTATTTGTGAAAAAATAATTAAATTTATCTGAAATAACTTGGGAATTCGTTATGAGTTCTGAACCATGTTTAATTTCTATGTTATCAATTAACTTTTTTGTGTTTCCCATTTCATTATTAATTAACTTCCACGTTCTTTTTGGGGCACTAATGCAGTTTATGTCCACCACTGTGTATCCAGTGTGCAGTGACGATGTTCCTATACGCTGAGGGGCGTGGTTTGCGTGGCGCGTTGTGGCCTCACCCCTCTCTCCCTTCTTCAACATGCAGCCGGCATTTCAAACAAACTTAGTTCAGCATGTACCTCCAGCCTGCGCGCGCATCACCGCCCTCTCCACTTTAACGTTGCTCCTCCCCTTTCCATACCCCGTACCACACATAGCCTTCTAGACTCACTCTGTCGTCCTTCCTACAGAAATTTTTCCTGCTGTGGTGGACCTAAACTGCATTAGAGCCCTTTTTGGTTTATTTATAGCAGATGTAACGATGTATTTATGTTACTGTTGGTCATACACAGCGGTCATCAGTACAGTATCGCCATCTTTATTAGTGTTGTTTAAAACAGATCCTCTGTCGACAAGAGAATTCGTTGATTACAGAGTTCTGCATGAAGTCGAAATATGTAACGCTGTATTTATCTTACTGTTGGTCAAGTCAGCGTCTGTGTCTTTATAAAGTAGCAACTTGGTTTTAGCGAAAATTATTGAGACAGTGGCGAATTTAAAGGCGGACACATTGTTGACTACGAGCGCCTTTTCCTTTGAGATAATCAACGACTTCTGATTTGCCCAATCTTTTAGCCAGCATCAGTGGAGTATGGCCGTGGATATTAGTGTTATTTATACCAGCACCTGCTTCGACTAAAGTTTTCGTTGCTTCCAGATTGCACCATTTAAGTGAAACATGTAGCGGAGTATCCTCATCTGAGTCGGTCAAGTTAACAGTCATTCCTTTATCTAGTAACAACTTGATAATATCCACGTTACCCGAATAAGCGGCGCAGTGAAGAGCAGTGTTGTTGTTGTTGTTGTTATGAATATTAATGTCAGCGCCTATTTGTGTGAGGTAACGCACGAGTTCTAACTTGCCACTATATGCAGCCAGCATCACTGGTGTGTCACCATACTTATTAGTGCTGTTTAAACCAGCACCTTTTTCGACTAAAGTTTTCGTTGCTTCCAGATTGCCATATCCAGCTGAAACATGTAGCGGAGTATATTTATGTGAGTCTGTCAAGTTAACAGTCATTCCTTTATCTAGTAGCAACTTGATAATATCCACGTTACCCGATTCAGCAGCTAAGTGAAGAGCAGTGGTGTTGTAGTTGTTATGAATATTAATATCAGCGCCTTTTTGTGTGAGGTAACGCACGAGTTCTAACTTGCCACTATATGCAGCCAGCATCAGTGGTGTGATACCATACTTATTAGTGTTGTTTAAACCAGCACCTTTTTCGACTAAAGTTTTCGTTGCTTCCAGATTGCCATATCCAGCTGAAACATGTAGCGGAGTCCGCTCATATGAGTCGGTCAAGTTAACAGTCATTCCTTTATCTAGTAACAACTTGATAATATCCACGTTACCCGAATAAGCGGCGCAGTGAAGAGCAGTGTTGTTGTTGTTGTTGTTATGAATATTAATGTCAGCGCCTATTTGTGTGAGGTAACGCACGAGTTCTAACTTGCCACTATATGCAGCCAGCATCACTGGTGTGTCACCATACTTATCAGTGTTGTTTAAACCAGCACCTGCTTCGACTAAAGTTTTCGTTGCTTCCAGATTGCCATATCCAGCTGAAACATGTAAAGGAGTCCGCTTACCTGAGTCGGTCAAGTTAACAGTCATTCCTTTATCTAGCAGCAACTTGATAATATCCACGTTACCCGATATAGCGGCTAAGTGAAGAGCAGTGTAGTTGTTGACGTTACGAACATTAATATCAGCGCCTATTTGTGTGAGGTAACGCACGAGTTCTAACTTGCCCTGTGATGCAGCCCGCATCAGTGGTGTGTCACCATATATATTGGTGTTGTTTAAACCAGCACCTGCTTCGACTAAAGTTTTTGTTGCTTCCAGATTGCCACATTCAGCTGAAAAATGTAGCGGAGTTTCCTCATCTGAGTCGGTCAAGTTAACAGTCATTCCTTTATCTAGTAGCAACTTGATAATATCCACGCTACCCGACTTAGCGGCTAAGTGAAGAGCAGTGTTGTTGTTGTCGTTATGAATATTAATATCAGCACACCTATCAGCTAGAAATCTTACAACCTCCACTTGGCCGCAAAATGAAGCCCTATGAAGAAGAGTACATTTCTCTTGGAGGTTTTCAGGAACCCCTACAGCGGCATTAGCATCAGTTCCACAATTCAACATGAACTCCAGCAGCGTTTTGTGTCCCTTTGACGCACATTCCCACAAAGCTGCCTGTCCCCACTCCTGGTCTTCAATGTTACGTCTTGTAAGCACAATGTCGTCAGTATTTCCACCATTCTGTAATAAAATATCCATAGTCATCCACGACTTCGTTCTGTCAGCGTACCTGAGGGGTGTCCATTTCAGTACTCCATCTGGTTTGTTGGCATCAACACCTGGGACTGACATTAGATTTTGCGTAAGTGGGCTATTGTAGGAGGCTGCCAAATGCAAAGCTGTTCTACCACCCTTGTCTGAAAAGTTTATGTCTATCTTCTTCTTCATAAATTCGGAGACAGCGTCGTTGTCGTTGTTCAAAACGGCGCCATGAATTTCGGAATCTTCTGCAAGCATTCGGTCAAAAATATTCCTTGTTACCTCGTACGTGGAGATGAAAAGAGTGTTTGAAATGAAATCTTCACAGTTTTCAAAATTATCAGCAAACCATCTAGCCGCAAAGTATTCTACGAAACATCGATGGATAAAATACGGTTTTCCATCCGTAAACTCTGTTATTATTCCAATGTTCTTAGCCGTCCCATTGCGCAAGAACTTCATTGTCTGCTCCAAAACGCTGACATTTCCTGCCCCCAGCAGTCGGTTTACTTCGTTTGTAGAGAACAATGTCATTAAGGCCGAGGTCACGTGTTTTTCTAAGTACAATTCTTTTCCGCTTCTTGCTAACTGTGTTGAGCTGTCAAGTTTATTCTTTTCTCTGAAATAAATATTGAATTTCTTTTCCGTAAATTTCCTGAACAAGGCAAGTAAATTAAACTTTTCCGGTATGTTAACTTCCCCACTCAAGCAGTATTCTTCAGCTTCCTTCACGAAGGCTTCACCTAGCATCATTATTTGTAAAGGGATGCCAGTGAACTCCCCATCTTTGTCACTGAAATTTTGTGAACACAAACTGAGCAGGTTTTCGGCAAACAATCGCAGATTTTCTTGCTTGGATAGTTTGATAGCCTCGCTCCAGTACTGTTCCAAGAATTGCATTTGATTTTCTGTTGTGAAGGGCTGCAATGTATAAGCCAATTTTATCACCATGTCCTCCAAATCCTGCCGGTAAGGAAAACGAGATGAAACCCAAACCTTTGACGACGTCTTATCTATTATTGTCCTTAATAACTTAGTGACTTTAGGACTGTAATCTGGACTTATTTCATCGAAGCCATCCAATATTATAACCATTTTTTCACTCTGTTTCAAAGCTTGTAGGAATATCTTTCTTTCCAACCTCAAGGCTCCTTTTTCATGTGAATGAGCAGCATTCCATAGGAAATCCTTACACTTGTCGATACACTCATTTTCAAATTCATTTTCTTCCAATGCGCTTGTATGTTCATGCATGTTTATTCTTAGTACCCACACCGAGGAATTCCATTCCTTGATTTCATGTTCCATGTGGGAAAGAAATGTGGATTTTCCCATTCCTGGTTCTGCTACCAATAACATGGTTCTGTCATTGTGTTCCATTACACTTTTAATGTCATATTTCTTACATTTTGTATCGTCAATATACCTGCGGATAATATCAATGTTACAGTTCGACTCTCTCCATAAGAAAGTACCGTCCTCCACGTGAATCCAATGCACGTTTGTGCACAGCGCTTTCAGTTCGCTAAAGTCACTCTCTGGCTGAGTTTTACTGAGAATAATGTATCTAACTTCCTTGGGTTTTATCTTTTGTCCTATCTGATGATGAGCCTTCATAGTACCCCATTCAGCGATGAGACCAGGCTTGGAAAAATCAGCAACAGTCCTGAAAGAGTGACTTCTTTCGCTTTCATCGTAGACAAATTCACATATTTTCTCGCCGGCAGGTAAGTATTTCTTCAACTGGTCCGCCTGTACACCAGAGACAGCAAATGCAATTGCGCTGTCTGTCAGCTTCAGAATGTCATTTTTTAGATACACTCGATGCTGTAATGTTCGCTGCACATATATCTTTGAAGGCTCACTCAACTTTCTACCAACACACAGCTTCTCTTCACTGTACAACAAGACTGAAATAACATCACAGTCTATACGATGTTTTATAATTTCCGGAGGATCTGTACCTACCAACATCTGCAGTGCGACATTAGTTCCCTGAAAATTAACAGTTCTTTCCAATATCTGCTTTTTCGACTGTTCATCGAAATCCGACAAGTTGCAATTATCTTCATAACCCGCAAATATGTTTCCTAATTTCTCACGAAGTTGTGAAGCCAAGTTTTTGTGTTGTCGTCGTGAAATAAGTATCACCTTTTTTTGATACTTTTGCAAAATATCCAAAAAAGTTTCTACCATATTGCCATCTGAATTGTCTGAACCTTGTTCGCAGTCAACAAGCTTTAGCACAATATCCAACAACATGTCTGCCACATTTCCATCACAGTCACAGTCAATTACCATGGCGTCACTCCACTTGCATGCCCATATAATTCGGACGTCTTTACGTCGATTCATTAAGTCTTTTAATCTAAATAGTGAATACTTGTACTCTAATAACTGTAGTGCCTGATAAGTTTTCAGTTTGTGTAAAGTACGAATATTTGAGTTGGTGATAATGTTCAAGAAAGTGTTCTGTTTTATGGCGTCAGACAATCTCTGTATGTGCTGTTGACTGAAATGTATACCACACCCTAAAACCTCCTGAACTTTATCTTCCGATATATCCGTTATTTCTGCAGCGAAAGATTTTTCTACAGCATGCCATAGTTCTGAATTTTTACTCAGCCACACAACACTCCCACTTTCTTTCCACCAATTATTAAGGCCTTCGTAAAACTTTGCGTAGATGGAATTCGCAACTGTACACGACGTTGCACAAGCGTCCTTTAGTTCCTTTACAATTAACGTCTTAAGGGATTCTTCGTTTGTTTGGGAGTGAAATATCTTAACTTTGCTCAAGAATTCTTTGAAAAAGGAAAAATTACATTTGTCTAGTTCATCTTTCAATCTCCTTACGTTATCTTTGCTCGGCTTTGATTTCAGCCTGTTCAGTATCCCTAATATAGCCTTGCTGGTGACAGAGCTCTGAAGGCACTTAATCTTCTCATTAATTTCTTCATCCACAAAAGTCCCCCCGTTCAACAGACCTGTAATAAATTCGTGATATAGTGAAACCTCCTCAAAAAATTTAGATATGACTGCGTCTTTAGTTTCTTCAAATGTTATATACTGCCCACAGTTTGACCCTGAACTCAATATGCTTACGGGGTCAGCGTCTCCTCCTTTAGCAGCAGATTTGCTTTCCATACTTCCATTGGTGTATATTATAAACTCAAAGTCAGGAAAATTGCCATATTGTCTTAAATTATTGTTTTTAAAAGCTTCTGCTTTTATCTGACAGTAAGACGAGAAATATTTGAGCAACCTAAAATCTCCACAAAATGTTTCAAGACTCCAACGCTGAATTGCACCGCCGTCTTTCTTATGCTTAAGCTGTATGAAACATGTCCTCCACACGTTTGGTTCCCTCAGCCTGTACCTAAATACCAAGTCATCAAAAGCCCCAGCGCCATCGACGTTCGAAGCCAGGCGAAATTCTTCAGTCCTGTTGAGGGCCCTCGCGAAGAGGAAGGCAGCCATTTTGATCTCATACAGCTTGCCGTCCTGTTCACTCGTCCCAGGTCGCTTGAGGT
Organism: Reticulitermes speratus; assembly: GCA_021186555.1. Taxonomy (NCBI): domain Eukaryota; kingdom Metazoa; phylum Arthropoda; class Insecta; order Blattodea; family Rhinotermitidae; genus Reticulitermes; species Reticulitermes speratus. The sequence continues at coordinate 27,757 of JAJKFL010000031.1, read as the reverse complement.
ACTCCAGAGGAGCGCCAGCACTTTGAGATGGAGAAGCTGTCTGCTGTTGTAACAAAACGAAAATAAGTCACCCGAGTGTGGCAAACTGATTTCACTAGGGATAATTATGTTACATTAATACTTATCTTAATTACTAATGTAACTACGTAATGCAGAGGCCTTCATACAAAGCTTATAGACAAAACAATCCCCGCATTTTATTGAAGCCGCAGTTTCGTTGAGCTGTTAACTAAAATGTGTCATTGGATTCTGCAATTAGCCAAACTTATCGTTAATTCGAGGGTCGTTCTGACATTTCTTAATGTGTTAGTTTTTTTAATGATAAGTGATTGTTAGACCCCTTCTCACCCCAGTCGCATGGACCATAAAGTTCCGGCTGTCCTCACTTCTTATTAAGCATATTGCAATTTTCAAATCATGAGGCGGCGAACATGCTTGGAAACGTGAGCAAGTCTGGACTGGGTCAGTGCTTACGTTGGACTTAGAGAAGCGTCACGTAGATGAAAAACACGTGATTATAAGTCTTTAAATATGAAACAGCACTAAATTAATTCCCCTTGGTAATATATTAATACGTATATTTCTACAGGGCGTGCCTTCTTTTGTGGTTATTTTAGAACGCTTAGGTAAAAAGAACCTTAAGACATTAAGGAGAATATTTTAGTCACATAAAATCCGATCTGCAATATATCATTTCAATAGTAGGAGAAATTCTGTTGCCATTTAAGTAACAACGTAAGTTTTACAAACACTCAGTTATATTCAGTTACGGTCATCTCGGTCAGTAAGTCGTGTCCAGATGCAATTGATCGCCAACGTTTCGGTAACTCTCATCTCCATCCCCAGGACTGGTGTAGTGAGCGGGCAGCTGTAGCTTCAGGTTCTGCAGTAGGTTGTGCATGCAGACTGAACATGTAAAACACTGATGATGGAGACAGTGGCAGTTCCGAAGCTTTGGAAATGCATTGCACTTTGGCATGTCTGACTGATCGGAAGTACTTCATTTAGTGTACTTGCCGTGAAAGTTGAAAATGCGTACTGAGCGCGGCCTGCGTTGTGTAGGACAAGCGGGGATATGTTACAGCAGATATCGTGTTGGTTCTTTTCTGATTTATAATTTGTCATGAAACGTGTGATGAATTTTAATCTCGTGGTATTTCTTTATGTATAAAGTTCATATATAAATCATTACATTGAGATAGGCTGGAAATAATAATTTTACAAATAGTTTCATAAATTGTGGCATAGGCATAACGTCATAACTCTGGTGTTCGCTTACTTTTGTGTAATTATCACTTATAACGCAAGACTTGTGGATAGACTTATGACAACGCAATGTGTCCCACTTCTCTGTATAATATCTGTTCGATACTTTACTTGCTCGGATAAATATTTAAAGAGTTACACTAGATACATGGGATGAAGCGGGTGTAGGTTTGATATACAGTGGACATTATTGTTATGCGATTGTAACAAACAAATGTAATGTGTCTAAAAACATTACTGCAACTACAAACATTACTGCAACTACAAACATTATTGCAACTACAAATATTACTGCAACTACAAACATTATTGCAACTACAAACATTACTGCAACTACAAACATTACTGCAACTACAAACATTACTACAACTACAAACATTACTGCAACTACAAACATTATTGCAACTACAAACATTATTGCAACTACAAATATTACTGCAACTACAAACATTACTGCAACTACAAACATTACTGCAACTACAAATATTATTGCAACTACAAATATTACTGCAACTACAAACATTACTGCAACTACAAACATTACTGCAACTACAAACATTACTACAACTACAAACATTACTGCAACTACAAATATTACTGCAACTACAAACATTACTACAACTACAAACATTACTGCAACTACAAACATTACTGCAACTACAAACATTACTACAACTACAAACATTACTGCAACTACAAACATTACTGCAACTACAAACATTACTGCAACTACAAACATTATTGCAACTACAAACATCAAGTCATACGAACATCCTTGCAGCAGTTATGCAGTTGTTATCTGAGGATATACGGACAGACAGACAAAGAGACATGGCGAAGCTGAGATGTGCCACATTGAGGCTTTTGACAACTAAATGTCCGCCAGCAGCCTTACCGATGTCAACTGCTCTTCATGTTCATGTTTGACAACTAAATGTCCGCCAGCAGCCTTACCGATGCCGACTGCTCTTCATGTTCATGTTTGACAACTAAATGTCCGCCAGCAGCCTTACCGACGCCGACTGCTCTTCATATTCATCTTTGACAACTAAATGTCCGCCAGCAGCCTTACCGACGCCGACTGCTCTTCATATTCATCTTTGACAACTAAATGTCCGCCAGCAGCCGTACCGATGCCGACTGCTCTTCATGTTCATGTTTGACAACTAAATGTCCGCCAGCAGCCTTACATATGTCGACTGCTCTTTATGTGCATTTTTGACAACTAAATGTCCGACAGCAGCCTTACCGATGCCGACTGCTCTTCATGTTCATGTTTGACAACTAAATGTCCGCCAGCAGCCTTACCGACGCCGACTGCTCTTCATATTCATCTTTGACAACTAAATGTCCGCCAGCAGCCTTACCGACGCCGACTGCTCTTCATATTCATCTTTGACAACTAAATGTCCGCCAGCAGCCTTACCGACGCCGACTGCTCTTCATATTCATCTTTGACAACTAAATGTCCGCCAGCAGCCTTACCGATGCCGACTGCTCTTCATGTTCATGTTTCCCCACCGTCGAAATTCCTTCAGTAAATTACGGAGATAAAACATGACGACAGACGGACAGGCGCCATCTTTTTTATACACATAAGTTAACCTCATGCACTTTGCGCACAAAAACGCATAATACTATCATCGTTACTGCATGTTACTTGCGATTGAACACACGACATCTGTCAAACGGTAATCGTAACCAATTTGTTAGCCTACGCCTCTCGATGGTCTAAATTAGCCTCGATATTAGTATATATGTCATACTGTGAAGAAGCGAATACACACAAGCTAATCTCTTGGCAAATCTATAATATATTCTTTGACAAATTGCCACTAAATAATTTACGTGTCAGTTACAAAATTTGGGAAGGTTACACAACACACCTTTTATATACAGGGTGGGGCACGGGAACCAAGTGCTTTTGGAATAATCAGAAAATCGTTAGTTTTTGCTGTAAAAAAAAATTTATTGGTAGAACAACATTTGTAAGAACATAGCATTTCATAATAATCATGAACGGAAAATTAAATCTGGCATGTGATGTCCGTTTTCGTTGACGCATTGTTGAAGGCGTTCAAGAAAATTGGCCTCCACTCTTTCCAGTAGGTCTCTGTTGATTTTGGTGATTTGTTGACGGATCGCTTCCTTCAATTCATCTAATGTACGGGGCTTGTCCTCGTAGACACGTGACTTGAGGTACCCCCATAGAAAAAAATCACATGTGGACAAGTCAGGGGACCGAGGGGGCCATAAAACGTCAGCATATCTCGAAATGAGACGGTTGGGAAACAGGGGGCGAAGAACAGCCATTGACGCTCTGGCGGTGTGTGCCGTGGCCCCATCTTGCTGAAACCACAAATGTTGACGATCAATACGCCTTCTTTGTAACTCAGGGATGAAAAAGGTGTTCACTATCTCAATGTAACGCTCAGATGTTACGGTAACGGTAACCCCATTTTCTTCAAAAAAATAGGGACCGATGACGCCAAACTTTCCCACCGCGCACCAAACTGTAACCTTAGGGCCATGCAGCGGTTTTTCGTGGAGTTGTCGCGGATTTTCAGCAGCCCAATACCGATAATTTTGTTTGTTGACGGCCCCTTTAAGTTGGAAATGGGCTTCATCACTCATTGCCACCATCATGTTTTCATTCTGCTCATAAAGTGCAAGCATTTCCTGTGCAAAATTCAATCGTTGGGGGTAATCCCTTACATTCAATTCCTGCACAATCGCTAACTTGTATGGGTGAAAATGTAATTCTCCATGCAAAATCCGTCTTACAGTACGATTGCTGATTCGAAGTGCAGCTGAATGTCCCCGAGCAGAGCGGCCTGCGCTTCGCAACCACGCTTGTCTGACCCTTTCAACATTCTCTGGAGTACGCACAGTACGTTGGGGGCCGGGCGGTGTTTTTTTCATTATTGAGCTTCCTGTTCGAAGATTGTTAACCCAACGTAAGATTGTGTCACGAGCGGGAACAGAATCATTTCGATGAATATTGAATCTGCGGCGAAACGCACGCTGAACCGCGGTCACCGACTCGCCACTCCTAACAAAACAATCATACGCGAACATGCGGTGTTCTAACTTCCACGGCTCCATGTTGGCAACTGAAAATGAAATGCTATGAGCCAAGGAATGGAATGCCACCTGCCGCACGCCCCTCCCTTTCCTAATAGCCGAGTACTACCCATTCCAAAAACACTTGGTTCCCGTGCCCCACCCTGTACGTAGGCCTATTTACAATACGTTGTATGTCAAGACATTTTACACTACGGCATAACACGTTTGGCATTGACAACAATTATACAAATATTTCGTGTACGTTTGAGCTACTCTGTAACACTGGCAATGAAATAGCACTCTTCAACAAATATATTTGATTGTCTTAAGTATATCCACTTTATGATTATATATACAAATGTGTCACTCTTGTCTAAGCCGTTCGTAAACTCGACTTTCCCTACCTTCAATGTCAGCAAATTGACGTCATGATCTGTCACAAGCCTAACCTTTCAAACACAAATTTTACGTCGGGAATAATTTCGCTTGACAAATTTTGCAACAAATGTGTGGTTATTCTGCAGTAAATAGGCAACACACAAAACCAAGCAGCCTATCTCCTCTTACACAACATGTAGTGCTGTAACTTTCAATGAGCAATGTGTTTGGTTCAAGCTAACTTTATATTATTTACTGCGGAACACAGTGAATATTTAACAATCAATATTAATGAATAAATTCCATAAAGGACCTACTGAAGAGCGCAGTCCTTATGTGATTGCAACACTCTATTCCGAAGATATACTTTTTGTTCTTGTGCACATGTGTATCACTGAGAGTCACGAATAGTATCCCATCTTGTATAAACTTTAGCAATGTCAGTCCCTGTCACACATCCAAGTTGGAGTTTCACGGACCGCCACCAGATGGAAGGGGATGTCACTAGGTTGAAAACTGGAGTTCCACCGAAAGCCACCAGATGGCAGTGAAAGAATTAAATCCGACGGAAATGCGGATGATATATAACAGACACCACTAACTGCGGATTCCACGTTAACTAAGTAAAGGGTCGCCGAGCACTAATACTACAGTATAATATACATACATACATACACATTACTCGGGTTTCCACGCTAACTACGGGCACCACTACAAAATTATAATATACATACACATACATTCTTCAGGTTTCCAAGGTAACTACGTCAATGTGTGTTACTAGCCTGCCCGGGTCGCCGGCACCAGCAGACTAGTAATTTAAAACGATACATTGAAATTGCATTTCTGACCTAAATATACTGAATGAATGAACACTTAGTATTCTGCGTTATTGCAACTGTCATAATGTGCGACACTACTCAAATGTGCGCTCTATGTAGATGTACAGGAAGGCTTCTAACCACAAGGTACAGATAACAGCAGCTTATCACACAACGCTCCCATAAGCACACATTACGATGTATATGAAGGCTTCTAACCACAAGGTACAGATAACAGCAGCTTATCACACAACGCTCCCATAAGCACACATTACGATGTATATGAAGGCTTCTAACCACAAGGTACAGATAACAGCAGCTTATCACACAACGCTCTCATAAGCACACATTACGATGTATAAGAAGGCTTCTAACCACAAGGTACAGATAACAGCAGCTTATCACACAACGCTCCCATAAGCACACATTACGATGTATAAGAAGGCTTCTAACCACAAGGTACAGATAACAGCAGCTTATCACACAACGCTCCCATAAGCACACATTACGATGTATAGGAAGGCTTCTAACCACACGGTACAGATAACAGCAGCTTATCACACAACGTTCCCATAAGCACACATTACGATGTATAAGAAGGCTTCTAACCACAAGGTACAGATAACAGCAGCTTATCACACAACGCTCCCATAAGCACACATTACGATGTATAAGAAGGCTTCTAACCACAAGGTACAGATAACAGCAGCTTATCACACAACGCTCCCATAAGCACACATTACAATACAAACTTCACAATCCTGTCACATGATGTTTTGCGCTGCAATATGACAGACTGTAACGAAGAAATTATTTTGCGAAGCTCTTGATCTTGGCACACTGACCAACTGCGCACTGTAATTAGCGACACTTCACATACAAATTTGTAAAAAGCAAAGGCGCCTACTGTATAGAAATGTCACAAAGATGTTTTTTGTGCAATAGATATAGCATGCGTGGTTAATAGTTTTTTTTAGGTGTCACTAAGTACAGGTCTATATGTATGTATGCATGTATGTATGTCTTTGTGTATGTATATATATGTATATATGTATTTATATATGTATGTATGTATGTCCCAAGGTGAATAACTAATAATAATAAGAATTATTATTATTATACTACCATATTACTTTCCTTGCTACTACTACTACTACTACTACTACTACTATTACTAGTACTATTATTTTAGTGTTAATCTTCTGGAATTCTTCACCGTGAATGTACTAAGTTTGTTCAGAAGTTTCGCAGAAATATGTTGCCTCCATTTTCAATTAGATTCAAGCAGTACGTTCCTCCGAAACGTCGCAAATAACTCACTATCCTTCGCGGTGTATTGAACCAGATGAGTATCAAATGAGCAGAACCTGCCACGACACACTTTAAACTCGCAATATTATAATTTATTTGCTTACAACACTAAATAATGTGAGGGATTGACTGCGTACTTAAATACGTACAAACGGCAGTTACTTGTGTCTGTAGAGCGTTTGATGTGCAGATGACAGCGGCTGAGATAAAGTAATAATGTCTTGTTGCTGTCAAACACGATATTTAACAAACTTGTAACAAAATTGACGGCTTACTTAAATACGTACAAACGGCAGTTACTTGTGTCTGTAGAGCGTTTGTTGTGCAGATGACAGCGGCTGAGATAAAGTAATAATGTATTGTTGCTGTCAAACACAAATATTTAACAAACTTGTAACAAAATTCCCAAATACAACCGCAGTCTCAGACATACATTACAGTGTACAGTCTAACGTCCTGTTGGCCTATTTATTTTTACAATAGGCCTAATCTCTTCACTGCATCTATGGCTTCCATGAGGTGTCTTTACATTTTGTTTTTAATTAAACTCTTATTTGTCATTTCTTTGTCATCTCAGTTCCACGCTGCTCTCTACATAACCTATGCACTTACATAAATGTCTGTTACTATGTATGATAGATCTTACATTGTCTGGTCCTGGGTTCAACTCGACGCAGCCGATGACAAGTAGCGAAACCAGCACTAAGAACCTTATCAGCCTGTAACCATTATGGTTAGACGTTTGAGCAACGCAGTTCTGTAATGTCACACACTTCCCTGGTCTTCCTCCACTCCACAGGCCGATTGTAGCCCTCCACTGCTGAACACTGACACCCATAGTACAGTTCCTTGTGTTGCAGAGTCACAGGCCTAATTAGTTCTGTATTTCAAGATGGCGTGTTAGAGCATTAGTTAAGTTACGTCAATGTTTATACTGCATTTATTTATGTACCGACGATCCAATCCTTTGATCATTAACTTGATGGATATAGCACACGCCAAAAAAGACAGTACACCTTGTTAACTACTGCAGAGTTTTAAGGAAAGAATTGGATGCTATATTTTCTGAGAATACCAACAACTCACAGTTCGTGTAATAATTAAAAAGCTTTCTACTAATGATTACTTCAAATTTGACGGGAAACAATTTTCAGAAGCGTAAAATTGGTGTAAAAATTTAATGAATTCTCCAATTTAAATTGGTCGTTGTGGAACTTCAAAGTTTCTGTAGATCCTCTTTTAGCATAATAATGATGCCTTCAAGAGTAACCATATTGAAGTGAGTACAAAGAGAGTTTATTTTCACGCACAGAATTATATTTATGTCTGCAGCAGACAGTGACCCTTATTCTGCAAATGTGCTTATATCTGTACACACCACATCACAGCACTAACAGTTATATCTGTACACACCACACCACAGCACTAACACTCACTCCAGTATTCTCTGTAGGAAACCAACTGCAGTGTAAGACAGAATATTATCACTTCGGTTGTAACAAACTCAGTTATCTCGGCTAAATTCGTGATAGCGCAAGATTCAGGTGCTTGAAATTATCAATATCTTTCTAGAGATAACAGAAGGCGCCTGTTGGATTCGCTTCTTGAAGTTGTATATCTTAATGTAGATGAATCATTTTTGTCGACAGGCTTGTCCTCTGCTGTTTTAAGTAAAAGATAAATTAAAGTTTGTTTTTTGGCTTTGACTCTCAGCTCAATACTCCAATCCATGTAGACCTAAGTGTCTGTCGATATGACACATAACACTGCACCCTGGAGAGGCTCCTGAATGCAAAGACAGCATTTCATTCCGAAACTTTGCTAGCTAGTATCTATCAAATTACACTGTGTCACATTTCGTACAACAGACATGTTCACACATCTAAGTATTCATCATAAAGACACAGACCAACAATACCTACATCACAGGAAGTACCACTGTGCAGTCTACGTACAACAGACACTGTCACACATCTAAGTATTCATCATAACGACACAGACCAACAATACCTATACCACAGCAAGTACACACTGTGCAGTCTACGTACAACAGACACTGTCACACATCTAAGTATTCATCATAAAGACACACACCAACAATCTTTTAAATCAGAACCAGTTTGGGTTCACACCTCAGAAAAACACCACCGACGCAGTCACGGCACTAAAGGAATACGTGGAAGATGAACTGGACACAGGACAAATCATAGTGCTAGTAAGCTTAGATGTGAAAGGCGCTTTCGAGGCTGCATGGTGGCCTAGCATTCTAAACGCTTTAAAGGAATTCAAATGCCCTGGGAATTTGTACAACGTTACAAAAAGTTATTTTAGCCAAAGAATAGTGACCATGGCAACGAAAAACGGATCACTAGAAAGGGAAGCAACCAGAGGATGTCCGCAAGGTTCCTGCTGCGGCCCAGGATTTTGGAATATCCAGTACAACTCTCTTCTAAACCTGGAATATACTAATCGAACTAGAACAATAGCGTTTGCTGATGATTTTATATTAGCAGTTAAAGGGGAAACCAGAAGTGAAGCAGAAAACTTTACAAACCTGGAGATGTCGAAAGTAGCAGCATGGGCTAAAGAACACAAAATCCTATTTAATGAAGAAAAATCAAAAGTCATGGTAATTTCAAGAAGAAATCGGAGAGAAGAGAGAAACGTCAAAATTTACTTAAATAATAGACCACTGGAACAAGTTAACACCATGAAATATTTAGGAATTATTATAGACAGTAAATTCACATTTAAAGAACACATAAAATACGCAGCCGAAAGATGTTCTAAACTTATCCATACACTATCAAAATCAGCAAAATTAAATTGGGGTTTGAATCATGAAGCACTAAAGACCATGTACAAAGGCGCAATACTACCACTACTGCTGTATGGAGCACCTGTGTGGGCTAAAGCTACGAAACACGCATGCAATAGGTTAATTTACACAAGAGTACAACGACTCATTAACATCAAAATCGCAAAGGCATTCCGCACGACGTCTAGTGAAGCCTTATGCATCCTCACAGGTCTGACACCAATCATAATAAAGGTGGAGGAGGCGGCTAAATTATATGACCTAACGAAAGGAAAAGGAATACAGTCCAATATTGACGGGAAAGTAGAACCGAAGAACTGGTCTCATCCAGCAGACACAGTGCGATTACTGGAAACAGAAGGGCATAAAGAAGTCACGATGCAAATATACACTGACGGAAGCAAAAGCGAACATGGAGTAGGGTCAGGGGTAGCTATCTACACAGGAAACGAACTGACGAAACAACTGACATTTAAATTGGACGACAGATGCTCAAACAACCAGGCTGAGCAACTGGCCATAGTGAAAGCACTAGAGGAGTTAGAAGGAACAACACAAATACCTAGAAACCAAAGGACAGCAATAATATATACAGACAGCAGGATCACAATAGACTACTTGACGAACAGCAGAACGCACAACAGATTAATAGAAGAAATACGTAAGAAAGTGACGATCTTGGAAAGGCTTAGTTGGACAATAAATTTATCCTGGATCAAAGCCCACGTAGGAACACACGGCAACGAATTAGCGGATCGACTGACTAAAGAAGCGGCAAGAAATCAAGAAGCTATAACCTCCAACTACAAAATTCCTAAATCCACAATTGTAAGTGAATTGAAGGAAGAAGGAAAAGGAAAGTGGCAACAAGAATGGGATAAAACCACCAAAGGTCGAGCAACCAAATCATTTTTCCCCAGCGTAAACCAGAGATTAAACATTAAGATGAACCTCACACCTAACTTCACGGCAATAGTCACAGGACACGGGAAAACTAAATCCTACCACAATCGCTTCAAGATCATAGACAACCCAACACGTCCATGCAATAGCGCAGACCAAACAACTGAACACCTGATATACGACTGCAGGCTGCTGCAAAGAGAGCGCCAAACACTCAAAAATAATGTCTTAAAAACCGGAAATTGGCCAGCAACTGAAGAAGAGTTGATCAAGAACCACAGAAAACACTTTATTCACTTTACCGAATCTATAGATTTCGAAAAGTTGTAGAAAAAAAAAATTACATGTATTCCAATAATAAAGAATCAGGAAAATTACTAATTTTATATATTGTAACTGTAAATATTGTATATTATATTGTATAACATGATTACATGAGGCATGTAGTATTACTGTACTGTAATGGAGCATGCTGTAAAATAAATAATTAAAAAAAGCCAACAATACCTACACCACAGGAAGTACACACTGTGCAGTCTAGGTACAACAGACACTGTCACACATCTAAGTATTCATCATAACGACACAGACCAACAATACCTACATCACAGGAAGTACACACTGTGCAGTCTACGTACAACAGACACTGTCACACGTCTAAGTATTCATCATAACGACACAGACCAACAATAGCTACACCACAGGAAGTACACACTGTGCAGTCTACGTACAACAGACACTGTCACACATCTAAGTATTCATCATAACGACACAGACCAACAATACCTACATCACAGGAAGTACACACTGTGCAGTCTACGTACAACAGACACTGTCACACGTCTAAGTATTCATCATAACGACACAGACCAACAATACCTACACCACAGGAAGTACACACTGTGCAGTCCACGTACAACAGACACTGTCACACATCTAAGTATTCATCATAACGACACAGACCAACAATACCTACATCACAGGAAGTACACACTGTGCAGTCTACGTACAACAGACACTGTCACACACCTAAGTATTTATCATAACGACACAGACCAACAATTCCTACACCACAGGAAGTACACACTGTGCAGTCTACGTACAACAGACACTGTCACACATCTAAGTATTCATCATAACGACACAGACCAACAATACCTACATCACAGGAAGTACACACTGTGCAGTCTACGTACAACAGACTCTGTCACACATCTAAGTATTCATCATAACGACACAGAACAACAATACCTACATCACAGGAAGTACACACTCTGCAGTCTACGTACAACAGACACTGTCACACATCTAAGTTTCACCATAACGACACAGAACAACAATACCTACATCACAGGAAGTACAAACTCTGTAGTCTACGTACAACAGACACTGTCACACATCTAAGTATTCATCATAACGACACAGACCAACAATACCTACATCACAGGAAGTACACACTGTGCAGTCTACGTACAACAGACACTGTCACACATCTAAGTATTCATCATAACGACACAGACCAACAATACCTACATCACAGGAAGTACACACTGTGCAGTCTACGTACAACAGACACTGTCACACATCTAAGTATTCATCATAACGACACAGACCAACAATACCTACATCACAGGAAGTACACACTGTGCAGTCTACGTACAACAGACACTGTCACACATCTAAGTATTCATCATAACGACACAGACCAACAATACCTACATCACAGGAAGTACACACTGTGCAGTCTACGTACAACAGACACTGTCACACATCTAAGTATTCATCATAACGACACAGACCAACAATACCTACATCACAGGAAGTACACACTGTGCAGTCTACGTACAACAGACACTGTCACACACCTAAGTATTCATCATAACGACACAGACCAGCAATACCTACACCACAGCAAGTACACACTGTGCAGTCTACGTACATCAGACACTGTCACACACCTAAGTATTCATCATAACGGCACAGACCAACAATTCCTACATCACAGGAAGAACACACTGTGCAGTCTACGTACAACAGACACTGTCACACATCTAAGTATTCATCATAACGACACAGACCAACAATACCTACATCACAGTGAGTATACACTGTGCAGTCTACGTACAACAGACACTGTCACACACCTAAGTATTCATCATAACGACACAGACCAACATTACCTACACCACAGCAAGTACACACTGTGCAGTCTACGTACAACAGACACTGTCACACACCTAAGTATTCATCATAACGACACAGACCAACAATACCTACATCACAGTAAGTACACACTCTGCAGTCTACGTACAACAGACACTATCACACACCTAAGTATTCATCATAACGACACAGACCAACAATACCCACACCACACGAAGTACCCACTGTGCAGTCTACGTACAACAGACACTGTCACACACCTAAGTATTCATCATAACGACACAGACCAACATTACCTACATCACAGGAAGTACAGACTGTGCAGTCTACGTACAACAGACACTGTCACACACCTAAGTATTCATCATAACGACACAGACCAACAATACCTACATCACAGCAAGTATACACTGTGCAGTCTACGTACAACAGACACTGTCAGACACCTAAGTATTCATCATAACGACACAGACCAACAATACCTACATCACAGGAAGTACACACTGTGCAGTCTACGTACAACAGACACTGTCACACACCTAAGTATTCATCATAACGACACAGACCAACAATACCTACACCACAGGAAGTACCCACTGTGCAGTCTACGTGATTGATTTAGTTTTCGTATGTACTTGGCTGGAGTCGAAATGGAGGTTGTACTTAAAGTTCCCGAAGCTTTACTCCATCCCTTCATAAGAACCCCAGGTGTAGTTTAGACAAGTGCTTAACCGCTTTGTGTCTCATGCACCATTAACACAGCACATTATTCTTCCCTAACCTCGCAATTGACAAATGTATATAAATGCCACGCAGAAAGACCACAGGTCCTTCCTACTTGGCTAGTGTAACTGACTGACAGGTTATGGTGAAAGTACTTAAGAACGGCGTGGTGCAAATAATGTGACGCTTGTTGTTATGAGATCGCCGTCGGTTTGTTAAACTGCCTGCACCCTGTGACGCCTGTCGTTATGAGATCGCTGTCGGTTTGTTAAACTGCCTGCACTGTGTGACGCCTGTCTTTATGAGATCACCGTCGGTTTGTTAAACTGCCTGCACTGTGTGACGCCTGTCGTTATGAGATCGCCGTCGTTTTGTTAAACTGCCTGCACTGTGTGACGCCTGTCTTTATGAGATCACCGTCGGTTTGTTAAACTGCCTGCACCGTGTGACGCTTGTCGTTATGAGATCGCCGTCGGTTTGTTAAACTGCCTGCACCATGTGGCGCTTGTCGTTATGAGATCACCGTCGGTTTGTTAAACTGCCTGCACCGTGTGACGCTTGTCGTTATGAGATCGCCGTCGGTTTGTTAAACTGCCTGCACTGTGTGACGCCTGTCTTTATGAGATCACCGTCGGTTTGTTAAACTGCCTGCACCGTGTGACGCTTGTCGTTATGATATCGCCGTCGGTTAGTTAAACTGCCTGCAACATGTGGGGCTCAGCTGAACATGCCTCAATCTGTGTGCAGACCGACTTGCTGCTAAACGATTGAATTGGGTCAAATTGTCAGGTTTTCCTGAATTATAAAATTCTTTTAGCCATAATATTTTTAAAATTTTAATTATGAAAAGAATTCAAAATCCTAAGAGCGACAAAGTACAGACACTGTGACAGTCAAAACATTCCCCGCCTCTTATGGAGTACAAATGTTCTAAATCCCGTCACAGACCAAATCGTGAGCCAGATAAGTCCGGTTCACATATTCTTAGCCTGTTGCTTTAAGATGAGTTCAATTTTTATCCTGCTATTTACGTGCCGATCTTCCGTTTGATCTCTTTCCTTAAGATTTTCCCTTTGCCACAATTAGTACAATATACGCATCTCTTCCATGTGTGCTAGATCCTTCGCCACACCTTGTTTTTTCTTTTTGTCAAACTGCTATAATTTCATGACTTTAAATCATGACGTTTCTGGTTATACTGTTCCTTCTAACCATCCTGATACATACTCTATTTTAGGCCCAAACGCTTACCCTTGTCAGATCTTTTTGCCAAGTACATAGATCCTCTGCTGGTCAATAGACGTAACGTACAAAAGCTGGCAGTTAAGTTTTACCGTTCAAACAATCACTTTAGTTGTGCTGTAGGCCAAAGTAAGGAATGAATTGTGATCAGTCTTGATATTAAATATGTTTGGGAGAGAAATATTACGTGCAGTGGTGTTGGGACAGTCAGCTGATCGCAGTGTGAGGTGCTTGTGTGTTGTTGTGCTCAATTACGTGCAGTAGTGTTGGGACAGTCAGCTGATCGCAGTGTGAGGTGCTTGTGTGTTGTTGTGCTGTATTATGTGCAGTGGTGTTGGGAGAGTCAGCTGATCGCAGTGTGAGGTGCTTGTGTGTTGTTGTGCTGTATTATGTGCAGTAGTGTTGGGACAGTCAGCTGATCGCAGTGTGAGGTGCTTGTGTGTTGTTGTGCTGTATTATGTGCAGTAGTGTTGGGACAGTCAGCTGATCGCAGTGTGAGGTGCTTGTGTGATGTTGTGCTGTATTATGTGCAGTAGTGTTGGACAGTCAGCTGATCGCAGTGTGAGGTGCTTGTGTGTTGTTGTGCTGTATTATGTGCAGTAGTGTTGGGACAGTCAGCTGATCGCAGTGTGAGGTGCTTGTGTGTTGTTGTGCTGTATTATGTGCAGTAGTGTTGGGACAGTCAGCTGATCGCAGTGTGAGGTGCTTGTGTGTTGTTGTGCTGTATTATGTGCAGTAGTGTTGGGATAGTCAGCTGATCGCAGTGTGAGGTGCTTGTGTGTTGTTGTGCTGTATTATGTGCAGTAATGTTGGGACAGTCAGCTGATCACAGTGTGAGGTGCTTGTGTGTTGTTGTGCTGTATTACGTGCGGTAGTGTTGGGACAGTCAGCTGATCGCAGTGTGAGGTGCTTGTGTGTTGTTATACTGCGTCTGGTTTATGTGCTGCGATATGTCAGCTGCATTGTAAAGACCGAATGATTTAAACTTTTCATGTAATATAGGCTTATTCTTTGGCATGCGCGTTTCGACAGTTACACGTGCTCCATCTTCAGTGTGACTTATGATACATATTTCAAGCGTTATTTCTACTGAACTGTTCGCACAATCTTAAGGTGTTCAATATTTGTGATTTTCATCACTCCTTTCAGAAAATTGCTGTGATAATGAACAATAACCCAAATTATGCTCAATTACAAACAACAAATAAACATAACTTATGCTCGCAATAAAGTTAGGCCCTACCAGTGTCGACATTCTTCTGACCCGCTGTTTGCTGTACACATATTGCGGTGTGTGTCGTACTGACGATATCAGCATACAGTTGGTAGCACAGCGACTGCTGACTGCCAACAGCTGCTGAATGCTGACTGTTTAGCAACTGCTTTGTTTGGTAGCGAGCTTTGGACAAGCAGTTAGTTAGATTGTACTGCTAATTACATGTGCTGTAAGTACCAACTGTAACACATTGCTTACAATTGTAACTACTTCGGTCGACGGTACATGTACACGTGTTACTTATTGCTGTCTTATATAAGTGCACTGCCAGCAGTTCACAGTGTGTAATGTCGAGTGTTTGTGTAAGAAGTGCAAATGAACTGTACAAAACTTGCAGCTAGCTGTCACGGCCTAACTGTAAGCAGTACAAATGAACTGTACAAAACTTGCAGTAAGCTAGCTGTCACTGCCTAACTGTAAGCAGTACAAATGAACTGTACAAAACTTGCAGCTAGCTGTCACTGCCTAACTGTAAGCAGTACAAATGAACTGTACAAAACTTGCAGTAAGCTAGCTGTCACGGCCTAACTGTAAGCTGTACAAATGAACTGTACAAAACTTGCAGTAAGCTAGCTGTCACGGCCTAACTGTAAGCTGTACAAAATGAACTGTATAAAACTTGCAGCTAGCTGCACATGCCTAACTGTAAGCAGTACAAATGAACTGTACAAAACTTGCAGTAAGCTAGCTGTCACTGCCTAACTGTAAGCAGTACAAATGAACTGTACAAAACTTGCAGTAAGCTAGCTGTCACTGCCTAACTGTAAGCTGTACAAATGAACTGTACAAAACTTGCAGTAAGCTAGCTGTCACTGCCTAACTGTAAGCTGTACAAAATGAACTGTACAAAACTTGCAGTAAGCTAGCTGTCACTGCCTAACTGTAAGCTGTACAAATGAACTGTACAAAACTTGCAGTAAGCAGCTGTCACGGCCTAACTGTAAGCTGTACAAATGAACTGTACAAAACTTGCAGTAGCTAGCTGTCACGGCCTAACTGTAAGCTGTACAAATGAACTGTACAAAACTTGCAGTAAGCTAGCTGTCACTGCCTAACTGTAAGCTGTACAAATGAACTGTACAAAACTTGCAGTAGCTAGCTGTCACTGCCTAACTGTAAGCTGTACAAATGAACTGTACAAAACTTGCAGCTAGCTGTCACTGCCTAACTGTAAGCTGTACAAATGAACTGTACAAAACTTGCAGTAAGCTGTCACTGCCTAACTGTAAGCTGTACAAATGAACTGTACAAAACTGCAGTAGCAAGCTAACTTAAGCTAGCATGAATAAAACTTGCAGCTAGCTGTCACGCCTAACTGTAAGCTGTACAAATGAACTGTACAAAACTTGCAGCTAGCTGTCACTGCCTAACTGTAAGCAGTACAAATGAACTGTACAAAACTTGCAGAAGCTAGCTGTCACTGCCTAACTGTAAGCTGTACAAATGAACTGTACAAAACTTGCAGAAGCTAGCTGTCACGCCTAACTGTAAGCTGTACAAATGAACTGTACAAAACTTGCAGTAAGCTAGCTGTCACGGCCTAACTGTAAGCTGTACAAATGAACTGTACAAAACTTGCAGTAAGCTAGCTGTCACGGCCTAACTGTAAGCTGTAACAAATGAACTGTACAAAACTTGCAGAAGCTAGCTGTCACGGCCTAACTGTAAGCTGTACAAATGAACTGTACAAAACTTGCAGTAGCTAGCGTCACTGCCTAACTGTAAGCTGTACAAATGAACTGTACAAAACTTGCAGTAAGCTGTCACTGCCTAACTGTAAGCATGTACAAATGAACTGTACAAAACTTGCAGTAGCTAGCTGTCACTGCCTAACTGTAAGCTGTAACAAATGAACTGTACAAAATTGCAGTGCTAGCTGTCACGCCTAACTGTAAGCTGTACAAATGAACTGTACAAAACTATGCAGCTAGCTGTCACTGCCTAACTGTAAGCTGTACAAATGAACTGTACAAACTTGCAGTCTAGCTGTCACTGCCTAACTGTAAGCTGTACAAATGAACTGTACAAAACTTGCAGTAAGCTAGCTCACTGCCTAACTGTAAGCGTACAAATGAACTGTACAAAACTTGCAGTAGCTAGCTGTCACGCCTAACTGTAAGCTGTACAAATGAACTGTACAAAACTTGCAGTAACTAGCTGTCACTGCCTAACTGTAAGCAGTACAATGAACTGTACAAAACTTGCAGTAAGCTAGCGTCACGCCTAACTGTAAGCTGTACAAATGAACTGTACAAAACTTGCAGCTAGCTGTCACTGCCTAACTGTAAGCTGTACAAATGAACTGTACAAAACTTGCAGTAAGCTAGCTGTCCACTGCCTAACTTAAGTAAGCAGTACAAATGAACTGTACAAACTTGCAGTAAGCTAGCTGTCACTGCCTAACTGTAAGCTGTACAAATGAACTGTACAAAACTTGCAGCTAGCTGTCACTGCCTAACTGTAAGCTGTACAAATGAACTGTACAAAACTTGCATAGCTAGCTGTCACTGCCTAACTGTAAGCGTACAAATGAACTGTACAAAACTTGCAGTAAGCTGTCACGGCCTAACTGTAAGCTACAAATGAACTGTACAAAACTTGCAGTAAGCTAGCTGTCACTGCCTAACTGTAAGCTGTACAAATGAACTGTACAAAACTTGCAGTAAGCTAGCTGTCACTGCCTAACTGTAAGCGTACAAATGAACTGTACAAAACTTGCAGAGCTAGCTGTCACTGCCTAACTGTAAGCTGTACAAATGAACTGTACAAAACTTGCTAAACTAGCTGTCACGCCTAACTGTAAGCAGTACAAATGAACTGTACAAAACTTGCAGTAAGCTAGCTGTCACGCCTAACTGTAAGCAGTACAAATGAACTGTACAAAACTTGCAGTAAGCTAGCTGTCACTGCCTAACTGTAAGCTAGTACAAATGAACTGTACAAAACTTGCAGTAGCTAGCTGTCACTGCCTAACTGTAAGCGTACAAATGAACTGTACAAAACTTGCAGTAAGCTAGCTGTCACTGCCTAACTGTAAGCTGTACAAATGAACTGTACAAAAACTTGCATAAGCTAGCTGTCACGGCCTAACTGTAAGCTGTACAAATGAACTGTACAAAACTTGCAGTAAGCTAGCTGTCACTGCCTAACTGTAAGCTGTACAAATGAACTGTACAAAACTTGCAGTAGCTAGCTGTCACTGCCTAACTGTAAGCTGTACAAATGAACTGTACAAAACTTGCAGTAAGCTGTCACTGCCTAACTGTAAGCTGTACAAATGAACTGTACAAAACTTGCTAGCTAGCTGTCACTGCCTAACTGTAAGCAGTACAAATGAACTGTACAAAACTTGCAGTAGCTAGCTGTCACTGCCTAACTGTAAGCATGTACAAATGAACTGTACAAAACTTGCAGCTAGCTGTCACTGCCTAACTGTAAGCAGTACAAAACTGTACAAAACTTGAGCTAGCTGTCACTGCCTAACTGTAAGCTGTACAAATGAACTGTACAAACTTGCAGCTAGCTGTCACGGCCTAACTGTAAGCTGTACAAATGAACTGTACAAAACTTGCAAGCTAGCTGTCACGGCCTAACTGTAAGCTGTACAAATGAACTGTACAAAACTTGCATAAGCTGCTGTCACGGCCTAACTGTAAGCTGTACAAATGAACTGTACAAAACTTGCAGTAAGCTAGCTGTCACTGCCTAACTGTAAGCTGTACAAATGAACTGTACAAAACTTGCAGTAAGCTAGCTGTCACGGCCTAACTGTAAGCTGTACAAATGAACTGTACAAAACTTGCAGCTAGCTGTCACGGCCTAACTGTAAGCTGTACAAATGAACTGTACAAAACTTGCAGAACTAGCTGTCACGGCCTAACTGTAAGCTGTACAAATGAACTGTACAAAACTTGCATACTAGCTGTCACTGCCTAACTGTAAGCTGTACAAATGAACTGTACAAAACTTGCAGTAAGCTAGCTGTCACTGCCTAACTGTAAGCTGTACAAATGAACTGTACAAAACTTGCAGTAAGCTAGCTGTCACGCCTAACTGTAAGCAGTACAAATGAACTGTACAAAACTTGCAGTAAGCTAGCTGTCACTGCCTAACTGTAAGCAGTACAAATGAACTGTACAAAACTTGCAGTAAGCTAGCTGTCACTGCCTAACTGTAAGCAGTACAAAATGAACTGTACAAAACTTGCAGTAAGCTAGCTGTCACTGCCTAACTGTAAGCTGTACAAATGAACTGTACAAAACTTGCAGATGTACAATGCGTAGTGTGTCTGCTACTAGGTACAATGATGTACAAACTTGCAGCTGCGTGCCTACTGTAGCTAATGAGTACAAATTGCGTAAGTGTGAGCCTACTGTAGTACAAATGAACTGTCACTAACTGTAAGCTAGCAATGACTGCACTAAATTGTAAGCTGCTACAATGATATGTACAAAACTGCAGTAGCTAGCTGTCACTTGAGTAATGTAGCTGTACATATGAATGTACAAAATTGCTGTACAAAAGCTGTCATGCTAACTGTAGCTAAGTAAAATGTACAATGAACTGTACAAAACTTGCAGTATGCAGGCCTAACTGTCACTGACTGAACTGTAAAGACTTACAATAACTGTACAAAACTTGCAGTAAGCTAGTGTCATGCCATAACTGTAAAGTAGTACAAATAACTGTACAAATAACTTGCAAGTAACTAGCTTGTCACTGGCCTAACTGTAAGCGTACAATGAACTGTACAAAACTTGCAGTAAGCTAGCTGTCCTGCCTAACTGTAAGCTGTACAATATGAACTGTACAAAACTTGCAGTAAGCTAGACTGTACTGCAATAATCAACTAGTACTAGAAGCTGTACAAATGAACTGTACAAAACTTGCAGTAACTAGCTGTCACTGCCTAACTGTAAGCATGTACAAATGAAACATGTACAAACTTGCAAGTAAGCTAGCTGTCACTGCCTAACTGAGTAAGCTGTACAAATGAACTGTACAAAAACTTGCATAGCTAGCTGTCACGCCTAACTGTAAGCGTACAAATGAACTGTACAAAACTTGCAGTAAGCTAGCTGTCATGCCTAAACTGTAAGCTAGTACAAATGAACTGTACAAAACTTGCAAGTAACTAGCGTCAAACTGCCTAACTGTAAGCAGTACAAATGAACTGTACAAAACTTGCAGTAAGCTAGCTGTCACTGCCTAACTGTAAGCAGTACAAATGAACTGTACAAAACTTGCAGTAAGCTAGCTGTCACTGCCTAACTGTAAGCAGTACAAATGAACTGTACAAAACTTGCAGTAAGCTAGCTGTCACTGCCTAACTGTAGCAGTACAAATGAACTGTACAAAACTGCAGACTAGCTGTCACGCCTAACTGTAAGTGTACAAATGAACTGTACAAAACTTGCAGTAAGCTAGCTGTCACTGCCTAACTGTAAGCAGTACAAATGAACTGTACAAAACTTGCAGTAAGCTAGCTGTCACTGCCTAACTGTAAGCAGTACAAATGAACTGTACAAAACTTGCAGTAAGCTAGCTGTCACTGCCTAACTGTAAGCAGTACAAATGAACTGTACAAAACTTGCAGTAAGCTAGCTGTCACTGCCTAACTGTAAGCAGTACAAATGAACTGTACAAAACTTGCAGTAAGCTAGCTGTCACTGCCTAACTGTAAGCAGTACAAATGAACTGTACAAAACTTGCAGTAAGCTAGCTGTCACTGCCTAACTGTAAGCAGTACAAATGAACTGTACAAAACTTGCAGTAAGCTAGCTGTCACTGCCTAACTGTAAGCTAGTACAAATGAACTGTACAAAACTTGCAGTAAGCTAGCTGTCACTGCCTAACTGTAAGCAGTACAAATGAACTGTACAAAACTTGCAGTAAGCTAGCTGTCACTGCCTAACTGTAAGCAGTACAAATGAACTGTACAAAACTTGCAGTAAGCTAGCTGTCAGCTAGCTAGCTGTCACTGCCTAACTGTAAGCAGTACAAATGAACTGTACAAAACTTGCAGTAAGCTAGCTGTCACTGCCTAACTGTAGCAGTACAAATGACTGTACAAAACTTGCAGTACAAGCTGTCACTGCCTAACTGTAAGCAGTACAAATGAAACTGTACAAAACTTGCAGTAAGCTAGCTGTCACTGCCTAACTGTAAGCAGTACAAATGAACTGTACAAAACTTGCAGTAAGCTAGCTGTCACTGCCTAACTGTAAGCGTACAAATGAACTGTACAAAACTTGCAGTAAGCTAGCTGTCACTGCCTAACTGTAAGCTGTACAAATGAACTGTACAAACTTGCAAGCTAGCTGTCACGCCTAACTGTAAGCAGTACAAATGAACTGTACAAAACTTGCAGAAGCTAGCTGTCACTGCCTAACTGTAAGGTACAAATGAACTGTACAAAACTTGCAGTAGCTAGCTGTCACGCCTAACTGTAAGCAGTACAAATGAACTGTACAAAACTTGCAGTAAGCTAGCTGTCACTGCCTAACTGTAAGCTGTACAAATGAACTGTACAAAACTTGCAGTAAGCTAGCTGTCACGCCTAACTGTAAGCGTACAAATGAACTGTAAAAACTTGCAGTAGCTAGCTGTCACTGCCTAACTGTAAGCAGTAACAATGAACTGTACAAAACTTGCAGTAAGCTAGCTGTCACGCCTAACTGTAAGCAGTACAAATGAACTGTACAAAACTTGCAGTAGCTAGCTGTCACTGCCTAACTGTAAGCAGTACAAATGAACTGTACAAAACTTGCAGTAGCTAGCTGTCACGCCTAACTGTAAGCATACAAATGAACTGTACAAAACTTGCAGTAGCTAGTGTCACTGCCTAACTGTAAGCAGTACAAATGAACTGTACAAAACTTGCAGTAAGCTAGCTGTCACTGCCTAACTGTAAGCAGTACAAATGAACTGTACAAAACTTGCAGTAAGCTAGCTGTCACTGCCTAACTGTAAGCAGTACAAATGAACTGTACAAAACTTGCAGTAAGCTAGCTGTCACTGCCTAACTGTAAGCGTACAAATGAACTGTACAAAACTTGCAGTAGCTAGCTGTCACGCCTAACTGTAAGCAGTACAAATGAACTGTACAAAACTTGCAAGCTAGCTGTCACTGCCTAACTGTAAGCTGTACAAATGAACTGTACAAAACTTGCAGAGCTAGCTGTCACGCCTAACTGTAAGCGTACAAATGAACTGTACAAAACTTGCAGTAAGCTAGCTGTCACTGCCTAACTGTAAGCAGTACAAATGAACTGTACAAAACTTGCGTAAGCTAGCTGTCACTGCCTAACTGTAAGCTGTACAAATGAACTGTACAAAACTTGCAGCTAGCTAGTCACTGCCTAACTGTAAGCTGTACAAATGAACTGTACAAACTTGCAGTAGCTAGCTGTCACTGGCCTAACTGTATAGTACAATGAATGTACAAACTTGCAAGTAGCTTATGCTGAACTGTAAGCTGTCAAATGACTGTACAAAACTTGCGTAAGTAGTTCACTTATTAAGCAGTACAATGACTGTACAAAACTTGCAGTAAGCTAGCTGTCACTGCCTAACTGTAAACAGTACAAATGACTGTACAAAACTTGCAGTAGCTAGCTGTCACTGCCTAACTGTAAGCAGTACAAATGAACTGTACAAAACTTGCAGTAAGCTAGCTGTCACTGCCTAACTGTAAGCAGTACAAATGAACTGTACAAAACTTGCAGTAAGCTAGCTGTCACTGCCTAACTGTAAGCAGTACAAATGAACTGTACAAAACTTGCATGTAAGCTAGCTGTCACGGCCTAACTGTAAGCAGTACAAATGAACTGTACAAAACTTGCTAGCTAGCTGTCACTGCCTAACTGTAAGCAGTCAAATGAACACTGGATTACCAACTGTGCAGTAATGCTTGAGGTACGCCTAACTGTAAGCAGTACAAAGAATGTACAAAACTTGCGTAAGCTAGCTGTCACGGCCTAACTGTAAGCGTCATGACTGTACAAAACTTGCAGTAAGCTAGCTGTCACTGCCTAACTGTAAGCAGTACAAATGAACTGTACAAAACTTGCAGTAAGCTAGCTGTCCTGCCTAACTGTAGCAGTACAAATGAACTGTACAAAACTTGCAAGCTAGCTGTACGCTAACTGTAGCGTACAAATGAACTGTCAAAACTGAGTATGCTACTGTCACGCCTAACTGTAAGCAGTATCAATACTGTACAAAACTTGCGTAGCTAGCTGTCACTGGCCTAAAGCAGTAAATGATGTACAAACTTGAGCTAGTGCACTGCCTAACGTAGTATACAAATAACGTACAATTGCAGTAAGCATAGCTGTCACTGCCTAACTGTAAGCAGTACAAATGAACTGTACAAAACTTGCGTAAGCTAGCTGTCACGGCCTAACGTAAGCAGTACAAATGACTGTACAAAACTTGCAGTAGCTAGCTGTCACTGCCTAACTGTAAGCAGTACAAATGAACTGTACAAAACTTGCAGTAAGCTAGCTGTCACGGCCTAACTGTAAGCTGTACAAATGAACTGTTCAAAACTTGCAGCTGGCTTTTACGGCCTAACTGTAAACTGTACAAAATGAATTGTACAAAACTTGCAGCTAGCTGTCACGCCTAACTGTAAGCAGTACAAATGAACTGTACAAAACTTTCAGTAAGCTAGCTGTCACTGCCTAACTGTAAGCAGTACAAATGAACTGTACAAAACTTGCAGCTAGCTGTCACTGCCTAACTGTAAGCTGTACAAATGAACTGTACAAAACTTGCAGCTAGCTGTCGCGGCCTAACTGTAAGCACTGTCTCAACACTTTGCTGAACGCACTGAGCACAGTCTGCAGTGCCTCAGTCAGGACAGACCGTGACAGGGTAGACTTTCGGAGCGAGCAGCTCCCGAATAAACGTGAGACTTTTTACCTCTTGAGACAGAAGTGTCGATTACGCAATATAAGTTGGCGTGAAGTTCGAAGTTCTTTGGAGCTTCGCAGCAGTGTAGATGAGTTTTTCTTTATTCAGGATAAGACGCCACGTCACTGGGTAATGGGTTACCGACTTTTCGAGACAAGTTACTAATCTGGAAACGTCGGCAAGGGATTATAGAGTGATCATAGGATCATGGATGTCTCTGGTGTAATTGAGTTTAAATATTTTCAAGCTACACATCTGTTATCACACATGCACGTGTTTGCATTCCCGCTTACTGTGGTTCATGTGCAAAAGCCAACAGAAAATAACGGTAAATTGTATTGTTTTCTTAATTTTGGTTAAAATTGGAAAAACGTTTGCACATTCTTAAATAATTACTGCATTATAAAATTTCAGAACCCAGTGTTTGTTGATAATGCTTATATGGCCCTTAAGTACGGGCATTGCTGTCTTGCTCTTTGACACTATAAGCATTTATCAAGTGTACTTGTGTGACCTTCTGTCATGTCAACCACACACTAATGTCACTTATGGCCACGTCACACAGACACTGACACACATGACTGCCGCTTGTTGCTGGTTGGTATGTAGGATAATTGAACAGTCTGTGTCTACTGATGAGTTCACACATTGCTGAACAAGACAGGCAATGCACGTAAAGATAGACTGAGGTGCTTTGGTGTAACCATATTTGGCTTGGAAAACAGTAACTGAAATATTGTGAGTGTGTGTCTATATGCTTGCCTTAGTTACCGGCAATATTGTGAGTGTGTGTCTATATGGTTACCTTAGTTACCGGCAATATTGTGAGTGTGTGTCTATATGCTTGCCTTAGTTACCTGGCAATATTGTGTGTGTGTGTCTATATGCTTGCCTTAGTTACCGGCAATATTGTGAGTGTGTGTCTATATGCTTGCCTTAGTTACCGGCAATATTGTGAGTGTGTGTCTATATGCTTGCCTTAGTTACCTGGCAATATTGTGAGTGTGTGTCTATATGCTTGCCTTAGTTACCGGCAATATTGTGAGTGTGTGTCTATATGCTTGCCTTAGTTACCGGCAATATTGTGAGTGTGTGTTTATATGCTTGCATTAGTTACCTGGCAATATTGTGAGTGTGTGTCTATATGCTTGCCTTAGTTACCGGCAATATTGTGAGTGTGTGTCTATATGCTTGCATTAGTTACCTGGCAATATTGTGAGTGTGTGTCTATATGCTTGCCTTAGTTACCTGGCAATATTGTGAGTGTGTGTCTGTATGCTTGCCTTAGTTACCGGCAATATTGTGCGTGTGTGTCTATATGCTTGCCTTAGTTACCGGCAATATTGTGCGTGTGTGTCTATATGCTTGCCTTAGTTACCTGGCAATATTGTGAGTGTGTGTCTATATGCTTGCCTTAATTACCAGCCAATCAAATCGCATTTTTCTGTGCTGTATTATATTGTCGTCTGTGGCATCTCCGTCTCCACCATATTTTTCCTCATTATCTCGTAAATGGCATGAATGGGGGCCGGGATAGCATAGTGAGTATAGTGCACAGGTTACAGGTTGTAAAATCGAGCAGCTTTGGTTCGATTCCCAGCAAGTTTAAAAGTATTTTCTCTAGTCCAAACCTTGAAAACAGGATTTGGAGCCCACACAGTCTTCTATTTAATGGATATTAGGGAATATAGCGGACGGGGCGTGAAACTCACCACCAACAAAACCTGGCACCAAGATGTAACGGGATATAACGCCACTCCCTATACTTCTTCACGTAGTGTACAGACAGCTGTACCTCCACTTGCAGTTAATAAGAGAGATGTCAGATATTGTAATACATTAAAAATAGTCAGCAATTTATGCTTATGTCATGCTTGATCTTGAAATGACATTGCAATCTGCAACACCGTGGGCTTGTCAAGTAGCTGTCCTACCTATCAAGCTGATAAACACTAATCAGTAACGATAAACAGTTCAGGTCGACACGTAGGCCTGCACTTGTTAAATGAACATTCATGATAAAACAAATATCAGACGCAAGTGTTATCTAAAGCTTACAGACTATCAAGTGACTCAGTTTATTTTGCAATACTCTTCGAAATATTCCAGCAAAGTTCTGCTCAAAAATAACTTGAATTATAACCTTTCATACTGAAGTGAATCAAAGACCAATTATTTCTAATCAAGTCTAACAATAATAACTCTCAGTAACACGTTAACATTTATTGCAACATATTACAGTTATACCTAACTACATTCACTGTGCAGTCTTCATTAGAAATGCCAATCAAGATATTCACTGCTCTTACGGAAATCAAAAGTTTATACTGTTTTAAAAGGCGCAATATTTAACTTTATCCTAAGCCAGCTGCACCCAGTACACATATTTATAATCCTACCAAATACGTCTACATCTTCTTTCCTTTGACGTTATTTAACATAACCACTTTACGCCACGTACATCTTGTACAACTGTCAACTGTCTACAGTTTGTGTGGCGCTGGTCCATGGTTTTGGCTCCGTAAATAAAATGTGTTTTAGTCGCAGTGGGCAAGTACCTGTGTACCTGAGAAAGCAATGTGGTGCGCAGTGCTGAGAGTGGGCAAGTACCTGTGTACCTGAACAAGCAAGGTGCTGCACATTGCTGACAGTGCCAAATCAATGGTAAGCATGTTTACCAGCTCAAAATTACGTTATCACGAACTGTGTTTCGGTGGTAGTCATGCCTATCATTTGTGTTGTAATTTTGTGGTGGTAAGTACACTTACCATTAATTTAAAAGACAACTTAATGGTAGACTTACGATACGGTACATGAAATTAATGGTGTTTACCGTTACTTCGGAATAACTTTGAGTGGTAAGTATACTTA